>CM053038.1:58038855-58112533 GCA_028564925.1 Lithobates sylvaticus
CAGGAAAGATAAAAACACTTAATTTCAAGAGGGCAAATTTTTCCAAGGATGAGGGCTGCTCTCCAGAACTTAGTCTGGGAGAAATATTGGCAACAATGGGCACAGCACAGAAATGGGGATTCTTCAAAAGACTGTTTGTGAACTCACTGCAAAGTATATTCCCAGGGGTAATAAATTTAAAAGGCTAAAAATACAACCTATGTGGCTCACGGCCAAATTTAAAAAAGCTATAAACTATAAGAAAAGAGTCTTTTAAAAAATATAAAAATGAAGGATCACTAGTGTCATTTAAATGTTACAAGAACATAACAGAATATGTAAAAAGGAAATCAAGGATGCAAAAATTCAAAACGAAAGACAGATTGCAAAAGATAGTAGGACAAAAACCCCAAAAAAATCTTCAAATATATTAATAGTAAAAAGGTCAAGTCTGAGCATGTAGGCCCTTTACCAAATAATCTAGAGTGGGTGACTGGGGAACAAAGAGAAGGCTAATTTATTAAATACTTTCTTCAGCTCTGTGTATACAAAGGAGCATGGGGGAGCTCATGTCCACAATGGGGGTGGTAGTGACACAGCCCTAAATCCACAATGGCTCAAAAGTGATATGGTCCAGAAATATTTAGACAGAATAAAGGTGGATAAAGCACCTGGACCTGATGGCATCCACCCACGGATCCTAAAAGAATTGAGCTCTGTAATTTCAAAGCCATTGTATCTAATTTTTTAGGGAATCATTAATGACAGGAATAGTACCACTGGATTGGCGCAGGGCGAACGTGGTGCCTATATTTAAAAAGGGAACAAAGTCTTTACCAGTAACTATAGACCTGTTAGTTTAACTTCTATAGTTGGGAAGATACTGGAGAGATTATTAAAAGACCACATAGACGAGTTCTTGCAGGAAAAAAATATTTTAAGCAACAGACAGCATGGGTTCATGAAAGACAGAAGTTGTCAGACAAACCTCATTTCTTTTTATGAGGAGGTAAGTAAAACCTTGGACAGAGGCGTGGCTGTGGACGTGGTATACTTGGATTTTGCAAAAGCGTTCGATACAGTTCCCACACACGGCTCATGTGTAAGGTAAGGTCTACAGGTTTGGAAATATCGGTTTGTAAATGGATAGAAAACTGGCTAAAAGACAGAATTCAGAGAGTCGTGGTTAATGATTCTTACTCTGAATGGTCTAAGGTTATCAGTGGTGTACCCCAAGGTTCAGTGCTGGGACCCTTACTTTTTAATATCTTTATAAATGATATTGGGTCTGGGATCAAAAGTAACATTTCTGTCTTTGCAGATGACACCAAGCTATGCAGTGGAATAACGTCCTTACAGGAGGTCTCCAATTTACAAGCTGACCTCAATGCTCTGTCAAATTGGGCGACTATGTGGCAGATGAGGTTTAATGTTGATAAATGTAAAGTTATGCACTTGGGGGCTAAGAATATGCATGCATCATACATGCTAGGGGGAGTACAACTGGGGGAATCCGTAGTGGAGAAGGATCTGGGGTTTTGGTAGATCATAACTCAATAATAGCATGCAATGCCAAGCTGCGGTTTCCAAAGCGAGCAAAGTCCTTTCTTGTATTAAGAGAGGTATGGACTCCAGAGAGAGATATCATTTTGCCCCTGTTCAAATCATTAGTAAGACCTCATCTGGAATATGCAGTTCAGTTTTGGGCACCAGTTCTCAAAAAGGATATTGGGGAACTGGAGAAAGTGCAGAGAAGGGCAACCAAACTGATAAGAGGCATGGAGGAGCTCAGCTATGAGGAAAGATTAGAGGAACTGAATTTATTCACCCTTGATAAGAGGAGATTAAGGGGGGATATGATCAACATGTATAAATATATAAGGGGTCCATATAGTGAACTTGGTGTTGAGTTATTCACTTTACGGTCAACAAAGAGGACAAGGGGGCACTCTTTACGTCTAGAGGAGAAGAGATTTCATCTCCAAATAAGGAAAGGTTTCTTCACAGTAAGAGCTGTGAAAATGTGGAATAGACTCCCTGCAGAGGTGGTTCTGGCCAGCCTCAGTAGATTGCTTTAAGAAAGGCCTGGATACTTTCCTAAATGTACATAATATAACTGGGTACTGACATTTATAGGTAAAGTTGATCCAGGGGGAAAATCCGATTGCCTCTCGGGGGATCAGGAAGGAATTTTTTTCCCCTGCTTTAGCAAATTGGAGAATGCTCTGCTGGGGTTTTTTTTGCCTTCCTCTGGATCAACTGTGGGTATAGAATGGGGTATATGGGATTGTATGATATATTTTTGTATATATATATATATATATATATATATAGATATATTTTTTTTTTTTTTTTTAATTTGTGGTTGAACTGGATGGACTTGTGTCTTTTTTCAACCTAACTAACTATATGTAACTATGTAACTATGTAACTATGTAACTAGTTTCTTCTGCGATCTAATCCAGTGTGTTGTTGCCGCCGGGGTTTTGGTTTTTGCAGAAGATGTTGGTGGCGATCTCAAATTTGATATCGTGGTGGTCTGACCATGATAGCGCTATGTTGTCTCGAATGCTGATGTCCGTATTTTGCTTGAAGATGAGGTCCCAGGATGTGACCTGACCCATGTGTGGAGCCCTTTACAAGTTGTTGGAGCCCTAGGTCTTCCAGTTGATTGATGCAGGTGGTGGCGATGGGGTCTTCGGTGGAGTTTTCGCCCAGAGGTTGAAATCTCCGAGTACCAGAACCTTGTTGTTTTTCAGGTTGTGTGCCGATATGAATTCCGTGAGTGGTATCGGTAGGTTTGTGTTTGGTCCTGGTGGTCTGTAGCATATCAGCATGTGGATGGTTTCTTGTGGTGTGGTTTGCATCTGTAGAGTAAGTGTCTCCATAATAGTTGCTGTGTTCTGTACCGTAGGTTTGACGAGCGCTATATGAGCTTTGAAGATCACAGCTAGGCCTCCTCCTTTTATTCCTTTCCTATGCTCGGTTAGGATCCAGTAGTTTTCTGGCACTAATTCTTTTTTAGGATGGTGTTGCAGTCGGGTGTTAGCCAGCTTTCCGTGATAAAGAGGCAATCTATGTTGTTTTGTGTGATGAAGTCATGATTTCGTGCCTGTGCTTGACCGCCGATCTGGTGTTAATCAAGGCGCATGCTAACTGTTGCGGTTGAGTTGTAGTCTTCTTATGTGTGATCGTTGCTTGTGGATTGATCCTTAGTAGTCGTTCTTTTTGTAATATTTTTTGAATGTCGGTCGGTAGAGTTGCAGTCAAATTTCTTAGTCTGCGGAGTGACTCTGCTGAGTATTTGAAATTGCACATGTTGAGGTGCTCCAAAAAATTTTTTCCCTGCTGTGGGCGAGATGATGCGTTGAAAAAAGTGGATGCCTTTGTTGAGGCGATAACGGTCTTGCGCAAGCTGGTTGAAGATGTTGCGGATCTGTGGGAAACCCTGTAGACCTACACGAAAAACCCCTACTAGCGCGGCCAATTGCTATTGCAGAGGAAAAAGTTCCTTCCTGACCCCCCGAGGGGCGGTCGGACGTTGGTCCCTGGATCAACTGCTAATGGTGGTCCCCTGCGATACTTACCAGAATATTTACCTTACCGGGTTGCTCAAATGATGGGGATAGGGTGAATCCTGATGTTGATCACCTGGGGAAGAAGAGGCGGCTATATGGTGATGCTGATGATACTGGTGTGTGCTGTTAAAAAACTTGTGGTTAAAACTGGCTGGTCTGGGTGTATACTGTAATTAAAAGCCTTGCAAAAACTTGGTTAAAAACTTTGGTTAAAAACTTTGGTTAAAAACCTGCATTTTAAAATAACTTGGCCGGTCTGGGTGTACCAAGATGGCCGCCGTACTATGTAGAAGCAGGTGAAGTGCTGTGGATTTGGGTGTACCAAGATGGCCGCCGGACTAGGCCCGAGCTGCGGCCTGTCCTAGCCCTGACGGCTCCCAGTTCTTCCGTGAGTGTTTGGTGGGCGCGGAAGGGCTTGGAGGGGGGGGTGGGGGAGGCTCGCCTCAGCCCTGTTGAGCCGAAAAAGAGGGCTAGAGAGGTGATTGGGGAGGCGGATGGCCGGCTTCGGCCGGGACTAGGCCGGGGACTCTCCTAGTTTCTGATGCCCAATGGGCAGATGGGCCGGCGCGGAGAAAGAAAGGGGGCCGATTGATTGCGGGGGGCCGCGGGATCCGCAGTGGGGTCCCGTTGTACTCCTGCTCCCTGTCCTCACTGCTCAGGGGTCCGGGATGGGATATGCACTGGCTGGGTCCTGCTCGCTGGGGCTGTTGCTTCTGACGGCCGAGCTGCTGGGCGCACGTCCTCTTCCTTCACTCAGCACTCAGCACTGACACTGACAGGACACTTTATGGCCTTCAAAACTGTGATAGGTAGTGATAGGTAGTGAGGAGTGAAATCAAAAATTATGCCCTTAGAAATCCTGAAAGCGGTGCTTGGTTTTCGGGGTCCCGTATGCGGATAGGCTCCCAAAAAGTCCCACACATGTTGTATCCCGTACTCAGGAGAAGCAGCAGAATGTATTTTTTGGGGTGTAATTCCACATATGCCCATGGCATTTGTGTGGGCAATATATAATTTAGTGACAACTTTGGGCAAAAAAAAAAAAGTTTGTAATATTCCCGCAACTTGTGGCAAAATATAAAATATTCCATGACTCAACATGCCTCTCAGCAAATAGCTTGGGGTGTCCTACTTTCCACAATGGGGCCATTTGGGGGGGTCTTGTGCTATTTTGGCATTTTATGGCCTTCGAAACGGTGATAGGTAGTGAGGAGTGAAATCAAAAATTTGCACCCTTAGAAATCCTGAAGGCGGGTGCTTGGGTTTCGGGGCACCGTACGCGGCTAGGCTCCCAAAAAGTCCCACACATGTGGTATCCCCATACTCAGAGAAGCAGCAAAATGTATTTTGGGGTGCATCTCCACATATAACCATGGCATGTGTGAGCAATATATCATTTAGTGACAACTTTATTTTTTTTTGTCTTTATTCAATCACTTGGGACTAAATAAAAAAAAAATATTCAATGGCTCAACATGCCTCTCAGCAAATAGCATGGGGTGTCTACTTTCCAAAATGGGGTCAATTGGGGGGGTTTTGTACTTCCTGCCATTTTAGCACCTCAAGAAATGAGATAGGCAGTCATAAAATTAAAAGCGGTGTAAATTCCAGAAAATGTACACTAGTTTGTAGACGCTAGAACTTTTGCGCAAACCAATAAATATATGCTTATTGGCATTTTTTTACTAAAGACATGTGGCTGAATAAATTTTGGCCCAAATGTTTGACTAAAATTGAGTTTATTCGATTTCTCTTATAACAAAAAGTAGAAAATATCTTTTTTTTTCAAAATTTGCAGTCTTTTTGCGTTTATAGCGCAACAAATAAAAATCACAGAGGCAATCAAAATACCATCAAAAGAAAGCTTTATTTGTGGGAAGAAAAGGACGCAAATTTCGTTTGTTTACAACATTGCATGACCACGCAATTACCAGTTAAAGCAGTGCAGTGCGAAATTGAAAAAAGACCTCTGGTCCTTAAAGTGGAGTTCCACCCACTTTTACAACTCTTCAGCATCGCTCACTAAACTGTGCACTGTAAACAAATTGAGATATTTTTTTTATTTTTTTTTCAGCACAGACTGTATATATGCGGTATTCATTTTTCACTTCCTCCTCCCTGGCCGTGGCCCATCGCATCATTTCCTGTTTGCAATGCCTCCTGGGGAAGGGGGCAGCAACTTCCTCTGACACTGCCGTTGCTATGTAAACCTGACCTGAAACCCATTACACTGCTATGCTGCACTGAGCATGTACGAGATCTGCAAGGATGAGATCCAGGAAGAAATACAGTCTGACTTCAGATGCCCACAGTTAAGATGGCCACAGCCTGCTGCAAGTTTAAAAAAATAACAAACTACTGCTAAAAACTAACAAAACAGACCTTAGTTTACAGACTAACTTTACTAGAATACATTAAACTTGTGAATTATAGGGGGTATTTTTATTTAAAAAGTATAATTTCGGCCGGAACAACACCGCTTTAAGCTGACAATTGGTCCGGGGCTGAAGTTGTTAAATAATAATTATTTTGCTGACAATATCACCGCAAGAAGCTGTTACTTACCTAGAAAAGAATGATATCTGTATTCGATTGTTTATGTAAAAGCAGCAGGCTGGTAGCAGAAATGGAAACATTTTATCTCTGATCTGTTAGGAATTGTATGCATTGTTTGCATTGTATATATTTGGCAGAGCCGAGCGCTGGAGCCATAGCAGCCGATCAACCAATCACAGATCTTCCTAGAAATGTCCCACAACATTTCTCCTGCATCAGTTTGAAATTTCTAGGAAGATCTGTGATTGGCTGATCGGTTGCTATGGCTCCAGCGCTCGGCTCTGCCAAATGCATACAATTCCTAACAGATCAGAGATAAAAGGTTGAAGTTTATCTATAGACACAGGCAGTGCCGATCCTGACCTCCCTGGGGGCCCTAAGCAAAATTCTGCTAAGGGGCCCTCTACCTGACCCATGATGCCGTGAGCATAGGTCCCCAGAGAGCCACCCTCCTTACATTAGGGTCCTCAGAGAGCCTCCCCTTACGTCAGTGCCCCTAGAAAGCCTCCCCTTACGTCAGGGTCCCCAGAGGGCTCCCCTTACATCAGTGTCCTCAGAGAGCCCCTCCTCAAATCAGGGTCCCCAGAGAGCCTCCCCCTACATCAGGATCCCCAGAGAGACTTCCTTAAATCCTCACCGCGACAATCATTGCAGCCTCACCGTGCCCATTATTGCAGCCTCATCATGTTAATAATTGCCACCTCACCATGCCCATCATTGCAGCCTTAGTGTGCCCATCATTGCCACCTCACCGTGCCAATCATTAAAGCCTTACCATGCCAATCATTGCAGCATCACCGTGCCCATCTCTGCCACCTCACCATGCCAATCATTGCAGCCTTACCATGCTTATCATTGCAGCCTCACCGTGTTAATAATTGCCATCTCACCATGCCAATCATTGCATCCTTACCATGCTTATCATTGCAGCCTTACCATGCTTATCATTGCAGCCTTACCATTCTTATCATTGCAGCCTTACCATGCTTATCATTGCAGCCTTACCTTGCTTATCATTGCAGCCTTACCATGCTTATCATTGCAGCCTTACCAGGCTTATCATTGCAGCCTTACCATGCTTATCATTGCATCCTTACCATGCTTATCATTGCAGCCTTACCAATGCTTATCATTGCAGCCTTACCATGCTTATCATTGCAGCCTTACCATGCTTATCATTGCAGCCTTGCCATGCTTATCATTGCAGCCTTGCCATGCTTATCATTGCAGCCTCGCCATGCATATCATTGCAGCCTCGCCATGCTTATCATTGCAGCCTCGCCATGCTTATCATTGCAGCCTCGCCATGCTTTCATTGCAGCCTCGCCATGCTTATCATTGCAGCCTCGCCATGCATATCATTGCAGCCTCGCCATGCTTATCATTGCAGCCTCGCCATGCTTATCATTGCAGCCTCGCCATGCTTATCATTGCAGCCTCGCCATGCTTATCATTGCAGCCTCGCCATGTTAATTGCCAGCCTCAACATGCCAATCATTGCAGCCTCACCATGCCAATCACTGCCGCCTCACCAGCCAATCATTGCAGCCTTACTGTGCCCATCATTATTGCAGCCTAATGGTGCCCATCATTGCAGTCTTACTGTGGCAATCATTGTAGCCTCACCAGTCAGTGTCAGTGGATTACGCACAGCAGGCATCTCCCGCTGTGTCACGGAGCTCAATGTGAAATGGTATGCCGCACTATGACAAAAGTCCCACCCTCCTTCTAGACCAGCTTGTGTGATAGACAGAACACTGTATCTATCACACGAGCTGGTCTAGGAGGAGGGGCGGGATCTTTGTCATAGCGCTGGCCGAAGGTTTCAGTCAGCTCTGAGACACAGCGGTCTTCTGACTCCCGCTGTGTGACAAGAGAGGAGGGGGAGAGGAGATTGGAGCTCGGGGAAGCAAAGCCGATCCGCCCTGGGGGGGGGGGGGCCCCACAGGGGCGGGGCCCTATGCATCTTGCATAGTGAGTGTATAGGGCGGAACGGCTCTGAGTACAAGAATCCATACAATGGGAAACCAACACGTGGGAAAGCGTTTTCTGAGGTGGGGTTCACCTTGCCCCATGCGGCTCACACCCGGGGTCCGGTGCATCCCCATTCACCGTTTCAGGTCCAATTTTAGCCTGAATTTTTGGCTGAATTCAGACCTGAAGCGGACCAGAAGACGTACAGGACGCCTGTGCAAATTCGCACTGGAGCTGCTCTAGAGATGTGTGAAATCTCCTGCTATTGCGAATTGGATGCGGCGAACCCACATCCAATTTGCCCTGGTTGGAACCCAGCCTCAGTTCACACCTATGCGTTTTTTCATGCTTTTTGCAAAAACGCAGGACATTATTTTTAACATGGGTTCCTATGGAACACGTTCACATCAATGCATTTTTAGGCCTCTGCGTTTTTGGATTTTTTTTTAACCACTTAAGGGCCGAGCCTCTTTTTGAGATGTGTTGTTTACAAGTTAAAAACACAATTTTTTTGCTAGAAAATTACTTAGAACCCCCAAACATTATATATATTTTTTTCTAACACCCTAGAGAATAAAATGGCAGAGGTTGCAATGCTTTCTGTCACACCGTATTTGCGCAGCGGTCTTACAAACCCACTTTCTTTGGAAAAAATACACTTTTTTGAATTAAAAAATAAGACAAAAGTAAAGTTAGCCCAATTTTATTTATATTATGAAAGGTAATGCTACGCCAAGTAAATTGATACCCAACATGCCACGCTTCAAAATTGCGCCCGCTCGTGAAATGGCGACAAACTTTTTACCCTTAAAAATCTCCATAGGCGCCATTTAAAAATTCTACATGTTGCATGTTTTGAGTTACAGAGGAGGTCTAGGGCTGGAAATATTGCTCTCACTCTACTGATCGCGGCGATACCTCACATGTGTGGTTTGAACACCGTTTTCATATGCGGGCGCTACTCACATATGCGTTCGCTTCTGCACGCTAGCTTGTCAGGACGGGGCATGGTTACAAATTTTTTATTTTTTCTTATTTTACCTTTTATTTTTTATTTTTACACGGTTTTAAAAAATAAATAAAAATTGTGTCACTTTTATTCCTATTACAAGGAATGTAAACATCCCCTGTAATATAAAAGAGGCATGACAGGACCTCTTAAATATGAGATCTGGGGTCAAAAAGACCTCAAATCTCATATTTACAGTAAAATGCAATAAAAAAATAAAAAAAATTGCTCATTTAAAAAAATGTAATAATAAAATGGCCCTTTAAGAGCTATGGCGGAAGTGACATTTTGATGACGCTTCCGCCCTTCATTGTTATGGAGATGGGTGGGGGCCACTCTTCTCTATGCCCAGCAAGGGTGAAGATCCGATCGCCTCCGCCGCTGCCGACAGCTCCTGTAAGCAGCGGAGGGCACCGGTAATCGGCGGAGGGCACCATAGCGCGGTGGGAGGGGGGGCCCTCTCCCGCCACCGATGAAAGTGATATCGTGCCGAATCCACAGAGACCACTATTATCGGAAACCGGACCGCCGGCCAAACAAGAGAATACCGGGGTTATGGCAGCTAGCTGCTGCCAGAACAACGATGGATTGAGCCTAAGGTCTCATTTAAACTAGCGACTGAGCTCCGGTAAAAACCCCCGCGGTTGAGCCACATTTTTACCACTCTTCAACCGCTCCTCCTCCTTTTGTTGCTGAGGTGGCAGTCAGGGGGAGTACACATGTCATGGCAGGAAGTATATCGCTAGTCACGCTCAAGTGAATGGGGCCACTGGCAACCACCCCGTAACCGCACACAACATGCTCAGTTATCTGGTCAATTGGGGGGATAATCATGCAGAGAGGAGGCAATACAACACTCTATCACTGCCTGTCTATTGCTGTCTGAAGCACGATCTGAACGAAAATGAAGCCTGAATGAGCCCATAAAGATAGAATGCGACACCCTTTATTGGCTGACTTAAAGGTCTGGTTCACCTTTACAAAAAATCTGCCTATGCATTTAGGTGGTGTCGGTAGATAAATACAAACGGTGCAGCTCTAATGTTGAATAATGCCCTTGTTTTAGGTGTAGTAGGCCATTTACATACCTTCTGAAGCCTGACTGAAAAAATTACAGAGATGGCATTATCCCATTCTGCCTTGTTGCTAGGGAGTTGCTAAGACTGATACTCCCAGCTGTTACTGTTCACATCCTAAATCACAGGAGAGTTCTCAAACGGGGAGAGTAAGAGCATGTGAGGGGGGTTTGAATCAGAGAAAGAGCTCACTCCTGTGATAGTAGAGGCAACGCTGTATCTTAGCCTAGGCCAACAAGGCCCAGGCCTAGGGCGGCACTTTGCAAGAAGGGCAGCACGAAAAGAGTCCCCGCCAGCTTGCGCTACACTTTTATTGTAGCGCCAGTCTTATGGAGCAGACTGGGCCGGGAGGCAAATCGGTCTGGTGCCCCCATTAAGTGTCCGACATCAGGGAAGGGAACAGCCCATACATATGTAGGGGGCCCCGGGTGGCGGACCCCAACCAATGAGTTGTTGTATAAGTTCCCCAACTTATGGGGAGGCCCGCCGCTTCTAGTTTTGACTGTCCTATCATCACAGCAGACCTCTCACCTGAGTTCTCAGCTACAGAGAGACAGATGTCATGTCGGGAGGCTGAAATTGTCTGGAGGAAAAAGTCAGATGATGGGCGTGGGCCAGTAGAGTGAAGGGGGAGGGGCTATCCACTGTGCGAGGAGACCCCATGTCGGGAGAGGTGCAGTAAGTACCCAGGCTGAAAGGAAAACCACACCAGTTATTTGTTTGCCTTTGGCAGAGGAGTTGCTGTTATATATTATCCACTTCAGCCCCGGACCAATTGTCAGCTTAAGGACCAGAGGTCTTTTTTCAATTTCGCACTGCACTACTTTAACTGGTAATTGTGCGGTCATGCAATTTTGTAACGAAACGAAATTTGCGTCCTTTTTCTTCCCACAAATAGAGCTTTCTTTGATGGTATTTGATTGCCTCTGTGATTTTTATTTTTTGCGATATAAACGGAAAAAGAGCGAAAATTTTGAAAAAAAAAGAGATTTTCTACTTTTTGTTATAAAAAAATCTAATAAACTCAATTTTAGTCAAACATTTGGGCCAAAATGTATTCAGCCACATGTCTTTAGTAAAAAAAAATGCCAATAAGCGTATATTGATTGGTTTGCGCAAAAGTTATAGCGTCTACAAACTAAGTACATTTTCTGGAATTTACACCGCTTTTAATTTATGACTGCCTATTTCATTTCTTGAGGTGCTAAAAATGGCAGAGAAGTACAAAAACCCCCCAAATGACCCCATTTTGGAAAGTAGACACCCCAAGCTATTTGCTGAGAGGCATGTTGAGCCCATTGAATATTTTTTTTTTTAGTCCCAAGTGATTGAATAAAGACAAAAATAAAAAATAATTTTTTTTTTCTTCAAAAAGTTGTCACTAAATGATATATTGCTCACACATGCCATAGTTATATGTGGAATTGCACCCCAAAATACATTTTGCTGCTTCTCCTGAGTATGGGGATACCACATGTGTGGGGACTTTTTGGGAGCCTAGCCGCGTACGGGGCCCCGAAACCCAAGCACCGCCTTCAGGATTTCTAAGGGTGCAAATTTTTGATTTCACTCCTCACTACCTATCACAGTTTCGAAGGCCATAAAATGCCAAAATAGCACAAAACCCCCCCAAATGACCCCCATTTTGGAAAGTAGACACCCCAAGCTATTTGTTGAGAGGCATGGTGAGTATTTTACAGCTCTCATTTGTTTTTGAAAATGAAGAAAGTAAAGAAAAAAAATTTTTTTTTTTTTTTTCTTTTTTCAATTTTCAAACTTTGTGACAAAAAGCGACATCTGCAAAATACTCACAATACCTCTCAGCAAATAGCTTGGGGGTGTCTACTTTCCAAAATGGGGTCATTTTGGGGGGTTTTATGCCATCTGGGCATTCCATGGCCTCCGAAACTGTGATTGGCAGTGAGAAGTGAAATAAAAAAATTACTCCCTTAGAAAGCCTGAAGGCGGTGCTTGGTTTTTGGGGTTCCGTACGCAGCTAGGCTCCCAAAAAGTCCCACACATGTGGTATCCCCGTACTCAGAGAAGCAACAGAATGTATTTTGGGGTGTATTTCCACATATGCCCATGACATGTTTGAGCAATATATCATTTAGTGACAACTTTTTGTAAAAAAAATATATATATTTTTTTTTTTTCATTATTCAATCTCTTGGACAAAAAAAAAAAAAATATTTAATGGGCTCAACATTGCTCTCAGCAAATAGCTTGGGGTGTCTACTTTCCAAAATGGGGTCATTTGGGGGGGGGTTTGAACTGTCCTGGCATTTTATGCACAACATTTAGAAGCCTATGTCACACGTCACCCACTCTTCTAACCACTTGAAGACAAAGCCCTTTCTGACACTTTTTGTTTACATAAAACATTTTTTTTTTTTTGCAAGAAAATTACGTTGAACCCCCAAACACTATATATATTGTTAAAGCAAAGGCCCTACAGATTAAAATGGTGGTGTTGCATTTTTTTTTTTTTTTCCACACAGTATTTGCGCAGCGATTTTCAAACGCATTTTTTTGTGGAAAAAATACACTTTTTTTTATTTTAATGCACTAAAACACACTATATTGCTCAAATTTTTGATGAAATAAAAAATATGATCTTAGGCCGAGTACATGGATACCAAACACGACATGCTTTAAAATTGCGCACAAACACGCAGTGGCGACAAACTACATACATTTTTAAAAGCCTTTAAAAGCCTTTACATGATACCACATTAGATTCACGGAGGAGGTCTACTGCTAAAATTACTGCCCTCGATCTGACCTTCGCGGTGATACCTCACATGCATGCTGCAATTGCTGTTTACATATGACGCCAGACCAACGCTTGTGTACGCCTTTGCGCAAGAGAAGGGGGGGCAGGGGTGCTTTTTTTTTTTTTTTTTTTTTTAGTTTTTTTTTATTTATTTAGCTTTTTTTATTCTATTTTTAAACTGTTCCTTCCATTTTTTTTCTTTGTTATGATTTTTATTGTTATCTCAGGAATGTAAATATCCCCTATGATAGCAATAGGCAGTGACAGGTACTCTTTTTTTGAAAAAATTGGGGTCTATTAGACCCTAGATCTTTCCTCTGCCCTCAAAGCATCTGACCACACCAAGATTGGTGTGATAAAATGCTTTCCCAATTTCCCAATGGCGCGGTTTATATCCGGAGGGGGGACATTCCCTCCCACTGCTTGTAAAAGCAGTCTAGAGGCTAATTACCCGCTAGAATTGCTTTTACATGAAAGCCGATCACTGGCTGAAAAGAATGATACCAAGATGATACCTAAACCTGCAGGCATCATTCTGGTATAACCATTCAAAGTCCAGCAACATACTGGACATATATTGTAATCTTTTTTTTTTCATGCAGCCTCTTGGCTGAACGAAAAAAAGAGATTGATTGGTGGGTATGCCCACCATTAGAATACCTCCCTTCATCCACCCACTTCTAATGATGGGCATACATGCACCATTTATATATGCCGATGCATGGGGCATCCTCCCGCAAAAGTTATGCCGTGTACACACGGTCTGAATTTCGACCGTATGTACGTGGCATTAGGAGCCAATCGCTCCTCCGCCCCCCCTGCTGCCCCCATGCTTCGGCACATATGCTCTTTTTTTTAACTGTGGTGGTGAAATCACCTCCTACAGCGTTGGAGTCGCGGCTTTATGTATCGTGGGAGCAAACGCTGTTGCTGTCAAGATAAATAAATCCGCGCTGCAACTGAATGGCGCACCTGAAAACAAAAAAAATGCTTAACACTAAAACACAGTAAACAAAATTACATACCTGAAAAGCAAGCATGATAAAACATGATAAAACATAATAAAACATTGCAGAATAGAATGGAGTAAAAAAAGAGCAACAATAGAGAGAGAGAGAGAACAATAAAACGACAACTATTTTTGTTTTTTTTATTTTTTTGAGATTCACAGGTAAAAAAGCTCCTGACTGTTAGCGACTGAATCAAAACGCTACCACAAAAAAAATGTTAGCGATCGCAGGGATCAGCCTGACTCTGCGAACGCTGCAGTTATGTGTGCTTAGTGTTTTGTAAGTGACAGTGATCGATCGATACTGCACTTGGGTGGGCTGGGCTGGCTGGGCGGAGGGGGAAAACGCAGGTGCTAGCAGGTATCTGGGCTGATCCCGCTAACAATGCGTTTTTTTTTGGAACCCTAAACTGCTGGGACGCTAGTATAGATCTGATCAGATCAGATATTGATCTGTTCAGATACTATACCACTAAGGGAGGTGTATGCTTTGCGCGTGGGTGTTTGCGGTACTGGCACTAACCTGGGGCGACGCAGACCTTATTTGACCCTAAAACCTAATTGATATCACCCGCCGGGCGATCAGGGGGTTAAACCGTTATTGGGTAATAAATGGCGGGTGCCCTGACAGTATAAAAAACAAGCTAACTAACCAGCGTCACCCGTAACAGTAATACAAAAAAAAAACTGGTTACCTAGCGACACTAATGCAGCGATCAGAAAAACGATCGCTTAGTGACACTGGCAAAAGGGGGTGAAAGGGTTAACTAGGGGCAATCAGGGGGTTAAACCTTTATTAGGTAATATATGGGGGTACCTGACGCTATATAAAAACCTGACGGGAACCTAAATAACGAAATAACTAACTGGCTAACCAGCGTCACCAGTGACATTTTATACGGTGATCACTGGTGAAAGGGTTAACTCTAGGGGCAATCAGGGGGTTAAAACCTTTATTTAGGTTGTAATATGGGGGTACCTGACCTATAAACCTATTTATGAACCTATATAAACATGGCGGTTAACCTAAAAAAAAAAACTGGTTACCTAGCGACACTAATGCAGCGATCAGAAAAACGATCGCTTAGTGACACTGGCAAAAGGGGGTGAAAGGGTTAACTAGGGGCAATCAGGGGGTTAAACCTTTATTAGGTAATATATGGGGGTACCTGACGCTATATAAAAACCTGACGGGGAACCTAAATAACGAAATAACTAACTGGCTAACCAGCGTCACCAGTGACAGTTATACGGTGATTACTGGTGAAAGGGTTAACTCTAGGGCAATCAGGGGGTTAAAACCTTTATTTAGGTTGTAATATGGGGGTACCTGACCTATAAAACTATTTATGAACCTATATAAAACATGGCGGTTAAAATAAAAAAAAAATGGTTACCTAGCGACACAATGCAGCGATCAGAAAAACGATCGCTTAGTGACACTGGCAAAAGGGGGTGAAGGGGTTAACTAGGGGCAATCAGGGGGTTAAACCTTTATTAGGGGGGGGTAGGGGGCTACCTAGGACCTAAAACTAACTGCCCTGACAGTTATTACAGTCACACTGACACTAAATGCAGTGATCAGTAAAAAATGATCACTGCAATTAGTGACACTGTGACTGGGGGGGAGGGGGTGATCTGGGGGTGATCAGGGGGTGACAGGGGGGTGGATTGTGTGCCTATGTGTACTGGTGTCAGTGTACTGTTTGTGCACTAACCTTTACATCTTCTCTGCTCGGCGTTCCGGTCACATAGACCGGCGCACCGAGCGTGACATCACTTCCGCCTTCCTGTCTATACAATAGACAGGAAGGGAAGCTTTTCATTCGCCAGGAGCGATCGCGAGGGGTGGCCAGAAACCACTGGCCGTCCCCTCGTCCCGGATCGCTCCTGAAGCGATGCCGACCGTCCCCGCCGGCGGAGGGGGTCCGATCGGACCCCCCAACCGCCTGAAGAATGGCACGTACAGGTACGTGGTTCTGCCTGTACGTGCCATTCTGCCGACGTATATCTACATGGGGCGGTCGGCAAGTGGTTATAGTGACTTACCATGAATATCAGCTACTGGTAATCTAGGAGGTAAGTGTTAACCACTTAAGGACCAGGCCTCTTTTTTAGATGTGTTGTGTTTAGATGTGTTGTTTACAAGTTAAAACATTTATTTTTGCTAAAAAATTACTTAGAACCCCCAAACATTATACATTTTTTTTCTAACATCCTAGAGAATAAAATGGCGGTCGTTGCAATACTTTCTGTCGGACCGTCTTTGCGCAGCGGTCTTACAAGCACACTTTTTTTTAAAAAATACACTTTTTTGAATTAAAAAATAAGGCAACAGTAAAGTTAGCCCAATTGTTTTTATATTGTGAAAGATAATGTTACGCCAAAGTAAATTGATACCCAACATGTCGCACTTCAAAATTGCACCCGCTCGTGGAATGGCGACAAACTTTTACCCTTAAAAATCTCCATAGGCAAAATTCTACCGGTTGCATGTTTTACGTTAGAGAGGAGTTCTAGGGCTAGAATTATTGCTCTCGCTCTACCGATCGCGGCGATACCTCACATGTGTGGTTTGAACACTGTTTTCATATGCGGGCGCTACTTGCGTATGCGTTCGCTTCTGCATGCAAGCTTGGCGGGACGGGGCGCGTTTAAAATTTGTATTTTTTTTTTCTTATTTATTTTACCTTTTATTTTTTACACTGTTTTAAAAAAAAAAAATTGTCACTTTTATTCCTATTACAAGGAAGGTAAATATCCCTTGTAATAGAAAAAAAGCATGACAGGACCTCATATGAGATCTGGGGGTCAAAAAGACCTCAGATCTCATATTTACACTAAAATGCAATATATAAAAAAAAAAAATGTTGTCATTTAAAAAAATAAAATGGCCCTTTAAGAGCTATGGGCGTAAGTGACGTTTTGAGGTCGCTTCCGCCCTGCAGTGTCATGGAGTTGGGTGGGGGCCATCTTTCCCTCACTCGTCTCCATGTCAGTCCAGGAGAGGGGAGCGGAGTGTATCTCGACGCGAACATCAGTCTCACTTTGGCTATCACAGGGAGAGGATCTCCTCCCTGTGATAGCTGGACCTGCACGGAGCAAACATCAGTCTCACATCAGTCTCTGTCACAGTGTCTGGGACATTATTTGACAGGACACCAGGAGCTTGGGGCCGCAAGGGTCGGCTGCGCCCCTGTTATGTCATATGCACACTGATTTTGTTTTACTATAACATACTCCCCTCCCCTTCTAAAGTGCTTTCTTTATTTACACACACAGATCTTGCATCACAGTGTTTCCCTGAACACATCATGTGCTGCTGAGCTGCTAGAGATTAACAGCAGGATGAGATTTGCCGTCGGATGAGATGCTCCGCCTCCATCACACGGTTAAATAGGTCACGTGACCAGTGTAAGCCAATAGGATGTGATGGAGGCGGAGCATCTCATTCCACGGCAAATCTCATTCTATGGCAATGCACCGGCTGGACAAATGCTCCTCTGATCCCCCCCCCATGCTCCTCTGGTCCCCTCCGCGTGTTCCTCTGGTCCCCCGCATGCTCCTCCCCCCCATGCTGCTCTGGTCCCCCATGTGCTCCACTGGTCCCCCATATTCCTCTGGTCCCCCCATGCTGCTCTGGTCCCCCCCATGTGTTCCGCTGGCCCTGCGTGCTCCTCTTGTGCCCCGCATGCTCCTCTCCCCTCCTCATGCTGCTCTGGTCCCCCATATGCTCCTCTCTTTCCTAGTCCCCCATATGCTCATCTCCCCCCCATGCTGCTCTGGTCCCCCATATGCTCCTCTCCTCCCCCTCATGCTGCTCTGGTCCCCCATATGCTCACTCCCCTTTATGCTGCTCTGGTCCCCCATATGCCCCCCCCCCCCCCCCATGCTGCTCTGATCCCCATATGCTGCCCCCCCATGCTGCTCTGGTCCCCAATATGCTCCTCCCCCATGCTGCTCTGGTCCCCATATGCTGCCCCCCATGCTGCTCTGGTCCCCCATATGCTCACCCCCCAATCATGCTGCTCTGGTCCCCCATATGCTCATCTTCCTCCCTCCTCATGCTGCTCTGGTCCCCCATATGCTCCTCTCTTTCCTACCCCCCTTCATGCTGCTCTGGTCCCCCATATGCTTCTCTCTTTCCTAACCCCCCATGCTGCTCTAGTCCCCCGTATGCTCATCCCCCCCCCCTTATGCTGCTCTGGTCCCCCATATGCTCCTCTCTTTCCTAGTCCCCCATATGCTCCTCTCCTCCCCCTCGTGCTGCTTTGGTCCCCCATATGCTCACTCCCCTTCATGCTGCTCTGGTCCCCCATATGTTCCTATCTTTCCTAGTCCCCCATATGCGCATCTCCCCCCCCCCCCATGCTGCTCTGGTCCCCCATATGCTCCTCTCCTCCCCCTCATGCTGCTTTGGTCCCCCATATGCTCACTCCCCTTCATGCTGCTCTGGTCCCCCATATGTTCCTATCTTTCCTAGTCCCCCATATGCGCATCTCCCCCCCTCATGCTGCTCTGGTCCCCCATATGCTCCTCTCCTCCCCCTCATGCTGCTTTGGTCCCCCATATGCTCCTCCCCCCCATGCTGCTCTGGTCCCCAATATGCTCCTCCCCCCCCATGCTGCTCTGGTCCCCCATATGCTCATCCCTCCCCCCTCATGCTGCTCTGGTCCCCCATATGCTTCTCTCTTTCCTAACCCCCCATGCTGCTCTAGTCCCCCATATGCTCATCTCCCCCCCTTATGCTGCTCTTGTCCCCCATATGCTCCTCTCTTTCCTAGTCCCCCATATTCTCATCTCCCCCCCATGCTGCTCTGGTCCCCCATATGCTCATCCCCTCCTTATGCTGCTCTGGTCCCCCATATGTTCCTATCTTTCCTAGTCCCCCATATGCGCATCTCCCCCCCCCCCCCCCATGCTGCTCTGGTTCCCCATATGCTCATCTCCTCCCCCCTCATGCTGCTTTGGTCCCCCATATGCTCCTCTCTTTCCTAGTCCCCATATGCTCATCTCCCCCCCATGCTGCTCTGGTCCCCCATATGCTCATCCCCCCTTATGCTGCTCTGGTCCCCCATATGTTCCTATCTTTCCTAGTCCCCCATATGCGCATCTCCCCCCCCCCCATGCTGCTCTGGTCCCCCATATGCTCCTCTCCTCCCCCTCATGCTGCTTTGGTCCCCATATGCTGCCCCCCCATGCTGCTCTGGTCCCCCATATGCTCCTCCCCCCATGCTGCTCTGGTCCCCCATATGATCCTCTCCCCCCATGCTGCTCTAGTCCCCCATATGCTCATCTCCCCCCCTTATGCTGCTCTTGTCCCCCATATGCTCCTCTCTCCCCCCCTCTTGTCCCCCATATGCTCCTCTCTTTCCTAGTCCCCATATTCTCATCTCCCCCCCATGCTGCTCTGGTCCCCCATATGCTCATCCCCTCCTTATGCTGCTCTGGTCCCCCATATGTTCCTATCTTTCCTAGTCCCCCATATGCGCATCTCCCCCCCCCCCCATGCTGCTCTGGTTCCCCATATGCTCATCTCCTCCCCCCTCATGCTGCTTTGGTCCCCCATATGCTCCTCTCTTTCCTAGTCCCCATATGCTCATCTCCCCCCCATGCTGCTCTGGTCCCCCATATGCTCATCCCCCCTTATGCTGCTCTGGTCCCCCATATGTTCCTATCTTTCCTAGTCCCCCATATGCGCATCTCCCCCCCCCCCCATGCTGCTCTGGTCCCCCATATGCTCCTCTCCTCCCCCTCATGCTGCTTTGGTCCCCATATGCTGCCCCCCCATGCTGCTCTGGTCCCCCATATGCTCCTCCCCCCATGCTGCTCTGGTCCCCCATATGATCCTCTCCCCCCATGCTGCTCTGGTCCCCCATATGCTCATCCCCCTCATGCTGCTCTGGTCCCCCATATGATCCTCTCCCCCTCATGCTGCTCTGGTCCCCCACCCCCCGCAGAGCTCACCTCCTCTCCCTGGCTAGTTATGCAGCGCGCCTGAATACAGATATGATGCTTAGGAGTCGACACTGAGAAGCTCATCATACGATCTGAAAGGAGGGCGGCCACACACAGCTGTAACATAACCTTCCTCGCCACTAGTTCTCCTGCTCTTTTCTTCCCCTGCTCTCCATCTAGATTCTCTGCGGCAGCAGACAGGATGGAGAGCAGGGGAAGGGAGGCGGCAGTCCGCTGTCACTGAAACCGGCCCACTGAGCCATCGGCCCACCGGGAAACTCCTGGTAGTCCCGATGGCCAGTACATGCCTGCTGCCTATGCAATATAAATCACAGCTCATCAACCTATAAGTGAAAGTCCAGTAGATAAATGCCATGCCATGATTTTTCAAGCATGATATAAATCACAGCTCTTTCATTTATAAGTAAAAGTCCAGTTAAAAATGTCCAGATAAATGCCATGCCATGATTTTGCAAGAATGAGCCTGCTTATGTAATAGGAATCACAGCTCATCAATTTTTTAAGTAAAAGTCCCATAAATGAATATAATGCCTTGATTTTGCAAGAAGGCTCCTGTTTATGTAATATAAATCACAGCTCATTAATTTATAGGTAAAAATCCAGTAGATTAATGCCATGCCTTGATTTTGGAAGAGTGATACAAACCACAGCTCTTCAATTTATACGTAAAAGTCCAGGAGATAAATATCGCGCAATGATTTTTCAAGAATGATTCTGCCTACATAATGTTCTTTTTTTTTTTTTGTCAAAAAGAACTTTATTGAAACAATTGCATATATACAAAACAGCATGTTCCAGACCGTTCGGAGCCATAAAGGGACTAGACTGTTACAATGGAGTTCCAAAGGTTACAGTTACCAACAGCATACCAAGAAAGTACTAAAATCCATGCCCTACCGCTGAGTCACTGAGACTCACCCCACCATCGTGCTGTGCACTTGAGACAGGTTATGCCTGCAGATGGGAGGATACAGTAGACATAGATACAAAGATGTCAGCATAATAATCTATCCATGACTAGGTCTGCCGGTTCTAATGCCCACGTAATATACAGTGCCTTGGAAAAGTATTCATACCCCTTGAAATTTTCCACATTTTGTCATGTTACAAACAAAAACGTAAATGTATTTTATTGGATTTTATGTGATAGACCAACACAAAGTGGCACATAATTGTGAAGTGGAAGGAAAATTATAAATTATTTTCCCAAAATGTTTTACAAATAAATATATGAAAAGTGTGGGGTACATTTGTATGGCGCCCCCCGGAGTCAATACTTTGTAGAACCACCTTTCACTGCAATTGCAGCTGCAAGTCTTTTTGGAGATGTCTCTACCAGCTTTGCACATCTAGAGAGGGAGATTTTTGCCCATTCTTCTTTGCAAAATATCTCAAGTTCTGTCAGATTGGATGGAGAGCGTCTGAACAGCAATTTTCAAGTCTTGCCACAGATTCTCAATTGGATTTAGGTCTGGACTTTGACTGGATCATTCTAACACATGAATATGATTTGATCAAAACCATTCCATTGTAGCTCTGGCTGTATGTTCAGGGTCGTTGTCCTGCTGGAAGGTGAACTTCCGCCCCAGTCTCAAGTCTTTTTGCAGACTCTAACAGGTTTTCTTCTAAGATTGTCCTGTATTTGGCTCCATTCATCTTCCCATCAACTCTGACCAGCTTCCCTGTCCCTGCTGAAGAAAAGCATCCCCACAACATGATGCTGCCACCACCATGTTTCACAGTGGGGATGGTGTGTTCAGGGTGATGTGCAGTGTTAGTTTTTCCACCACACATAGCGTTTTGCTTTTAGGCCAAAAAGTTCAATTTTGGTCTCATCTGACCAGAGCACCTTCTTCCACATGTTTGCTGTGTCCCCCACATGGCTTCTCACTGCAAACAGGACTTCTAATGGCTTTTTTTCAACAATGGCTTTCTTCTTGCCACTCTTCCATAAAGGCCAGATTTGAGGAGTTCACAACCAGGGCTGGTGCAAGGATTTTTGACACCCCAGGCGAAACCTCATTTTGACACCCCCCCCCTCTGGCTACGCCCCTGAATCCACCCCTTTGCCTGAGCATCAGTGTGACAGGAGCCGGCGCTAGAGGAGGCATGCGGCTGCAGTAGAGAGCACTGATCATACAGGCGAGCAGGGGATGTTTGCTTCTGTTCCATCAGAACATGTCCTCCAGTGCTGCACCTCTATAATGACACTACAGAGCAGCTGCCTGAGTAACATGCAGCAGAGGCATCCCCGGCATCCCCTGCCTCCTCCTAGATGTGCACGCTTTGTCCCAGCAGCACCTACTAGAGGTTATAACATTTATTACAGAGGTATTTATAATACAGCCCTGAAAAACATACATAGAGCGTAGATGGAGAGTAGGGAAACCAGCGGCCGGGAGCCCTAGGCAGCAGTGCGCCCTAGGCGGCCGCCTAGTTTGCCTAGTGGTAGTACCGGCCCTGTGCACAACTAATAGTTGTCCTGTGGCGTTGTCCTGTCCTTCTCCCACCTGAGCTGTGGATCTCTGCAGCTCCTCCTGAGTTACCATGGGCCTATTGGCTGCTTCTCTGATGAATGTTCTCCTTGCCCGGCCTGTCAGTTTAGGTGGACGGCCATGTCTTGGTAGGTTTGCAGTTGTGCCATACTCTTTCCATTTTCAGATGATGGATTGAACAGAGCTCTGTGAGATGTTCAAAGCTTGGGCTATTTTTGTATAACCTAACCCTGCTTTATACTTCTCCACAACTTTAACCCTGACCTGTCTGGTGTGTTCCTTGGTTGTTGTGATGCTGTTTTATTCACTAAGCTTCTCTAACAAACCTCTGAGGACTTCACAGAACAGCTGTATTTATACTGAATTAAATTACACACAGGTGGACTTTATTTACTAGTTAGGTGACTTCTGAAAGGAAATTGGTTCCACTAGATTTTAGTTAGGGGTATCAGAGTAAAGGGGGGCTGAATACAAATGTACGCCACACTTTTTAAATATTTATTTGTAAAAAAAATTGGAAAACCATTTATAATTTTCCTTCCACTTCACAATTATGTGCCACTTTTGTGTTGGTCTATCACATAAAATCCCCCCAAAAAATTGAAAATTTCAGGTTGTATAAATACTTTTTCAAGGCACTGTAAGTGCAAGTCTTATAGGTAAATATTGCGCGATCATGGCTACAAGATATAAATCACAGCTCTTTAATTTATAAGCATGAATCCTGTAGAACACGCTATGACTTGTTTTATTTGAACTTTCACAGCTCAGTGTGGGATTGCATAAGCCTTGCAACAGCAGCAAAACTCATTCCTCGGCCATCGATTAAACATGCGTGATGACAGCGGCCTCATGTTCCTCGGCCGTCGATTGACCACGCCTTGGTGAAGTGACAGCCCTAGCAGCTGCGCGCTGAGCTGATTGGCAGGCGGGAGGGAAAACGCTGGCGGGGATTGGCCTTCCTCGTGCTCCGTAGAGCGCCCGGCCACGCCCCTCGCCCCTGACCTTCCCCTGAACCCGCCGTTAGAAACGTGCCGGGCGCCGATCAGGGCGAAGCAGCGGGAGACTGGGAATCGGTTCCGACGGAGATCGGGGCGGTTTGAACGGCGGTTGTAAGTGCGTCATTCCCTCCGGCAAGATGGCGGCGCCGAGCGGCCACGACAAAATGGCGGCAGAGGTGGCGGAGGAGTACATGCAGGTGGTGGTCGGCGGCGAGGAATTGGAGCCCGGGCAGCAGGTGATGGTCCTGCAGGAGGCGGCCGGGGAGGAGATGAGGGCGACGGCCATTAGCTCGGAAATGCTGCAGACCATCGCCCACACCGACACCGTCTACTACGTGCAGCCGGACGGCAGCCTGGTGGCCGGGGGGACCCTGGCCGAGGTGACCGGGGGAGGAGGAGGAGGGGCCGCCACCATCCGGGCCCCTGTCATGCTGGACGCCGCTCTGCAGCTGAAGAACGTCGCAGACCATGTGGCCCTCAAGCAAGGGGCCCCCAGCCAGATGGCCAGGATCCTCAGCCAGAAGGTGACCGTCCTGCCATGAGGACACCATGATGTGCAACTCCAGGACTCAGCTAGTTTGGGGGTGGAGCTGAGGAAGTTTTTTTTTTTTTTTGTAACCCCCACATTGGGGACTTCTCCCTCACTTCCTGTTTCTTGTGACACCCCCACCACATTTGGGGACTTCTCCCTCACTTCCTGTTTCTTGTGACACCCCCACCACATTGGGGAGTAATCCCCCTCACTTCCTGTTTCTTGTGACACACCCCCCCCCCCCCCCATTGGTCAGTTCTCCCTCACTTCCTGTTTCTTGTGACCCCCTGCCCCAATAGGGAGTTATTTCTCACTTCCTGCCCCTTCCCCTAACACACACACACACACACACACACACACACACACACACACACACACACACACACACACACACACGAGTTCTTCCTCACTTCCTGTTTTCTGTGACACCCCTACAAGATATAGGTAGAATGTTGTCACCGAGACAAATTGACACAGACCACAGGGAAAACATTCTGGAATGTTCCAGTTGGGGGGGGGGGGGGGGGGGGGGTGATGCACTATGGCTTCCTGTCCTGCTGCATAGTCTCAGTAGGAACTTCGATGACAGATGCAGTAACCCCTCCCCCACATCGGTGTGACAAGGAATACAAAGCTTTGACTAGAATAGGGCTCCAAAATGGTGCCAGTCCTTTCGTTTTAATGGACAGCTTAGGGCAGCAAGTGTGTGTGTGTGTGTGTGTGTCAAGAAATCTTGTCTGGGCATCCTGAGGTGTGAAAGTGTAGGGGGGGTGGGCACCCTGGGGTGTTTGGGAAACCCTTAGGCATGTGAGGGCACCCTGGGTTGGGGGAGCCCTGGGGGCATAGAATCTTGTCTGGCATCTTGAGGCATGAAAGCTAGGGCACTTTGGGGATGTCTCAGGGTGCTCTGGGAGTGTTAAAGCATGTGAGAGCTCCTTGGGGGCACGTCATCTTGTTTGGGCACCTAGGGGCATGAAAGCATGGGGGGGGGGGGTGTCTCCTGGGGTATGGAAGCATGTGAGGGGGCCCTGGGAGTGTGGAATATTGTGTTGAGACCCTGGAGTGTGAAAGCATGGGGGGGGGGGGGGGCGCGTGTTATCCTGTGGTATGGAAGCATTTGGGGACTCCTTTGGACATTGGGGTGGGCCCCCTGGGGGTGTGCAATATTGTCTGGACACTCTGGGGCGTGAAAGCATAGCAAGGGTGTTATCCTGGGGTATGGAAGCATGTGGGGGCTCCTTGGCATGTGTGGAGGGGGGTGCAATCTTGTCTGGGCACCCTGGGGCGTGAAAGGATGATGAGGGGTTATTGTGGGGAGGGGGGGATAGAAGCATGTGAGGGCTCCCTGGAATGTGTTGAGGCCCTGGGGGCGTGGAATCCTGGGGCATGAAAGCGAGGTACATTGGGGTGTGTGGGGGCACCCGGGCAGTGAAGAGTGTGAGGGCATCTTGGAATTTGTTGGGAGCATTAAAATGTTTGGGAGCTCCTGGGGGGGGGGGGGGTCTTGTCTTGACACCCTGAGGAAGGAAAGCATAGGGAGTGGGGGTCTTATTCAGGGGCATGGAAGCTTATTAGGTAAATCTGGGTTGTGTCTGGGCACCCAGGGAAGTTGGAGAGTGTGTGGGCACCCTAGGATGTGTAGGGGTACCCAGGGGGTGTGTTTTCTTGTCTGGGTATGTGGGAGAACCCTGAGACGTGGAAGTGTGGGAACACCTTGGGACATATCTGGAGGGTGTGGGGGCATCGCCGTGGGTGAGGGGCATGTTGGGACTATAAAACACCTCTTTATCAGAATATCCCTGGAGGACGTGTTCTGTAGTACATGGGGTGGGGTTGTGGATCTGATAACGCTAGTTAAGATTTTAGCACTGTGCTGGATTATATTCACTAACTGTAACAAGCTATCTGTGAATGAAACCTTAATTGTTTGCAGTGTTCATTCATCTAGAACAGTGATGGTGAACCTTGGCACTCCAGATGTTTTGGCACTACATTTCCCATGATGCTCAACTACACTGCAGAGTGCATGAGCATCATGGTGAAATGTAGTTTCAAAACAACTGGGGTACCATCGGTGTTCTAGAAGCTCCTGGTACAAGGAGTTGGTCCCACATATAGATCTGTGGTAGACCGGTGGCAAGGGAGGCAAGTCCAGTTTGCTGGTCTAGACTGGACACTGTGTAGTTATTGCAAGACTGGACAGTTCTTGTACTTTAGTAATTGGACGGGCAGCGGTCGTCTTGCCTTCTGTGATGCCATGAACACGTTGCTGCAGTATAATGATGACTTCTTCTTCTGTTCTCTTGCAGCAGCTGAAATCTATTTGTGTCCAGGTGCAAGGAATGAAGTCTAAGGAGAGCAGCGAACCGGTGAACACCAAAGAAACCCCTCCTCCTCCTCCTCCTCCCCCCGTGAATGTGAGGTCTGAAACCGCCAGCGCTATCCCCACCCAGGTTGCACAGGTGAAGACTGTCCCTCAGCCATCGCAGCCCCTTGTCGTCAAGGCCGTGCAGCCTCCCGTTCAAGTTCTGATCCAGAAAACTGCGACGCAGCCGGCCAAGGTGAACACGCCGGACCCCGACGGCAATGAGGAAGAGGGTTCCGCTGAGGAGCATGATGGGTGTTGCGTAGCTCACCATAGGTATGGCAGCTATGCACCGGGTGCCACCAAGAAGCGACAGAAGCGCAAAAAGCCCATAAAGATCAAAACCCGTTCGGGGCGCATCTCCCGGCCTCCCAAGCACAAGTCCAAAGATTACAAATTCCTTAAAGTGGGAGATTCGATTCAAGATAGCTCAGTGGATTCTGATGACTATTCGGAGCTGAGCTCGGAGGATGAAGAAGATGGCGGCAGAGAGAGAGTACATAGAGACAGGCAGCCGTACGCAGTTAAAAACTCCCTGTTCCAGTGTCAGAAATGTGAGAAGTCCTATATGGGCAAAGGAGGACTGTTCCGCCACTACAGACTCTACCCCACCCATGGACAGATGGACCCGTCATTTCTTCTGGAAGCCAAAAAAGGTGGAGATGGCGGGGGCACAGGGGAACAGAAGGTGAGATTTCCTAGTGCCGGGTAAGGAATTCAATTTCAGTGGTCTAATCAGTAAAATTTTTGTTCTTCCAACAGAAGCCTGAATCTCTAATTTGTTCTGGGGATCAGATCCTTCACATCACATCCCCCCCCCCCCCCCCCCCATTACATCAGTGTCCTTGTCCCCCCCCCCCCTTCAGATCTCAGTATCATCAGTCCCCCCCCCCCCATTTACGTCCCAGCCCCCCTTTACTTCATAGTAGAGGGGTCTTTATATCACAGACCCCCTTTACATCTCATTGCTCCTCCTTGATAGAGTGACCCCCCCCCCCTACAAAACGGCCCCCACCTATATATTGTGGTACCTCCTTTTACATCAGAGCCCCTTCACATCATACACCCCTTTGCATCACAGTGCTCCCCTTTTATATCACAGCCCACCTTACATCTCAGTGCTGCTTTTACATTATGCCCCCCCTTTACAGTGCAACTCCCCATTTACAATACAGCCCTCCTTTTTACATCATAGTCCCCCCTTCCTTTTATATTACAATCCACCTTTTAAACTATAGCTCACTTTACATCACTGCCACCCCTTTACTTTGCACCCCCCCCTTAAATTTACATTACAGCACCCACCTTTACAGTGCAGTCCTTCTATATACTTTACCGTCGCAGCCCCCCCCCCCTTTACATCACAGCACCACTCTTTACAATGCAGTCCCTCCATCCATTACATATTGCGCTACCCCCATTTATATTTCAGTATCTCTTTACATTACAGCCCACCTCATTTGCTGTACATCAGACCCAAGTTTACTTTAGAGCCCCCTATAGAGTAGATCTCTTCCTTTAGACAACAGCATCCCCCCCTTTACACTGCATCCAGCCTTACCTTGCATAGAAGGGCAGGAGGCACCTCAGGTCTGGGAGAGCAGGGGCTTTCCAACTGATGGCTAGCGGCCAATCACTGCTACTTCACTTGAAAAGTTGGGCTGCTCCCGCCCTCTGCTGGCTGATCTGAGGATGTGGCTAAGAGGAGACACTGGCAGCTGAATGTGCGAGGCCACGACGTTTGCGTCCGGACCGTGGGCTGCTATTTAGTGACACCCGTCTTGGTGGCTGTGTCTACAGGAAGTTAGGAGCACACTGGGATTTTGGCAGACCATTGGGTATTCTTCTGTACTTGCAGAATTTATGACCCCCCCTTTTATTTATTTATTTTTTGAGACCATAGCCACTGATTACTGTATAAATGTCACTGGCAGGGAAGGGGTTAACGGGGTTATCAAGGGGTTAACTGTGTTCCCTGGGAGGTGTTTCTAACAGTGAGGGGATGTGACCGACTAGAGGAGCCGCCAGATCGCTGCTTGCCAATCGCTGGTCGGCCGATTGCGCCCGGTGGCCACACGCATCAGGTCCCCGCAGCAAGCACCTGCTATGGCTCTTAAAGGAGCCGCCATACATATACGGCGATTTGTGCAGGAGAGCCATCCTGCCCCTATTTTTTATATATATATATATATATGTATGAGCCTGTAGAGCATTGCACCCACAATCAGAAGGGCTCTTCATACTCCGTGTAGGCTGTCTGCTCGTACATTGTATGGGCAGGCACTTGCACACAGTCAGGATGCATCAATGAGCTACCTTCAGTGAGGGGGAAGTGTTTATTTGTTCCCCTGCTGATTTTGTATGTTTGCCCACTGAAAAATGATCAGTCTATAATTTTAATGGTAGGTTTTGTTTTTACAGTGAGACAAAATGACAAAAATATCCAGAAAAACGCATTTCAAAAAAGTTTATAAATTTGATTTGCATTTAATGAGTGAAATACGTATTTGGTCCCCTATCAGAAAGATTTCTGGCTCCCAGGTGTCTTCTATACAGCTGAGATTAGGCGCACTCACTCAAAGGGAGCACTCCTAATCTCAGCTTGTTACCTGTATAAAATCCGCTTGTCCAAAGAATCAATCAATCAGATTCCAATCTGTCCACCATAACCAAGACCAAAGAGCTGTCCAAGGATGTCAGGGACAAGATTGTAGACCTACACAAGGCTGGAATGGCTACAAGACCATCGCCAAGCAGCTTGGTGAGAGGGGGACAACAGTTGGTGCGATTATTGGCAAATGGAAGAAACACGTTAACTGTCAATCCCTCATGGTCTGGGGCTCCATTGCAAGATCTCACTTTGTGAAGTTTCAATGATCATAAGAACTGAGGAATTGGCCCAGAACTACACAGGATAATCTTCTCAAGGCAGCTGGGAATGAATATTCGCCAAGAAAACAATTGGTAACACTACGCTGTGAAGGACTGAAATCCTACAGCGCCCGCAAGGTCCCCCTGCTCAAGAAAGCACATGTGCAGGTCTGTCTGAAGTTTGCTAATGAACATCTGAATGATTCAGAGGAGAACTGGGTGAAAGCGTTGTGGTCGGGTGAGGCCAAAATCAAGCTCTTTGGCATCAACTCGCCTTGCTGTGTTTGGAGGAGGAGGAATGCTGCCTTATGATCCCAAGAACACCATCAAACATGGAGATGGGAACATAATGCTTTGGGGGTGTTTTTCTGCTAAGGGGACGGAACAACTTTATCGCATCAGAGGGACGATGGATGGGGGCCATGTACCGTAAAATCTTGAGTAAGAAGCTCCTTCCCTCGACCAGGGAATTGAAAATGGGTTGTGAATGGGTATTCCAGCATGACAATGACCCAAAACACACGGCAAAGGAGTGGCTCAAGAAGAAGCACTTTAAGGTCCTGGAGTGGCCTAGCCAGTCTCCAGACCTTAATCCAGTAGAAAATGTGTGGAGGGAGCTACCAAACGTCAGCCTTGAAACCTTAATGACTTGGAGAGGATCTGCAAAGAGGAGTGGGATAAAATCCCTCCTGAGATGTGTGCAAACCTGGGGCCAAATACAAGAAACATCTGACCTCTGAAATTGCCAACAGGAAAGGCAGATTCCATGTAATCGGTACAATGACAGTAAATGACACACTATTGTGTAGATAGACTTCAGGTATGCAGGATGATTTATACACTCAACTATGATCTACCTGAGAAACTTTCTATTTCCCTAGAAAAATCCTAACTGGCACCACCATCTAGTTTCCCAGTGTAGCTCTCTGAAGATATTTGAAGAGTGGCTCTCGACCAGAAGTTCATCCCTCCAAAAAGAGCTCTCCCTTCTTTGGAGTAGAAAAACATGTTCCAGGGCATCCAGGTCTTGGAATACTGTTCCTGCTGATGATGTGCAGTAAGGATCTAGTCCCCCAATTTCTTCCACTTTATGGCGCCAGCGTTTTTAATTGTTGGTTGTCGGACGTTTCCATGTAAGGTGAATACACAAGTTAGCGACATCAAGGATGTAAATTGTAGCTGAGATGGTGGAGAAGAAAGCCGGATCATCCGGAACCACATAATCCGTGAATTTTTGAACCATCCTCCGTATCTCTATCCAGTAGTTCTCAAGTTTGGAACAGGACCAAAAGATGTGTAGAAATGTTGCCAACAAGGGTTTTGCCACCAAGTCATGTTTTGCAAAGAGTTCAAATACTTATTTCACTTATCAAAATGCAAATCAATTTTATAACTTTTTAAATTTTTTTTTTTCTGGATTATTACTTTTTTTTTTTTTTTTTTTTTTTTAATTTTTTATTGAGTTTTAACAGGAAAACAAGTTAACAGCAAACACGCCAATCAGATGTAAGAACGGTAGAGGCCGATAGGTGAGGAAAAATACAAGGGGTGGTAGCATCGTCCAAAGCTTGCAAACATTAAAAAGGCATTTCGAAAGAGGACATGCAATGAGAAACATAGTAAGGCGCCTAAAGCAGGTAGAAGGTAACAAGGTAGTGGGAAATGGCCATAGCATGTTATGTTTCGGGACAGGGGCTAAATGGGAGGCCAAGAATTTACATACTGTTATAAAAATGAAGGGCGCAGGAACCCGGAGAAGTGTAAAAGGTAGAATCACCGTCCTAAGGTCAACCGCACCACCAATCACCCCTTTCGGGATCTTGCTGTGACTATTAACATTTTATAGACTGATCATTTCTTTGTCAGTGGGCAAATATACAATATCGGGAGGGGATCAAATGCTTTTTTTTCCTTTGATGTAGTTCATTGAGAACTACAAGCCGACAGCAGCAAAGGATGTCGGTACTTGTAGTTCTCTCTCACACACCTCTGTGAATGACGCAGCCAGACAGAAGATGCCTCGCTGTCTCAACGGGGGATTGGGGGAGGCTGCTTCTTCTGTAACATTTTATGTTACACCATGAATATAGGTGTAACATGTTAACGAAAGGTGACTGTCCTTTTATTAATTTTTTTTGCAACCAATTGCTTGCCTTTCTTTACCCCCTGATATAGACTGAAATCCAAATTGAGAGGTAACTTAAAGTTCTTATTTTGTAGAAGCCCATCCCAAGGCCTCGAAAGAGATTATTGGAAGATCCTGCAAACCCCAGTGTGTCCACCAAGGAGACCTTGGCTAGGGATGGTTTGGAGATTGTAAAAGTAACAACCTCATGCAGAGGCCGTCGGCAGCTGACCGGAAGGAAGTTTGGACGCCCTCGTAAAATATTACGTAATGGGACAGTTGAACATGCAACGACGGTAAAAGAAGTAAGTAAATACATTGAAACTTTTTTTTTTTTTTTTTTTTTTTTTCCTTCCTCCATCTAAAAAGGTATACATTCAAAGCTCATTTGGCTGCGCTTCTGTGGATCACAGGAGTGCAGTTCGTTCTGCACTCCTGTGAACCGTTTTTAGCAGGCTAAAGCCTTTTGTCGGCTGACATCACGGGGCCAGGTGCTGAAAACATTGCCACCATATATGGTCAGGAACCTGGACCGGCACCTGGCTCAGCCGCTGAGTGCCTGAGGCGGCCGCTCCAATCTGCTTCACAGCCCTTCACTGGAGTCTTACAGTCACCAGCTCTCCGCTCAGAGCGGCGGGGAGAACTGAGCAATCAGCGGTGTTTGATCACTCAGTTCTCAGCCTTGGAGCTGGCGGGGGACAGAGACTGCATCTACTTGGGTGAGTATGATTTTGAAAAGGGGGGGGGGGGGGAGAGGACCCATACTTCTCCTTTTAATGCTCAAGTTCTAAACATGCTTAGCGCTAACATGCGTTTACACATGTCAGGTGTTTTTTTTTTTTTTTTTTTTTTCTCTCTGCCAAAATGCTGCTGTTCCTGGATGCCCTCTAAAAGCCCCTGCCTTTTTAAATGTCCTCTAAACGCTTGTGTGCATGGGCACATACAGCATAACAGAAAAAAAAAAAAGCACGGTGCCCCTCAGAGCACCACTAAAAAGGTCCGGTGTGCACAAGGCCTGAAAGTGTAAGACAAGGTTACAGTCTTTGTCAAGCCCACCCATGGTTTGCGTCCAGCTTGCCATTTTTCCAGCCAGCACAAATACATTTTCTTTGTTAAACAATTTTGAAAATAAAATTTGTTCATAAATTTAGGTCAAAATGTATTCTGCTACATTTGTTTGTTGCAAATAACCCAAATCGGTGTATATTATTTAGTTTATAGGAAGGATTATAGAGCCTGCAAACTATGGGATATATCTGATACTTGATCAATACTGATGGCCTTTCATTTCTTGAGGCCATAGAACGCCTGGACAGTACAAACGACCCCCTTTTTTTTGGTAAAGAGTCCAATGTATTTAGTAAGAGGCATGGCGAGGTGTATTTAATTTTTTTCTCTAAATACTGTAACCAGTCAGTGTACCTGTTTGTTTTGACTAGCTGTGATCGATCAGGGCTAATCACATGGTTCAGATGGGCTTCGATTGGCCCTGCCTGTACCATATGATCACACTGACCAGTCATAGCTAGCAACACAATTGTACCCTCCTTACATGCCATCCATTGTGTACAACTGTCATTGGTCACATGGTACCTGCAGCGAGCCGTTACACTGATCAGTCATTGGCAGCTGGTGACAGATGGCGCCGCTGTGTGGCCCCCGCTATGCATTCCTCTTACAAGTTTAGTGTGCAGAGGGGGGGGGGGGATAGATGCAGCATCCAGACCCTCAGTCGACAACCTGGTAAAGTCTGACAAGCTGTTGCTGGACGGGGCTAAATGCTGTACCCGCCTTTAGGGCTCTCTGCATTCTGGGACTTATGCCCAGAGAGAAGACAACCCAAGTTGTACACGTTCATCCCTGAATGCATAAAGGCCCTTGACAGGCAGCGGGGCTGGACACTGCACATGCCTCTCCTGGGTGCACTAAAATACTGGGGAAGGACGCATGGTAGTTGTTGGACAGCCCTGTGTGCAATGGGCCTTACTCTAATCATGCGTACATCATTTCCTTTATCAGAAACTGTAAGAAAGCCATCTGTTTGTTTTTTTGTTTTATTCCAGCTGATCCAGCAGTGTGAAGAGAAGGATTTAAAAGAACAAGTAGCACCAAGTTTTACCAAGCTGCTGTCCGTCTATGACTTTCTGCTTCTGAAGGTCAGTGTATCCAACGTTTTTATTCCAGCTGTCTGTCGATGGCCCTAAAGTCGCATTTTGTGCTGAAGTTCTGCTGAAAATGGTTTCTTCAGCCATTCTACTTGGGCTTTAGCTGCCTTTTAGGGTCTGTTCACACTAGAATGCCACGTTTCAGTGTGGCTTCCCGCACTGCATTCCAATCCCACTTCCCTTGCGATCTGCTGCGGGGGTCAGTTCAACATTAATGACACCCCAAACGCAAATACAGTCGGTTTGCCTGCACTGGATTGCATGGTACAAAATGACCTTCCAATATGGTTGACATGCATTTCAAAAAGTAGTCGTTGCACAACTTTTGGTGCAGTTGAGGTTCAGCCCATTCAAAATTAATGAGCTGAAATCGCACTGCACAGAACTGCATGTGGATTGCACAGAGTTCCTGTGCAATTCACATGCAGTTCCTAGTGTGAAGGGGGGAAAAAGCAAATGAAAATTTAAAAAGAATGAAAACTAAAGCATTCAGAGACATTCAATTTTTTTTTCTTTTTTTAATATGCATGTGGAATGTATTCAGCTGGGGGCTTATACAACGGGAAAGCCTGTTTGTCCCCACCCATTTAGGGTAAAGTTCATTAACCACTTTAATACCGGGCACTTTTATCCCCTTACTGCCCAGGCCAGCTTTCAGCGCTGTTACTTTTGACAATTGCACGGTCATGCTGCACTGTACCCATGTGACAATTTTTTTTTTATTTAATATTTATTTTTCAGTTTTTCTTTTCGGTGTTATTTAATCGCCACTTTTTCTTTATTTAGCAACCAAAAAAGGCAAAAGGTGTTTTTTTTATTTATTTATTTTTTTTTTTTAAGGGGTTTTCAAATCTATCTTCAAAAATTCTTGGCCAAATTGTATTCTACTATATTTCTTTGAAAATAATCCAAATTGGTGTGTATATTTAGTCTGTAGGGAAGTTATAGAGTCCACAAACTAGTATGTATATTCCTGATGTACTGACGGCCTATCATTTCTTGAGGCCGGAAGATACAAGCACAGTACAAATACCCTTAAATGTCCCCTTTTTTGAAAGTAGACCGTCTGAGGTGTTTAGTGAGGGGCATGTCCAGTTTGAAGTTGTAATTTAGTCGTCGCCCTTTTTTGAAAATTTTATATATATATATAAAAAAAATGTTTCCTTCCTATACTGTCACCAGTACAGCATCATCTTATAACTGGTGTGGCAGGGACACTAACTGGTGACAGTATGTTAAAAAAAAAAAAAACTGACCAGAGCAATACAGTATTGCCATAGTAACACTGTACCACTCTAGGAAGGTGGTCAGGATTGTGTTTTTCATACTATACTTACCTATAGCAGTGAATTTCACTGCTATGAGAAAATATTTTTACTGAATGATAGTGTGTAGACACTATCTTTTTATTGTGATTGGTCACAGCTAATCACATGGTGCAAATGGGCTGTTTGGTCCTGTCTGTACCATGTGATCACTGTGACCAATCACAGCTAGCGACACAATTTTATACAATGAATGGAAGCTACTCATTGTTAACAACTGTCATGTGAGTGATCACATGATACTGTCAGCGGGCCGGTATAGTGATCAGTCATCCGCTGTGTCTGGTGGACACAGCGGGTGACCGTTTGGCCTGGAACGCAACCCATGCTCGGGGTGACATCATATGACGCCCTCCCAAAACAATAGGGTTCCTGCCTGTCTGTCGTTTTTACAATGACGCAGGTGGGAAGCAGTTAAAGTCCTTTTTTGGGGTATCTTTTCATGCACGTGTGATGGAAGCGTGAAACATTCTCTTGGGTGACAATTCCTCCTTACAGTAAACATTTTAAGGCCCCTAATACACTTTTTTTTTTTGTTTGTTTGTTTTGTTTTACAGGTGAAACAAGAGCACGTGGACAACAAGCCCTTGTTTCCTTACGTTTACAGGGAGTTTGAAAAGCTGCATTCCATAGTCAAGAACTTGGCTGAGGATTATGTCATTAACATGGATCAGAATGTTGAAAAACCTCTTGAAGTAACTGATAGCAAGGTGCGTTGGAGCAATACTGATCTGTGGAAATTCTTGCTTGTACTCCCATCTTTTTGACCACTTCAGCCCCAGAAGATTTTACCCCCTTCCTGACCAGAGCACTTTTTACAATTTGCCACTGCGTCGTTTTAACTGACAATTGCGCGGTCATGCAATGCTGTACCCAAACGAAATTTCCCACAAATAGAGCTTTCTTTTGGTGGCATTTGATCACCTCTGCGGTTTTTATTTTTTGTGCTATAAACAAAAAAACTGACAATTTTAGAAAAAAAATAAAAATAAACAATTTTTTTTTTTTGTTCAGTTTTTGCTATAATATCCTCAAAAAAAAAAGTCATCAGTTTAGGCCAATGCATATTCTTCTACATATTTTTGATAAATATATATTGATTGGTTTGCGCAAAAGATTTAGTGTCTACAAACTATGGGAAAGATATTTATGGCTTTTTTTTTTTTTTTTTTTTTTTAATTTTTTTTTTTTTTTTTTTTTTTTACTATTAATGGCGGCGATCTGCTTTTTTATTTTATTTTTTTTTGTCAAGTGGTATTGCGACAGACAGATTGGAGACTGACGACACATTGTTTGGGACCATTGACATTTATACAGCGATCAGTGCTATAAAAATGCACTGATTACTGTGTAAATGTCACTGGTAATGAAGGGGTTAACACTAGGGGGGCCATCAAGCGGTTAAATGTGTGTTCTAACTATATGGGAATAGGACTGAGTAGGAGAGGAGACATATCGCTGTTCCTACTTGGTAGGAGCAAACAACATGTCTTCTCTGACAGCTCAGATTTGTGTGTTTACACACACAAATCCCGGTGCTGGCGCTCGTAGCTGTGGCTCGGATTGCGGTTTAACGAGCATTTCGAAATACAATTATATAATCTTTTTTTATTTATTTATTTTTTTTATTCTGACTCGGTTTGCAGGTGTCTCGCAAAACGAGCATGATTCAAGCCACTGCAGTACCACATTTGGCCAGAGGTGTGGGGGTGCCAGTGACGCTCAGTGACACTGAAATTGTTCGGATACACTTTTCGGACTAAAGTTCCATAATTTATTCTAATATTTGTTATTTTATGTCTGTTTGTTTATTTCCTCCTAGGTGGCAGAATCACTGGGCATTTCCAAAGTGATGACTGTCAAAGCAGCCTCATCCTCTCCTTCAGTTACTGTTGCGCAGGAGACGCAGCTTGAGGAAAATAAAGGCGAGGTACAAGTCTACTTATTCACAAGCCTCTTCAAACTACTGTTTGTTGATTTACTGTTAATCAGCCACTTTGTTAGTCTTCAGATGAAGAGGCCGAGCCTCCACCAAAACGATCGAAAATCGATGATGACAGCCAGGATATGGCAGAAGACATGACTGTAGGAATTGAACAGACAGCACAGTGTGACGGTAAGGTCCCTGTAGTAAACGCAAACCCCATCCCCCCCCCCCCCCCCCTTCTCATCGCTTAGTCCATAGTCCTGCGTTGAACGTCCCACATATAATGTATGATCACCATTCAGTGCAGTAGTACGCCAAGCCCAGGGGACAGGTACAGGACAGATTGGTCTCATAAGAAGTAAATGAACTATTGCGGCAAATATGCTTCCTTTTTAAAAGGAAAAAAATCTCTGGGGAATGAACACTTTTTTTTTTTTTTTTTTTTTTTTTTTCCAGTTAGCTTCAACTTTTTAATGATTAACCACTTAAGGACCGAGATTTGTTTACAATATTTTTTTTAAACTTTTCATTTTTTATTTTTTCTAGCCCCCCCCCCCCCCCCCCCCCCCCCCCCCCCCCCCCCCCCCCCCCCCTCCCCCCCCCCCCCCCCCCCCCCCCCCCCCCCCCCCCCCCCCCCCCCCCCCCCCCCCCCCCCCCCCCCCCCCCCCCCCCCCCCCCCCCCCCCCACAACCCCCCCCCCACCCCACAAACATTATACCTTTTTTTTTTTTTTTTTTTTTTTTTATCTAACACCCTAGAGAATAAAATGGCGGTCGTTGCAATACTTTCTGTCACACCGTATTTGTGCAGCGGTCTTACAGGCGCACTTTTTTTTTTTTTTAATATATTGTGAAAGATGATGTTGTGCCTAGTAAATTGATACCCAACATGTCGCGCTTCAAAATTGCGCCCGCTTGTGGACTGGCGACAAACTTTTATCCTTTAAAAACCTCCATGGGCGACGTTTAAAAAATTCTACAGGTTGCATGTTTTGAGTTAGAGGAGGTCTAGGGCTAGAATTATTGCTCTCGCTCTACCGATCGCGGCAATACCTCACATGTGTGGTTTGAACACTGTTTTCATATTCGGGTGCTACTCGCGTATGCTTCTGCATGCGAGCTCGGTGTGACGGGCCGTGTTTAAATTTTTTTTTTATTTTACACTGTTCTCTTAAAAAATAAAAAAATTGTCACTTTTAATCCTATTACAAGGAATGTAAACATCCCTTGTAATAGAAAAAAAAGCATGACAGGACCTCTTTAAATATGAGATCTGGGGTCAAAAAGACCTTACCCTTTTTTTTTTTTTTAAGAGCTATGGGCAGAAGTGACGTTGCTTTTGCCCTGCCCAAAGTAAGGGAGAAGAGCTGATCGCCTCCGCCGACGGTAAGTGGTGGTGGGGGGGTGAGGCTCTCCCACTACCGATAAAAGTGATTTTGCGTCAAATCTGCCGCAGAGACCACCATTATTGGAAAGCGGAAGAAGAGGATACCGGGGTTATGCCATAACGATGTTCCTCTTCAAAGTTAGGACGTATATCGGCATGCGGCGGTCCGTAAGTGGCTAAGTTCTGCTTTTTAGCAGTGATTGATTAAAGTAAAAAAAATAAACAAACATGTTATACTTGCCTGCTCTGTGGTTTTGCACAGAGCAGCCCCTCTTGGGTGCCTGGCTGGCAGCTCCTGGCTCCCCTATAGGAAGCTGCTTCCTGTGGGAGCACCATGCCTGCTTGATCCTGAGCCGGTCTGCTTGTATATTCAGACACACAGCCCCACCCCCTTGCTAATGGGTTTTGATTGACAGCGGCGAGAGACAGTTTTGCCTATAGTTATTACTTTATGGTAAAAACCCTTTTACAACCACTTTAATTATGATCTTTATTAAACAGGTCTGGAAGAGCATGGTAACAATCAAGTGATACTCCATTCAGAAACTGACCCTGGTACTGCCACCGATAGTGACGCAGTGGAACAATTAACTGCTGCCGCAGAGAACGATTTACTGGTGGAAGGCACAGAGTGTCTGCCAGCACAGGCGGACACCGAGACTGATGATTTGCAGGATCCCCAGCCCTCTCCAGAAAGCACAGATGCTTCCCAGTCACAGGACCATCCTCTTAACCTTTCCTGTCAATTTACAGAGGAGATTCTGCGTCTCCAAACTCACGTCATCCAAAACGACACACAGGAGACGGCCGAAGCAGAACCTTCTTCTGCAGATCTTCCTCCAGACTGTGACCACCAGACTGATCCGGTTGACCCTGAAATACCCTGTGATAGCAGTCTAGTTTCTGCTGACAGTTCACAGGTGGAGGATCTCACAAGAACTATCAGTACTTCTGTCCCAACAACCCTAGCAGAGGCAATGTGCAGAGAAGCCTCCCAGATGTCCTTTGTGGAGGTAGGAGGCACTTTGATCCCTACCACCAACACTTTCACCATGGGGACTTTGAACTTGAGTGGGGTCACTCCGGCTTTTAGTTTAAATCATGGACAGGAACTTGTGTTCATTCACAGTACAGAAGAGTCCACCACAGAAGAGGCAGTTGTGATATTTGACAACACGGGAGCCACAGAAACGCACTTGGACACGGTGGCGTTGGTGGAGATGTAGTTCAATGTATATGTTCAGCATACTGAAGTAATCAGTAATGATATGATGCCTCCAGCTCTAAAGAGATGACAATGACAGGTGGAATTTTGTTGGCCCTCCCTTGCTTGTCCAAGGCTTAAAAGTTTTATGGAACTTTAAACCTATAACCTTGTTATAAGTTGATGGGCACCCCAAGCAAGGTGCCTGTGCATTTTTTTTTTTCTTTCCCCTCCTCTCCAAAGCACCCCAGGAACCTTTTGAACAGGGGGCGCCTCCTATGCTTTAAAGTGAAAGTAAACCCAGCTCCATAAATTCAATACTCCATTCACAAAACGAAACAAGTGCCTAGTCTACACTCTACACATGATTACAATAAAGCATCATTTCTTTTGGTTGGTAGTCTTTTCTCCCCGCTACAACTCTGCTGCTGCCCTCAGATCTAAATTTTAGTGCATGAAATGCAGAACGGAAAAAAACTGGTGGTGACATTTTTGGAAGATTAATTTATTAAAGCTGAACTAAACTTGCCTCTGCTCCAGCGATGCTGTGTCCCCGATCTCCTCCTCTCCCAGTCGCTGACCCCTTGGTGTGGGTTTTGATCGCCCACCACTGTCATTGGCTGGGTGGGGATGACTTCACTCCCACGCATGCGGGTCCAGTCAGAATTGGCATTGCCAAATTTGTACAGTGAGCTGCACAGGGACAGACAGGCAGGTAACTTTAATGAAGAACAGACAAAGAATATCTCTTCTGCATTAAATTTGCTGCCTGCTCGCCCATCTTTAGTTCTGGACTCAAGTTCCATTTTTAAGCCCAGGGATGTCACTAGTCACACAGGCAGGTTTAACTTCATTAAAAGCCCATAATTTTCAGCCAAGGAAGCTGCCATCTTAGCCTTTGATCTTCAACTGGCATTATGGTGCACATGTGATTGGCTGTGACACCAGCCATTGGATGTTTGACAGTTTGGTTAAAAGCACAACCAATGTGACAGTTGCGTTTCCAAAAAAAAAAATTTTAAACTGTTAAATCGATTGGGGTTAGTTCTGCTTTTTAAAGGGTAAGTTCACCTTTTCATAACCTGTTACAACAATATTCAGGGTGTTGCATTGTACGAACGGACCAGCCCCTGCACAGCCAGCGGGGATCTTCTAACACCCCGCTAGATGTCACCATTTTTTTTTTTTTTTTTTTTTTTTTTAAATGTTGCTTATGTTGGTTTCATCTCCCCGGCCACGTCACTCATCCTCAGTGTCCTGTGAATGGAAAATTACAAGGTCCGGTAGCCTTTGCGGCTGTGTTTTTTTTTTTTTATTTTTTTATTTTTTTTCCAATTTGTTACACCTGCAAAAAAAGTGCATGTATTATTTTATTGGAGACTGGTGCCATGGAGGTCTCCAGCAGATCTGCCAGTGTATCTGTGTGCCCGTACATCCTGTTACGGGCAAGCAGATTCACTCTCTTCCTGTCTTGTATCTGCTTGCCCATACAGGATGCTCTGGCACACAGATACACTTGCAGATCTGCTGGAGACATACGTGGCACTAGTGATCTGCTGATCACTGGTGCAATGCTTTACAGCAGGGGTCTTCAAACTACGGCCCTCCAGTTGTTCAGGAACTACAATTCCCATCATGCCTAGTCATGTCTGTGAATGTCAGAGTTTTGCAATGCCTCATGGGATGTGTAGTTCTGCAACAGCTGGAGGGCTGTAGTTTGAGGATCCCTGCTTTACAGGCTCCAAAAAATGTTTTACTTTTTTTTTTCTGTTTAATTCTTTTATTTTTTTGAAAGGGAAAAATTGTTTCATACTTGCCATAATTTTTCTTGGTGCCTATCCATGATCGTATGATCGATAGTAGCCCCGCCCACAGGACCACCTTAAGGAGAGATGTCGGCCAACGTGACAAGCAAGGGAGCCAATCTGGTTCTATTATGGCGCATTCTTTCGGCACTACTGATGGGGCTTAGTAGTCCTCACTACACCTGTCTTTGTCAGGAAGCCAGTAGCTTACTATCTTATGATAGAATTTTCTGAAGCTTCCCACCCTGATAGCTAGTTATTGATCTAGCATGCGTATGCTGCCATGGAGGCACCAGGAAAACAGAAAATTGTACGATACTTGCCATCATTTTTCTTGGTGCCTATCCATGGCATAGCATACCGAACCCACCCAGTTTGTTCCTAGCGATGTACAGGGAATGGGCTGTTGTGTGGGTGTTTAAATTTTCCTAGCTATGCACTGGTCCTGTCGGCAGAAGTAGGCGGGGCTACTATCATACGTATGCTGCCGTGGAGGTACCAGGAAAGTTAACTTCTCCTTTTTTAAGAATTGGGAGACTTGTGAGAACAAGTGCATCGTCTGAGATGGAGGATGACCTAAGCTTTGCACCTCTCGGTATGTCCTGGAATTACACCGCATGTGCAAGTGACGTCACCATCGCAACATAAAGGGCAAAAGTTATGAGGATGTTGACTGACGCAATTTTATGTAATATCTTCTTGCTAAAGTTTCTAAGTTAAGTTTACTTTCACTTTAAAGCACCCGTAGTTCTGAAGTATGCTCTTTTTGGTAATATTTGCAATCTGGTGCCCCTCCGGTTTAAAAGCTTGTGGTGAAGTGTAGGACACAAGCAGCTTGGGCTGCCTGCTTTTTGAGGAGTTATTTTTTTTTTTTTCCGTTCATAGCGTTACATTTAATACAGGTTCAATTTAACCCCAAATTGTTTTCCAGTTCATTCTCCCTGACAGCACTTGAGACTTTCCATTAGGACAGAATTGGCGTGTTTCAACCCTGTTCTATGCCACCTTGGTGATTCCTTCCCTCTTCTTTAAAAAGACTATTAGTTTGCTGCTGTCATGGAGAACTCTGCAAAAAAAAAAATTACTGGCAAATGCAATTCTACACTTCTTTTTTTTTTTTTTAATAAATTAGGATATTTCCTATATATTCTTGTATACCGTGATGAGTAACTTATTTATAAAGTGTTTCTACTTTAAGAAGAGTTTTATTTTTTACAAATTTAGAGTTAGATCGTTTTTGTTCTATAGTGGCTTTCACTCTAGAAAATCTGTCTTTGCACTATCGTGGCTCATAGAAAGGGAACCACCTCTACAGCTTCTAATTAAGTGACATGTTAATGTTTTTTGTGATCATACCCATATGCTTGCCAACTGTATGTTTCTTCTTTGCTTTAAAAAAAAAAAAAGAGGTGATGGGACTAAAATCCTCTAAATGTAAAGCCTAGCTCTAATTTTGTGACAAATGGGATGGCAGCTTTGTCATTTTATGTGTCCTGGTTCATCCAAATAAAACTCCAGACAAGTCCATAAAATGCATACCATGTCTTGAGATCCCATCAAAATTATTTTTCGAATTCCATATCATTTATCTGAACTCTTTGTATATATTTTGTTGTCCCGCACCGGCCAAAAGTTATCAGGCTTGTAAAGGGAGGTCTGCTTTTGTAAGCTTATTGGGGGGGGGGGGAGTTTTTAGATTGGGGTTATAATTCATAGAGCTTCTAGTGCAGGGGTCTCCAAATGTTTTAAACAAAGGGCCAGTTTGCTGTCCTTCAGACTTTGGAGGGGGCCAGTGGGAGTAGATGTGCCCCATCTTTGGCAGAAGGAATTGTGCCCCGTTGGTGGCATTAGGAGCAATTATGCTCCATCATTGGTGTCATTGTCCCCCATTGTTGGTGTCGTTGGGAGGAATAGTGCCCCAAGGGCCAAATAAAAGCAAGCAAAGGGTCGCAGTTTGGAGACCACTCTTCTAGTGGGTGCTGCCTACTGGTAGGCCGAAGAGCTGATCATTGAAGAACCCTGTTCTTGCTGAAGATTCTACCCTTGTCTGATTTTGAGCTGTGCAGAGGCTTGTGGGAAGATGATATAAACAGATTTAGCACTTCTAGAATTTTAGAAGACACTGATCTTCAAGCATCCCCTACTCGCTACAGCATATACCTTTTAGAGGAAGGCATACATGTAACAGAAGTCGGGAGTGCGCTTCTCCCAGGGGGTTATCTGATGTGGGGAGGAGCCAAGAGAGCCGCCGGGGGACCCCAGAAGACGAGGTTCAGGGCCACTGTGCAAAACGAGCTGCACAGTGGAGGTAAGTTTGATATTTATAAAGAAAAAAAATAACCCTTTTAGTGTCACTTTTTAACTTTTCTGCTGCCGGGAGTTTTGGTCTTTTAAGTCTCAGAATATTTCTGAGGATTGGAGCAGCTTTGAATGTCATGGACAGCAGGAAAGGTAAGTATTCACAGATTTTGTTTAGCAATTATAATAATTATTTTTATTTTTTTTTTTTCCCTAACCTCTTGGCGCCGAACGCACGCAAACATGTGGCATATGGGTGTTTTTACAGTTTAGGTGTTATTAAACCCACAAATATAAAATCGGTCTGTAGAAGCAATAAAACATGCTGGTCATACTCACTGGAACCTAAGGAGGTAATCCTATACATTGTGTAAAAAAGGCTTTGACCCTGTGTGTCTTCTCTGATCCTCCCCTTCCACAGTCTCCAATCCATCTCCTGATAGTCTTGGGGGAACTCCTGCACATGCTCAGTTTGGTGTGTGTGTGTGTATATCTAAAGGTGTTTTATTTATTTTTTTTGAGGGTGGGGGGTGCATGTGATTAGCACAGGGCCAGAGTTGGAAGTCATGCAGCCTCATAGGACAATCAGAGGAGAATGAAAACTCCTCCTACAAGCTTTAACCAGACACTGATAGAAGTCTCAAGACTGCTATATACTGCTGATGAGAAATGGAATTTAGCAGTGTATATTTACTAAAATAATTGAATTTCCATGTTCTGTGGGAGACCAGATATATAGTGACTGCAGGCTCCTGGCTTTAGTACCACTTGAATGCAGAGAATTCATTAAGGTAAAAAAAAAACTGCCTGTTTAGCACTACTTTTAAGTTGTATACTATAGAGACAAAGTTGTTTTTAGTGAATACGCTGTATTTTCTCTTTCCCAGAAGATATGGTCAAAAAGCCGGTTCTAATGTTAAGTAATAAAACATTGCATTTTGTCATCTTTGTGGTATTACTGCTTTTGATGCATTCAGGCATCTTTTAATAAGGTGGTGGAAGATGCGTTGATGTTTGACAGTCAGTGAAGATTTGTTAATTTTGATCTCGGTTCACTTTGGTGCGATGTGGGAAACCCTGTGAATCCAGTGCGGGTTACCACATTGTATTGACACTCCCAGCGGTTCGCATTGGGCAAAGTTTTATATAGTATTTTTATATATATATATATATATATATATAAATATATATCCAGAATATATATATATATATATATATATATATATATATATCTCAAGCCCTGATGAAGGGGAATTTTACTTTGTTTCCACAGACCATTGGGCTCTATATGAAGTGGTGCACTGAAGGCTGCATTCTGTAAAATTTGAATTCCACTTTAGCAATGTATATTGAACCCTGAGGCTGGGATCACACATGAACGGACCTGGGGGTGATGGCTGCTGGACACACGCAAAGTGCATCCAGCAGCAATCATCCTAAGTAAACTGCTGGGTGTGTGAATAGCTGTGGCCGCCAACAACCTGTCATTGAAGTGTGAAGGCTCGGTGCCCACACCTGTCAAACAGCAGAAGGAATTGGAAGATTCCTGCTGCAGCGTGGAAAATTCCTGGTGTGAATGTAGCTTAACATTTTATCCAGTCCGCAAGCTATTGAGCTTTACTTGGTACAAAAAGCTAAGTGCTGACAGCAAAACGGCTAATACAACCAATCAGAATTCACTTAACTAAAGTAAAACGTGTACAAAATGGGTTGCTATGGGTTTTGCATCTTGAACTTTAGCCCGTTCCTTGGAAGCACAATATTTGTTGTTCATATGAACCAGTGAAATGCCCCATTTTTGGTTTCTGCTGCAGTTTGAGGGATAACATTGAGAGTCTGGCAGACTTTTTCCACAATTTCACTGTTGGCATAGCAATGTGCTGCTTTTTTTTTTTTCCTCCCCCTCCCAGCTTGTATAGAGATGTGAATAATTTGCTATATACTGGACAGTTATGTTTTCTGTAATAAATGTTGGTTTTCTACTAAGTGTACATTTTATTTGTCATGTAAAACCTATATGGTGCATCATTGAATGAGAAATTTGAATGTTTTTGAAAATGACATAAGAGGGTGTGAAATGAAAAAAAAAAAAAATATTAAAAGTACAAAATTGTGCAGCAATTAAAAAAAAAAAAAAAATATCTATCTATCTATACCAGGGGTGCCCAACCTTTTGAAGAGCGAGGGGCCACTTAAGCGAATTGGTAACTGGTCGCAATGAGCGGAGCGGGAGGATGACAGGTCTGTGTCCACTGACACAGCCCACTGTACTCTATGGGTCCTCTGATCCAATCCGATTTGCCCAGACGGAATGGTCAAATCCCTTTTAAATTTTTTTAAGGTAGGCATGTGTAAACAGACACAAGTCCGTTTACATCTGCTGCTCCATAGAGGTGAATAGTAAGTCCGATTGGGTCCGACCAATCATGTGAAAGGGGCCTAAGGCTGCTTTCAAACTGATGCGATTTGCCCAAACCGCGGGTGCAGTGCAGTGAACCTGTGGATTTTCTGCGGGTTAGCTGCACTTTCCTGTAAACTTTTATTATATCCTGCAGGTGTGGCACACTTTCTGAAGGTGCAACAAACCCGCAGGTAATAACAGAAGTCTATGACTGTGTGTGTGTGTGTGTATATGTATATATATATATAATCACACACACACATACACTCTCTATCATATGACCAAAAGTATGTGGGCACCTCCTCCGCATTATCAAGTTCAGGTGTTTCTAATAGAGTACTGGTAATACTACAGCATGGGCTTCATTCACACTTGTGTGACTTGTCGTGCAACTTTGGACATCCAAACTCACATGACAAGTTGGACAAGCATGGAAAGTCGGATCAAAGTCGCACTGGAAATCATGTGACTTTGACGTTGCGCTAGTGTAAATGGAGTCTAAGGCTGGGTTCACACTGTTGCGAATTTGGATGCGGGTTTCCACCCCACATCCAATTCGCATAGCAGAAGATTGTGACCGACTCTCTATAGAGCCGGTTCACACATCTCCGGTGCGAATTGCACAGGAGTCCTGTGCGTCTTTAGGTTCATTTTCAGGTCCGAATTCAGCCAAAAATTTGGGGTGAAATGGTGAATGGCGATGTACCGGACTCCTGCCGAGAGCCGCTCCATCCCTCAGTGTCAACCCAGCCTCAAAAGAAATTTTAGACCTTGTGATAAGTTTGGGAAGACCCCTTTCTGGCCCAGCATGGCTGATCCCCTGCGGATAAAGCCAGCTCCATAAAGACATGGTTTGGTGTCAAGGAACTTTAAAGGATAAGTTCACCTTTTTGTAACCTGTTACACCCATATATATTACATGTACTGGCCCCTGATCCCGTTTTGTGGTGGCGAGTGTGGGGATCTTCTCCCCCTGCTCACTGCCACAATATATAGGAAAAACGCAGCTGTGTGGGGCTCCGCCTGCCTGGCAGTGTCATTCATTCAGTGTTCCGTGAATGAATAGACTACAACTACTGCCATCCTTTGCGGCTGTCGACTTATAGTTCTCAACAGTGCTATTGAGCGCTGTGGTAGTTTGATTCTTAAGCCGCGCACACACGATCGGATTTTCCAATGGGAATTGTGTAATGACAGGCTGTTGCCGAAAAGTCCAACCGTTTGTACGCTCCATCAGACAATTGTTGGCTAACTTTCCGCCAACAAATGTTGGATGGCGGGTTTATACATTTTCCGTGGACAGTTGTCGGATTTTCCGAGCGCGTGTACGCAAGTCTGTCAGACAAAAGTCTGAAGTACAAACACGCATGCCGGGAAGCAAGGATGAGCCGGAAGCGGTCGGTCATGTAAACTAGCGCTCGTAATGGAGAATTAACATTCGTGACGAAGCAAATTATGAAATCTCCAAATGCAGCGCACAATTCTCTTCTATTTTTGGTTAAGTTGCCACAACACCATTATCCTGTAGTTTTTAAGATCAAAACACAACTATGTTGGTGTCCCTTGTTCATTTTACATTGGGGGTAGGCAGTTACATTTAAAAAAAAAAAAATACAAACTGTCATTTGAAGTTAAACACATGTCAAGTATTATTCTCCACAATTTTTTTTTATTGTGCAGTAAAAAAAGAAAACAAATAAACATGCTATCTGCCAATAGAACTTAACCAAAAAGTGAATTCTATGCAGCCAAAAATACAGTGGAACCTTGGTTTACGAGTAACGCGGTTAACAAGCGTTTTGAAAGTTGAGCAACTTTTTATTTTTTTTTTACTTTTTGCGAGTGTTGTCACGCAAAACGAGCAGAACATAAGCTAATGGGCGGTGCAGTACCGCAATTGGCCAGAGGTGCGGGGGAGCTGTGGACACTCGGAACGGTTTGGAAATACTCCGTTCCCAAGGCTCTCCGGCGCCACATGCGGTATTGCATGGACTAGAAGTCAATGCGGAACGAATTATCTTTGTTTCCATTGACTTCTATGGGGAAACTCGCTTTGAAATGTGAGTGCTTTGGATTACAAGCATTCTCCTGGAACTGATTATGCTCGTAATCCAAGGTTCCACTGTATATCAAATCATTATTCAACCAAAAAATAAAATAAAAGCCTCAGGCATGTGTCCTGCTTCTTAATATAGGGGGTCAACAATGCCAAGAGTTGGTGAAAGCAGGGGTCAGTCACCCAGAGATACTTCTGAAAAACATCCCGATTATTCTCCTGGAGCTCCCGCAGCAAAGGCATATGACATAATTGGTCACAATTAATAAAGCAACCAATTTTTGGTCCAAGAAATCCTCCTCCTGTTCCTGGACTGGACTTGGGTCAAAGCAATAACTCCAAGGCCAATAATAAATAACACGTTATCTCCTCCGATTCTGAAACATGGCTGGGTCAGAAACGAACTGAAAAGTGCGAATCAACACTCACCAAACTTCTACTAACACAAAATTAGCAGAAGGAGCCCAAAGGGTGGCGCATGACAATTGAACTTCCTCTTTATCAGTTTGTAGTACATCACTATTTTCGTGTTTGTTGGCTGACAATTCCTTGCCGTTTGCATGCAAGACAAGTTCCTGGACAACGCCCTTCGGACAAAAGTCTGAGGAAGATCCGATCGTGTGTACGAGGCTTTACTGTCGGTGTAAAACAGCCTGCTCATATCATGTATGGGAAGATAGCTTACATGGACAGTCTGAAAAAGACCTACATGGCACCCATGTTCTGATCACTGGTGCAATCCTTTTCAGGCTCCTAAAACAAAAAATTGAAAATGTATATTTTTGTTTTTTATCTGCATAAAAAATGTGCATTTATTATTTTTTTATTAAAATGTGAACTTAGCCTGCACAGAGCCATGACCGCAACCCTACTGAATATGGTTGCGATGAATTGGAGCATCAATTTTGAGCCATGTCTTCCCATCCACCATCTGTACCCGACTTCACGAATTCCCATAGACAATCCAAAATCTTGTAGAAGGTCTTCCCAGGAGAGCGGAGGGTGTTATAACCACAGAGGGAGAAATTATATTGATGTCCATGTTTTTTTTGAATGGGATGCCAATCAAGCTCCTACAGATGTCAAAATGAAGTGTCCTCAGACTTTTCTGTTGGCCATACAGTTTACTTAAAGCGGAGCTCCACTCAAAAAGGGGAAGCTCCATTTGTCTGCCTCCTCCTTCTCCGGCACCTTTTGAGGGGGTGGATACCCGCTCCCACTCCCGGCTCAGTCCCCCCCCCCCCCCCCCCCCCAGCAGCCGGCCCGTTTACAAAGCACAGTAGGAAACCTGATGTGAAGCCACAAGGCTTCACTGCCAGTTTGTCTTAGTCAAGATGGCGGCACCGGTACCCAATAGCCGAATGAAAAATCGGCTCGGGTGAGGACACCACTGGGTTCCTGGACAGGTAATTGCCCTAATATTAAAAGTCAGCAGCTACAGCACTTGTAGCTGCTGACTTTTAATTATTTTTTTTTGTGGGGGTGGGGCCTGGAGCTCCTCTTTAACAGTTTTCAGCCAATTTGAATTCTCCTTGGACAGTGTTAAATGGTCCTGTGGCCCGTTTCCATCAGCATGCTTTCCAGCAGGACTTTGATACTGTTGTCTACATATGGTTGATACAGCCAACAAGACAGATAGACCATGAGCAGGTCCTGGTCGGGAGTGTGCGCTATTTCACTGACAATCGTGCGCTTAAGTGCCATTTCCTTCTTGTACATGTCCGACATTTTCTGCGAGGTTTCATCTGAAAAATAAAAATGGATTGGCTTACAATGATAACAGTGAGAGGACTGCTAGTGTGATATGGCCCTAAATTCTACCTAGTTCCGCCAAACAATTCCTGTTGTTACATTGAATAGTTCTACTTCTACAGTACTTATCTGGGATAAAAAAAATGCACCTGTCGATGTTCAATTCCTGGCTGCCATGCTGATCCAATGATCTCTGAATTAATTGATGACAGAACAAGAATGTAAGTCGGGAGTCCTGACTTTACTGGCTACTTGCTTGTTCTGGTCAGTGAATCAGAAAGTACTGATGCCAGAAACAGCCAGGCAACTATCACTTTCACGAGATAGTCTACTGTTCATTTTTCATACCAAATGAGTATCCTGTCATTTAAAAAAAAAAAGAAGTATGGGGTTTAGTTTTTTTCCCAAGAATCATACTTACCTAGGTGAACGCAGCATCTGTCCCCTGCGGGCTCTAATGCCGCGTACCACCTGTGTCCAGTACACCTGTATTTTTGGGGCACTGCCAGAGAAGGTGGTAAAATGAGCCCATAGCTTAATTACACATTGGGCAGCGAGTAGGCTGGTTGGGCTTGTACCTGGCTATCCTGAGAGGTGTAAGATGTGATTTGTGTGTTATAAAAATCTGGGTAAGACAGTCAGAAAGCCGAGGAGTGACCAAATCTAATTTTTTAATCCCGTTATTGTAAGTACCTGAATCTGACCTGGTATTAGCTTCTTATGCCGCGTACACACGGTTGGAATTCTCGTCGGAAAAAGCTCTGATGGTTTTCCCGTCGGAATTCCGACGGAATTTTGCTCAAACTGTCTTGCCTACACACGGTCCCACCAAATTCCGACGGTCTGTAACACAGCGGCATAAAACACGTTCAACAGCACTATAAAAGGGAAGTTTAATGCTTCCGAGCATGCGTCGAATTGTTTCCGAGCATGCGTCGAATTGTTTCTGAGCATGCGTCGAATTGTTTCCGAGCATGCGTCGGAATTTTGCGTGTCGGAATTGCATACACACGATCGGAAAAATTGAGAACAGGTTCTCAATCCAAAGTCCGTCGAAAATTCCGACAGAAAAAGACCGATGGGCATACACACGGTCGGAAAATCCGTTGAAAGGCTCCCATCGGACTGTTTCCATCGGAAATTCCGACCGTGTGTACGCGGCATTACACTGACAACTGAGCGATCAAACACTGCAGATCACTTGGTTCTCAGGGCTCCCTGAGTAGAGAGCTTGTGTCTTATTTACCAGCTCTCTGCTCTGCCACCTCCCACGCTCACTGGAGTGCTGGGCTGTGGAGAGAGCGGCCGGTGTTCTGCCGAAAACTCCAACTCGCCAAAATCTCCAACCACGTCACTCCAGTAGCAGTAATTGGAGATTTCAACGAGCTGGCTGTTTTCACACAACACTGGTAGCGTAAACACTACGGTACAGGACTAGGGTTGAGCTTACAGTTCGGGTCCGTATCGGACTTTTGGGTGTATGTTCGGGTTCGGGTCCGGTGTTCAGCGATGTAATGGTGCTTTTTAAAAAGTCTTTTAAAAGCACTCGCGGCTATAATGAATTGTCGGCTCCCGTAATACAGAGAACAGTCATTGAAAGTCATTGATTTTTAAAAAGTTATTGTCATAAAAAGTGTTTGGGGACCCGGGTCCTGCCCCAATGGACATGTATCAATGCAAAAAAATAAGAAGACCAGAAGAAAGAAGATGAAAGAAGACTTTAATAAAGGAATTGTCAAAGACCGTCTCCTGTCATTTTTAACATTTTTGTCACTTTTTTGGTGAAATGGTAAGGGTACATTTGTACCCCCTAGCGCAAAGGGGAAGACACAGACCCAGAGGTCAAAAAAGAGTGCTGCTCACCCCTAAAGGGTAGAAACAAAAAAGGAACAATCCCCCACGTTGGGGTTTTTAGGCAGCGTACAATGAAGGGAAGTCAGAGTTTGTAGGTAAAAAAGTATAAAGTTTATTTATAAAAAATGATTGAAATCATTGAATTGAAACATGAGCTCCAATGGGAATACAGAAGAATACTATACATTTAAGTACAGGGGGAACATGGGTATACAATATGCAGACTAATATTCACAAAACAACAGTACATAATCTGTCGTAAACATGAAAAATATCCCTGACGCGTTTCAACCCAAAAAGGGTCTTCCTCAGAGGGAAAAAGGAGGTCTGCTAGACAAAGAGGAATAAAATGTCAGTGTTAGTGGCAAATACAGTTTACAAAGTGAAACAGGCTCATACGATATAAAGAGCTGGATGTGACAAAACACATTGGAGTTTATATTTACCACACTGGTGTATATCCTGAAGATAAAAGGTAAGTGGTGTTCCCACTGGGGGTTTGTTTTGGAGCGAGGAGGATGCCGTCCACTCAAATGGGGTACGCCAGACAGGTTCCACGAACACTACCCAGGCCCTGGGGCGCCACACGTCTTGCGGGAGGTCACACGCTTGGGGTTCCACTCCTACTAGTCCCGCTAATCCAGCAGGGATACCAGGGGAGGGGAACAACCTGGGAAAGGCCTAGAAGCGCGCAGGCACCACCAATAAAAGAGTCTATAAGGGAATAAGGGTTATGTTAAAACTTGGTATCTTAGCGGGTAGAGCAATATATAGCAGCTAGGAGGGAGAGGTTAGATAATTAATTAAACATCTATATGTAGTTATTAATGCCAGGTGGGGTGACCAGAACATGTACTGAGTGAAATGTGCGCTGGAGAACGAGGTAGAAACACAGTGTGTGACTAAAAGACAGAAGGGAGGAAAAAGGAAACAAAACAAGGAACGACAAACATAAACCGAAAGCCAAAAAACCCCAAATCAAATCAACCAGCCCAGAGGACAAAGACTCCCCTCGGGGAGAAAGGAGAAATTGAAGTGCAAAATTGTGATGGGGCAAAGATGTGTAGGTGTGGTGTGTGAAGAGGTGAAGGGATAGGGGGAAGTGTTGAGGGGAGTGAAATGGGGGGTGATGTGGGGTTAGATGCAGGAAAGGAAGGAGTGATGGAAAGGGAAGAAAAGGAACGAAGGAGGGAGGGAAAAGGGGGACGGTAGGGAAACCGGGGAGGGGAAAGGGGAAAGGGGAAGGAGGGGGGGGGGGAAAGGAAAGGAGGGGGGTAGAAGAGGGAACGGGGGAGATGGGGGAAAACGAAGGAAAAGGGGGAGGGAAGAGAGAAAAAAAGGGGGAGGAGGGAAGGGGGAAGAAGAAGGGGAAAGTGAGGGGAAGGGGGGGGGGGGGCGGGGATGGGAGGAAGGGGAGTGTTGGGGTGGGGTGTGAAGAGGTGAGTGGTGACGGTTCTACTTGTTCAAAATGTGGGATATTAATAATGAAGTATTGTGTGTGTGCATGAGCTGGAATTATAGTCCTACCTGGGGTGAGGAGATGCTGGAATAGTGCCACAGGCTGCTGACCATGGGGTTATATCACAATAGCCGATGGTACGTTCTGAGAAAGACCCCCAGTCTTAAATCACTAATATAGTGATAGTGTAGGGGGACTGTTAGATCGATTAGCTGAAAACAAAGGGTAATGGTGATCAGTAGGATCAAACAAAAAATCTAATGATCGAATATACAGCAAGGCTGTCCTGTAGGAACCACAGGGGGGTCTGCGGGAATAGAGTGATGGATATAACCATCAGACAATGTCCATGCTTACCGCATATCGTACTCGGTGGTAGTCTGGTCCTGTTAGGGAGGCAGTGGTGTGATCTAGTGTTTGGTGATCCTTTTATGGGTTGAGGATAATTGCTGGTGGCCGGAAGTGTGTCACCGGAAACAGTCAGCAAGAGCTGACTCTATTGGTAGGTAGGTGTCTGCGCAGAGTAGGCCCTCCTTCAGGTGGGGGCGGCCGCCAAACGGGCAGACCTCGTGTGGCGTCCCCGGCGTTCCTGGCGGCCATCTTGTGGCCCGTAGTTGACGTCATCCCTGACGTAAACCACGTGACGTACGTTCGTCATGCGCACCAGCGGCGTCCAGCGCGTGCGCAATGGCAAGCGTCGTCCAGGGATGTCCAGGAACGCCGCCGATGAGGGTGTTCCAACGGTCGACCTGGGGTGAGGCATCTCCTCACCCCAGGTAGGACTATAATTCTCCTCTTCACACACCACACCTACACATCTTTGCCCCATCACAATTTTGCACTTCAATTTCTCCTTTCTCCCCGAGGGGAGTCTTTGTCCTCTGGGCTGGTTGATTTGATTTGGGGTTTTTTGGCTTTCGGTTTATGTTTGTCGTTCCTTGTTTTGTTTCCTTTTTCCTCCCTTCTGTCTTTTAGTCACACACTGTGTTTCTACCTCGTTCTCCAGCGCACATTTCACTCAGTACATGTTCTGGTCACCCCACCTGGCATTAATAACTACATATAGATGTTTAATTAATTATCTAACCTCTCCCTCCTAGCTGCTATATATTGCTCTACCCGCTAAGATACCAAGTTTTAACATAACCCTTATTCCCTTATAGACTCTTTTATTGGTGGTGCCTGCGCGCTTCTAGGCCTTTCCCAGGTTGTTCCCCTCCCCTGGTATCCCTGCTGGATTAGCGGGACTAGTAGGAGTGGAACCCCAAGCGTGTGACCTCCCGCAAGACGTGTGGCGCCCCAGGGCCTGGGTAGTGTTCGGTGGAACCTGTCTGGCGTACCCCATTTGAGTGGACGGCATCCTCCTCGCTCCAAAACAAACCCCCAGTGGGAACACCACTTACCTTTTATCTTCAGGATATACACCAGTGTGGTAAATATAAACTCCAATGTGTTTTGTCACATCCAGCTCTTTATATCGTATGAGCCTGTTTCACTTTGTAAACTGTATTTGCCACTAACACTGACATTTTATTCCTGTTTGTCTAGCAGACCTCCTTTTTCCCTCTGAGGAAGACCCTTTTCGGGTTGAAACGCGTCAGGGATATTTTTCATGTTTACGACAGATTATGTACTGTTGTTTTGTGAATATTAGTCTGCATATTGTATACCCATGTTCCCCCTGTACTTAAATGTATAGTATTCTTCTGTATTCCCATTGGAGCTCATGTTTCAATTCAATGATTTCAATCATTTTTTATAAATAAACTTTATACTTTTTTACCTACAAACTCTGACTTCCCTTCATTGTACGCTGCCTAAAAACCCCAACGTGGGGGATTGTTCCTTTTTTCTTTTTCATTTGTACCCCCTTACCATTTCACACAGGGGGGAGGCCGCGATCTGGGGGTCCCCTTGTTAAAGGGGGCTTCCAGATTCCGATAAGCCCCCCGCCCGCAGACCCCCACAACCAACGGCCAGGGTTGTGGAGACGAGGCCCTTGTCCCCATCAACATGGGGACATGGTGCTTTGAGGGGTCACAGACCCCCAAAGCATCCTCCCAATTCTGGAGGGCATGTGGCCTGGTATGGTTCAGGAGGGGGGGGGGGTGCTCTCGTCCCCCCTTCTTTTCCTGCGGCCTGCCAGGTTGCGTGCTCGGATAAGGGTCTGGTATGGATTTTGAGGGGGACCCCACGCCATTTATTTTTTTTTTTAAATTTGACGCGGGGTTCCCCTTAATATCCATACCAGACCTGAAGGGCCTGGTAATTGAATTTGGGGGAACCCCCATGCTTTTTTTTTTTTATCAATGACTTTGAATGAATGACTGTTCTCTGTATTACGTGAGTGATTTTAAATAGCTTTTTTTCCTGCAAAAATTACACTTTGTGCAGAGACAGTTCTAAGCACGGGAAACATGCGCCCCTTCACAGGCATACTATACACACCCCCCAGGTACGAAATTTAAAGGAATATTACACTTTTATTGTTTCACTTTAAGCATTATTAAAATCACTGCTCCCGAAAAAACGGCAGTTTTAAAAAGTTTTTTTTGCATTGATACATGTCCCCTGGGGCAGGACCCAGGTCCCCAAACACTTTTTAAAAATCAATGACTTTCAATGACTGTTCTCTGTATTATGGGGATGGGAGCCGACAATTTATTATAGCCGTTCGGGTCCCCATTGACTTCAATGGGGTTCGGGTCAAGTTCGGTCCCGAACCCAAACTTTTTTCTGAAGTTCGGCCGAACCTGCCGAACCTGAACATCCAGGTGTCCGCTCAACTCTATACACGACGAGTTAGCTGTTTGGACAGAACACCGGGTAAGGAGGAAAAAAAAAGTTTTTTGCAGGCGCAGTACGAAGCACAATGAAGCCCAACGCAGTTTCCGAAAATAGCCGAAGCTCAACACAGTCAGTCAGCTGTACACGGCGCCTGCGCACTACATTCTAACCTATGTCCAGGTTCGAGCCCCACCATCCAAGTGGACACTGAGTTAGAATAAAAATATGGCGAGCGCAGCAAGGCCGTGCCCAAAGTGTGGCGAGCGGCCCTAATACAGGCACCGTGTACAGCCGATTCACTGTCTTCTGCTTCGGCTATTTCCAGCGGCTTTGTTGTGCTTCATACTGCGCAAGCGCTGCGCCTGCGCAGTACAGGGGGGTCCTTATCCGCTGAGGGGAACTTTCTCGGCAGAACACCGGCAATTGCCAAATCGCATCAATGTGAACCAGGGCTGAAGGTTAGCATTTAGGTAGGTGATTGCCACGTCGAAGTGTGGGGGAAACAATTAAAAGTACAACTTTTAAGAGTCATCCATGCAAACACTATGGGGGTTATTTACTAAAGGCAAATCCACTTTGCACTACAGGTGCAAAGTGCACTTGGAAGTGCAGTTGTTGTAGATCCGAGGGGGACATGCAAGGAAAATAAAAAAAACAGCATTTTAGCTTGTACATGATTGGATAATAAAATCAGCAGAGCTTCCCCTCATTTCAGATTTACAGCGACTGCACTTCCAAGTGCACTTTCAGTGCAATTTAAAGTGCATTTGCAGGGCAAAGTGTATTTGCCTTTCGTAAATAACCCCCAATGCCTGTTCTTACCCGGTGCTGAAAACACTGACAGACATACAAAAGAAATGAGAAAATCATGTAATCAAAAATACAAACAATGAAGTGCTCACAGAAAAGTGACGTAGGCCAGGTATGGAATAGTACAGGACAAGGTGTTTCACCACGGCACTGAAAAGCCTCCAGATCGCACACTCCTTTAAATGTCGCCGTCAGTTTTTCCATCTTCATTTGTATTTGTTGCTGAGGGTTCAAAAATAATATCAATTATTTGGAAGCATTCAGAGAAAACTGTCGGCTACAGTGCCTTGAAAAAGTATTCATACCCCTTGACATTTTCAAAATTTTGTCATGTTGCAACCAAAAACGTAAATGTATTTTATTGGGATTTTATGTGATAGACCAACACAAAGTGGCACATAATTGTGAAGTGGAAGGAAAATGATAAATGGTTTTGATTTTTTTTTTTTTACAAATAAATATGTGAAAAGTGTGGGGTACATTTGTATAGCGCCCCCCCCCCCCCCCCCCCCCCCCCCCCCGGAGTCAATACTTTGTAGAACCGCCTTTCACTGCAATTACAGCTTTGAGTCTTTTTGGGGATGTCTCTACCAGATTTGCACATCTAGAGAGGGACATTTTTTCCAATTCTTCTTTGCAAAATATCTCAAGCTCTGTCAGATTGGATGGAGAGCGTCTGTGAAAAGCAATTTTCAAGTCTTGCCACAGATTCTCAATTGGATTTAGGTCTGGACTTTGACTGGGCCCTTCTAACACATGAATATGCTTTGATCTAAACCATTCCATTGTAGCTCTGGCTGTATGTTTAGGGTCGTTGTCCTGCTGGAAGGTGAACCTCCGCCCCAGTCTCAAGTCTTTTGCAGACTCTTACCAGGTTTCTTCTAAGATTGTCCTGTATTTGGCTCCATCCATCTTCCCATCAACTCTGACCAGCTTCCCTGCTGAAGAAAAGCATCCCCACAACATGATGCTGCCACCACCATGTTTCACGGTGGGGATGGTGTGTTCAGGGTGATGTATAGTGTTAGTTTTCTGCCACACATAGTGTTTTGCTTTTAGGCCAAAAAGTTAAATTTTGGTCTCATCTGACCAGAGCACCTTCTTCCACATGTTTGCTGTGTCAGATTTGTGGAGAGCACAACTAGTAGTTGTCCTGTGGATCTCTGCATCTCCTCCAGAGTTCCCATGGGCCTCTTGGCTGCTTCTCTGATGAATGCTCTCATTGCCCGGCCTGTCAGTTTAGGTGGACGGCCATGTCTAATCTTTCCATTATCGGATGATGGATTAAACAGTGGTCTGTGAGATGTTCAAAGCTTGGGATATTTTTTTTTTTTATTATAACCTAACCCTGCTTTAAACTTCTCCACAACTTTATCCCTGACCTGCCTGGTGTGTTCCTTGGCCTTCATGATGCTGTTAGTTCACTAAGATTCTCTAACAAACCTCTGAGGGCTTCACAGAACAGCTTTATTTATACTGAGATTAAACACTAAAATGCAATAAAAAGAAAAAGAGCTAAGGGTGGAAGTGACGTTTTGACGTCGCTTCCGCCCTGCAATGTTATGGAGACGGGTGGGGGCCATCTTCCCCTCACTCGTCTCCATGCCCAGCAAGGGTGAAGATCCGATCGCCTCCGTCCGCTGCTGACGGTGCCGGTAATCGCCGGAGGGGAGGGGCCCCACTCCCGCTGCGGCTAAAAGTGATCTTGCCGCGAATCTGCCGCAGAGATCACTATTATTGGAAACCAGACCGCCGGCTGAACAAGAGGATACCAGGGTTATGGCAGGTAGCTGCTGCCATAACAACGATATTCCTCTTCAAAGTGAGGACATATATCGGCGTGCGGCGGTCCGGAAGTGGTTAATGCACCCTATGCATTAAGGTGAAAAAACTTCTGACAGTGACCGGCCCCCCAGCCCCCCCGTTCTACTCACCTGAGCCCGTTCGTTTCCTCGGCGGAGACGCCCTCACCTTCTCTGCTTTTGGTTCTGGGCTCTTGATTGGATAGATTGATAGCAGCGCAGCCATTGCCTCCCGCTGCTGTCAATCAAATCCAATGACGCGGGCACAGGGGGGCGGGGACGAGTCCGGCATTATGTGTCTATGGGTGCAAATGCTGGACTCGGGCGCGCGCCCGCAAGGTAACCCTCAGGGAGAGCGCTTCTCCCAGGGGGTTTACCGATGTGAGGAGGAGCCACGAGCGCCGTCGGGGGGACCCCAGAAGACCAGGTTTGAGGCCACACTGTGCAAAACGAACTGCACAGTGGAGGTAAGTATGATATGTTTTATAAAAAAAAAAAACAAGGTTGACAATCACTTCATACAGCATTGAGTGGGGATAGAGGGAAAATCGATGCGTTTCATGCTTTCCCTAGTGTTTACTCAAGAATAGTCACTATTGGAAGAGCAAAATGTGTCGATTTGCAGTCTGTCCCCAGAATGTCTTCAATGCTGGATGATGGTGCTTTTACATGTTCAATAAAGGCGGATGACTTTTCGGGGTGCAGCTGTCCATATTCTTCTGATTTTCCTCTATAGCAGGGATGCAATTAGCGGACCTCCAGCTGTTGCAAAACTACAACTCCCATCATGCCTCTGGGTGTCATGCTTGTGGCTGTCAGAGTCTTGCTATGCCTCATGGGACTTGTAGTTCTGCAACAGCTGGAGGTCCGCTAATTGCATATCCCTGCTCTATATGTACCCATGTTTACTGATTAGAGTGAGCCAACCCCTTTCACATGAATCCAAAAATGATTCATGGGTTATGAATGGATGTTGAAGTACCGTATTTATCGGCGTATAAACACGCACTTTTTCCCCCTTAAAATCGGGGGAAAGTCGTGGGTGCATGTTATACGCCGATCCCCACTGTCTGCGACCCAAAAATATCGAGCGTCGCCGAAAAATAGTGAGCGCCGCCGAAAAAGACAAAGCCGACTGCTCGGCTCGCAGTCCCGCCTCCCTGCTGTTTCTGAAGCGAGCGCTGGCGAAAAAGACTGAGCCGACTGTACTGTGTACTCGACTCGGCTCTGCTCGCAGTCTCGCCTCCCTGCTGGGTGGGACTGCGAGCAGTCGGCGCTCGGTCTTTTTCGGTGTCGCTCTGTATTTTTCGGCAGCGCTCGGTCTGTCTCAGCGGCGGGAAATTTGAACGTGGGCAAGGCTGCAAATGACACTGGGAAGCTGCAAATGACACTGGGAAGCTGCAAATGACATTGGCAAGCTGCAAATGACGCTTAAATGTAAGTTTTTTTTTTCCCCTAAACTTCCCTCCTAAAACTTTTTTTCCTTAAAATGCCCTCCTAAACTTGGGGTGCGTGTTATACGCCGATAAATACGGTACATACATACCATGCTTTCCAATATGTCCACCAGTTCTGAGCACTTCCTTTCTAGCTCCTCTTTATCCATAGCATTCTCATTACCAGGTAAAGTATCATCTACTAACATCTTCTCATATGATCTGTAAGAAAAAGGATTCATGGAGATTCATGGAGATTCATACACGACACACATAAATGCAGTTAATGATTTCTCAATGGTATGACTATTGCCGCGTACACACGAAGGGACTATCCCGCGGGATTATCCGCTGGACTGAAGTCCAGCGGATAATCCCCTCGTGTGTGGGCGCCGGCGGACTTTTTGGCGCCAAAGTTTTAAGTTTGGTTTTAAAATTATCCGCTGGACTTGGCAGTCCGGTGGACAATCCCGCCGTTAGTAGGCAAGTCCGCGAGACTTTTGAAAATGAACGGACTTGCCGCTCATCGGCAAGTCCGTTCATTTAGCACGTGACTTCAGGTTACGTAGCTAGCGTAGGCACTAAATGCCGCCGCGCTGGCTCCGTAAGCTGGCATGGATTTAAAGGGAATCCCCACGCCGAAAAAATGGCGTGGGGGTTCCCCCAAATCCATGTCAGACCCTCATCCGAGCACGCAGCCTGGCAGGCCAGGAAAGGGGTGGGGACGAACGAGCCCCCCCCCCTCCTGAGCCGTACCAGGCCGCGTGCCCTCAACATGGGGGGTGCCCTGGGGAAAGGGGGGCCGTGCGGCCCCCCCCCACCCCAAAGCACCTTGTCCCCATGTTGATGAGGACAAGGGCCTCTTCCCGACAACCTGGCCGTTGGTTGTCGGGGTCTGCGGGTGGGGGCTTATCGGCATCTGGGAGCACCCTTTAATAAGGGGCCCCCCAGATACCGCCCCCCCACCCTATGTGAATGAGTATGGGGTACGATGTACCCCTACCCATTCACCTAAGGTGTAAAATGTAAAGTACAAAAACACACACACTTTTGAAAAAATATTTTATTGCACTGCTCCGGGGGTCTTCTTCCATCTTGGGGGTCTTCTCGCCGGACTCCTCCGCTCTCTTCTGCTCTTTTACCTAGCTCTTTCACGAGCGGAGGAGTCCGGCTACCTTCTTCGTCATTGCCGCCGTCGTCTGGGGGTCTCCATCCGCCTTCGGGGGTCTTCCGGGGGTCTCTTCTGTTCTTGCGGCGGTCGTCGTCTTCCGCGCCGCCGGCGCCTTCTCCTTCTTGTCCTTCTTCTTCTTCCGATGTTGACCCGATGCTCTCTCTGCCCGGAATGCCTGTGCCGCGCTGCGCTGGGACTTATATAGGGGCATGGGGACAGGGTCACATGTTCATGTCACATGGTGACCCCGCCCCCTTGCGATGTCACAGTCCAAGCATCCTCCGGGACTGTGACAACACAAGGGGGCGGGGGTCACCATGTGACATGAGCATGTGACCCTGTCCCCATGCCCCTATATAAGTCCCAGCGCAGCGCGGCACAGGCATTCCGGGCAGAGAGAGCGTCGGGTCAACATCGGAAGAAGAAGAACAAGAAGAAGGACAAGAAGAAGAAGAAGAATGCGGCGGCGCGGAAGACGACGACCGCCGCAAGAACAGAAGAGACCCCCGGAAGACCCCCGAAGGCGGATCGAGACCCCCAGACGACGGCAAAGACGACGAAGAAGGTAGCCGGACTTCCCCCGCTCGGTAAAAGAGCTTGGTAAATGGCGGGGGAGTCCAGCGAGAAGACCCCCAAGACGGAAGAAGACCCCCGGAGCAGTGCAATAAACTATTTTTTCAAAAGTGTGTGTGTTTTTTTTACTTTACATTTTACACCTTAGGTGAATGGGTAGGGGTACATCGTACCCCATACTCATTCACATAGGGTGGGGGGCCGGGATCTGAGGGCCCCCTTATAAAAGGGGGCTCTCAGATTCCGATAAGCCCCCGCCCGCAGACCCCGACAACCAACGGCCAGGGTTGTCGGGAAGAGGCCCTTGTCCTCATCAACATGGGGACAAGGTGCTTTGGGGTGGGGGGGCCGCACGGCCCTCCTTTCCCCAGGGCACCCCCCATGTTGAGGGCACGCGGCCTGGTACGGCTCAGGAGGGGGGGGGGGCACTCGTTCGTCCCCACCCCTTTCCTGGCCTGCCAGGCTGCGTGCTCGGATAAGGGTCTGACATGGATTTTGGGGGGACCCCAACGCCGTTTTTCGGCGTGGGGATTCCCTTTAAATCCATGACAGGTGACGGAACTAGCGCGCCGGCATTTACTGCCTACGCTAGCTACGTACCTGAAGTTACGTTCGAAATGAACGGACTGCTCCGTGTGTGGGCAGGTCCGTTCATTTTCAACAGTCCCGCGGACTTTGGCCGGCGGATTATCCGTCCGTGCGTGTGTGGGCAAGTCCGCACGTGTGTGGGCAAGTCCGCACGCTCGGAAAGTCCAGCGGACCCAGCTGGAAAGTCCGGCGGGATTGTCCGCTGGACTAAGTCCGCCGGCAAAAGTCCGCACGTGTGTACGCGGCATATGATTAGCTGTGTTCAGGGCCATTCAATATAGCTACATTTAGACCCCTTTCACGCTGAGCCGCCCCGGGCGTCAGCGGTAAAGCAGCGCTATTTTTAGCACTGCTTTACCGTAGTTTTAGTGGTTTTAACCCCCACTGGCAGCCGAAAAAAGGCTTAAATCTACCCACAAACCGCCGCTGCAGCAGCGATTTGCCAGCGGTAGGGCAGCGTTGCCCCACTGTTTTCAATGGGCAGGAGCAGTGAATACACCGCTCGTCCCCGGAAGCAAAGAAGCTGCTGGCAGGATTTTTTGTGACGCCCCCTGCCAGCGCAGCACCCCAGTGTGAAAGCACTCAGGGTTTGCAGGCTTTTTTCAGGCACTATGCATGCGCTATTTTTAGCGCTGTAGCACCTGAAAAACGCCTCCAGTGTGAAAGGGGTCTTAGTGAAAATTGAATTCTGTGCTTCCAGAATCTGATAAAAACGTAAACACGCCTAGAATGATGTACATGCAGATAAGCCTGCTTCCATTTCCGGACCAGGCCTTTTCTGGAACTGTTTGTTTTACATGTAACGATCAGTATTTTTTGCTAGAATATTACTTAAAACCTGCAAACATTCAATTTTTTATTTTATTTTTTAAAAGCAAAGGCCGTAGAGAATAAAATGGTGGGTATTGCAATTTTACAAACGTTATTTGCACAGAGATTAAAAAATATTTTTTTTTGAGTTTTAAAGCAAAAAAAAAAAAAACACAAGACATAACCCAATTCTTTTATTTTTTTTGGAAAATATAAAAGATGGTGTTACGCTGAGTAAATAGATACCTAACATGTCACGCTTTGAAGTTGTGCACGCCCGTGCAATGGTGACAAACGATGTCAATTTTACCATCCATAAGTGAGGCTTTAAAAGCCTTTACAGGTTACCAGTTTAAATGTACAGAGGAGGTCTAGTGCTAGAATTACTGCCCATGATCTGATGTTCGCAGGGATACCCCACATGTGTGGACGATCGCTGTTTGCATGCATGCAGGACCGACGCACGCAAAGGCAAATGCATGTTGGGGGTTTGGAACAGGGGCACTACCTTTTTTTCTTTTTTTTTTTATTAATATTTTTTTATTTTTTCACACTGTTGCTTTAAAAAAATAAAAAATGTCTTGATCACTTTTAACCATCTGGGCCATTTCTGACACTTCGCTAAAAATCTACTTAGAACCCCCAAACAATATATATTTTTAGCAGAGACCCTAGGGAATAAAATGGTGGGTGTTGCAATTTTTTATGTCACACGGTATTTGCACGGCGGTTTTTCAAATGCTATTTTTTTTGGAAGAAAAACACTTTCATGAATTAACAAAAAAAAACACTAAAGTTAGCCCAATTTTTTTATATGATGCGAAAGATGATGTTACGCTGAGTAAATATATACTTAGCATGTCACGCTTTAAAATTGTGTCAGCCCGTGGAATGGCGGCAAACTACTGTGCTTAATATTCTCCATAGGCCACGCTTTAAATGCCTTTACAGGTTACCAGTTTATAGTTGCACAGGAGGTCTGGTGCTAGAATTTTTTGCTCTCACTCTGACGTTCATGACAATACCTCACATGTGTGGTACGATCACTGCTTACATATGCACGTGGGAGTAACGTATGTGTTTGGATTTGCACGTAAGCATGGTGGGATGGTGGCGATTTAAATGAAGTTATTCATTTATTTTTTACAAATTTTTTTTTATTTTTTTTGTAATAACTTTATTGCTATAACAAGGGATGAACAACATCTCTTATGATAGCATGGGACGTGACAGGTCCTCTTTATGGAGAGATTTGGGGTCTGTTAGACCCCAAATCTCTCCTCTCGCCTCCCATGCATCCGATCAGACGCAGATCGGTCTGATCGGCTACTTACCTGGCCGTTGCCGACCAGGTAAACAAAGAGGTGGAACCGGAAGTGACGAACTGCTCCTCGCTCCCGGTTTCCAGGGTTGCAGAGAGAGGGGAACGATGTCAGTTCCTCCCTCTCTGTACAGGGCAGCCATCGCTCCCGGACTTCTGCGATGGGACAGGAGAGCCCGGGAGAGGAGGAGGAGGAGGCGGTGGCGGAAGAGGGGGGTGGGACCCTCTTCCGCCACCTGCATAAGTGATCAAGTGGCTAATTAGACACCCAGATCACTTCTGCCAGATAGGGAATTGCCGGCTGAAAAGATCAAAACTGGGATGATGCCTGTAGGTGCGGGCATCATCCGGGTATTTGCACAAGTATCGGTACTCGTGCAAATGCACCGATACCTGAAACCGATACTTTCAGGCTCGGTTCTTTGAGCTGTCAGTGGGTCTCCCCTGTTGACAGCTGAATTCTTTAAAGAAGTCCGGTGATTGGAGCTGTCAAAGAAAAACAAAAAAAAAAAACAGCCAACGATGTTTATTAACAACATTACTCAGCTGCTGAAACACTAAAATAAAAAGAAACATTGTTTCTTTTTGTATCTTTGTTTCTTCATCTGCAGATCAAAGGGATGAACAAATGTTTCTCTGTTTAACCCCTTATTGATCCTTTATGTACTGTATTTATTGGCGTATAACACGCAGTTTTTTACTCTGAAAATTGGGTGCAAATAGTGTGTGCGTGTTATACCCCAATACTGCAATTTGGAGGGCATTGATCAAGCTGCATTGATGGGCAATTGTGAGGATGTAGATGGGCATTGCTCAAGCTGCATTGATGGGAAATTGTGAGGCTGCAGATGGCATTGATGGGCAATTGTGAGACTGCAGATGGGCATTGATCAAGCTGCATTGATGGGCAATGGTGAGGCTTCAGATGGGCATGGGTCAAGCTGCATTGATGGGCAATGGTGAGGCTGCATTGATGGGCACTGACCCTTATTTTGCTTCAAAGTTCTTTAATTAAAATTTTTGCTTTTTTTTCCTGAAACTTCCCTCCTAAAATGAAGGTGCGTGTTATATGCTGATAAATACGGTACTTTAATCGGCCTTAATTAACTCACTATTCTCCTCCATTTAATTATTATTTTCCTGCATTTTATTTTTTATTTTTTTACGTCTATTTTATAAAGTTTGCTGCTTTTTTTTTTTTTTTTTTTTTTTTTTATGCATTAAAAAAAAAACAGTAAGCCCAATTTTTTTTTTTTTTTTCGCATAATGTAAAAACTGATGTTACGCTGAGTAAATGGATACCGAACATGTAATGCTTCAAAAAATGCACACGCTCGTGGAATGGTGCCAAACTTCGGTACTTAAAAATCCCCATAGGTGACGCTTTCCCTTTTATTTATTATTTTTTATAATTTTTTTTTTTTTTTTTTTTACAGGTTACTTGTTTTGAGTTAGAGGAGGTCTAGTGCTAGAATAATTTCTCTCACGCTAATGTTCGCGGTAATACCTCACATGTGTGGTTTGAACGCCGATTACATACGTGGGCGCAACTTACGTATGCGTTCGCTTGTATGAGCACGTGGGGAAAGGGGCGCTTTACATTTTTTATTGTTCATTTTACTTTTATTTTTCTATTTTGACACTTTTTTTTTTTTTTTTTTTTTTTACACTTATTCCTATTGTTACAGAGGAGGTAAACATTCCTTGTAATAAGATTAGTGCTTGACAGGTCCTCTTTACAGTGAGCTATGGGGTCAATAAGTACCCAGATCTCCCCTCCTAGGCTGGGAAGCCTGAAATAAAAAAAAAAAAGAGAGATCTCAGCTTCCCAGCCAAGGTGGCTGGGAAATGCAGAGGCCGGGGTGTGACGTCGTAACATCGGCCTCCAACAATTATAGAGACTCCGGGGACCATCTGGCTGGCTGGAAATCTCTATGGTCAGCATCCGGGGCCGGTCGGTTCCTTCTCCATTTCGCCGATGGCAGGGGCGAGACGGGAGAAGCAACGGAGGGTGGCTGGGGGGGGGGGGGAGGGAATTGTCCCCTGCCACTGCTTGTAAGAACAGTCAAGCGGCTGCACAGCCGCTATGATCATTCTTATGGTGTAGGCCAGTGATGGCGAACCTTGGCACCCCAGATGTTTTGGAACTACATTTACTATTATGCTCTTGCACTCTGCAATGTAGTTCCAAAACATCTGGGGTGCCAAGGTTCGCCATCACTGGTCTAGAGTATCGCCGGCTCTAAAAGATGATATCTGAATGATGCCTGTAGCTGAACCCATCATTCAGATATCGCCGCTCAAAGTCTGCGACGTCATATGAACTTTACCCTTAACAAATTGCTAACAATGTTTTTCAACAAGGAACATACATTCCACATCAATAATTATGCTACTGAAGTTGGTGTGAGCTGTAAATTGCCCCAAGCATCATTCCTGTTTCTTCTTACTGGAGTTGGCCATTTTGTTGAAGTTCAGAGCCCCTGAGCAGCAGTAAATCTTTAGGCTGTCAGCAGATTGGCCTCTACAAATTCGATATAGTGCCTAAAAATGGAGAGCAACTGAGCATGTGCAGAGCAGGGTGAGACAGTGTATTACTGGATTATAAACAGTATACACACCTATTTTTATTATTTTGTATAGATATACTTGCAAAAGGGGCCAGCCTGAAGTGATCTAACATGAGTTAAGTTCCTGACTAAAGTTCCACTTTAAGGTCACTGCAAAAGACAATGCAGCACTCTTTACGCCTCGAGGGGAAAAAAGATTATCCTATGGAAAGGCATCTTTACAGTAAAGCCCTAGTACGCACGGGCTGAATGCCAGACGGCAACCTTGGCTGGTTCAATAAAAAACAGCCGACCTTTTGGCGTGTGTATATGGCAGCCGGATTCTGTCGGACGAGCATGCTGGGAAAACCAGCAGCCGACTGACTCCCGAACAGTGCGGGGCTCAGCTGGGGAGATTATTACACTAACATCGGATTGTTAGTACAGCGGCTCTGACCTGAGCTGTCATTATATATATATATATATATATATATATATATATATATAATAATATATATATATGAGATATTTCTTGCACCTACAGGTAAGCCTTAAAGTGGTGGGACACCCTGAAAATAAACTTAGAAAAAATGTTAATAACAATTTTAAAATGGAAAAAAAATATATATATATATTTTTTTTACTTACCAGAAATGGCTGTTGCTAGGCAGATCGTCTTAATCTGCCTCTTTCAGCGCCACAGTGATCTTCTCTCCTTCCGTCTTCTAGTGAATGGGGCGCGATGTGTTATGGGAACTGTGTCCCACAACACATCGTGTTCCCCATTCACAAATTACACTTGCGCATGCGCAGTAGGCCGCCCGCCGACTCGCGCATGCGCAGTAGGAAACCCTTACTGAGGATGGCGGCGCTGGATCCGGATCGCCGAGGGTCATCTCGGCCTCCATGACCGACATCGCGGGCACCCTGGGAGGGTAAGTGTACTTATTAAAAGTCAGCAGCGACTTTTTTTTTTAGCTGCTGACTTTTAAAAAAACATTTTTTAAGCTGAAACACCGCTTTTAATATAGGCTTACCTGTAGGTTAAAGTGGTATGTAAGGGTTTACAACCACTTTAACACTAGGGGGTGATCAAGGGGTTAAGTGTTCCCTGGGTGTGTTCTAAGTGGGGGGGGTGGGATGTATTTTTCATGGAATGGTTTCTTACAGTGTTTTTCTGCGGTGACTGGAAAAATTTGGGTTTAGAATCTTAACTGCAAAATTTTCTCTTGAATGGTCATATCTGGTGGTGATTTTTTATTTTTTTTGCCCTTTTTTAAAAAAAAGGGAATTGAAACCCCTAATCTGAAATAAGGCTATATGTCAGTGAGCAACATATTCAAATTTATTGCTTGAAAAGGGAAAATTTTCTTTTCTTCTTTCTTTTAGTTTTTGTCTGTTGACAAGTTCGACCCTCAATCTGACTTGTATTGCTCCTCCCCTTTTATTTTTATTTCATTTTTAAGAAGTAGAGTCACGGGGTGCCATAAAAACTATCCAGTGCGTTTTTGTTTGATGGTTTGTTGATGTGATTATTGCTTTGGGGATATGATATGCAGTCAGCTCAGATGAAAATCATTCTTGGTGGCGTTCTTGTTTTTTTTTTTTTTTTTTTTTTTTTTTTTTAAATGTATTTATTTTTTTTCTTTTCTCCCAGGGACAGCTTGGAATGATGTAATTGAGCACTGCTGTGTAGCAGATCGGGAGACATGGCCAATTTACCGGGAGGTATAACCTTTAAGGAGTTCTGTCCTCTGTACTCCATTCTGAATGCCATCCCTGCTAAAGTTCAGAAAGGCTTCCGTTCACTTCTCGTCTACCTCACAGCACTGGACGTCAATGGCGACTACATTGCAATCGGCAGCAGCATCGGAATGTTGTATCTCTACTGCCGACACACAAACCAGATGAAAAAGTATAATTTGGAGGTAAGTAGGGCTGCAACTAACGATTATTTTCATAATCGATTAGTTGGCCGATTATTGTTTCGATTGATCGAATAATCGGTTAATAACCTTAAGTGTGATGTATAATTTAGTTAATGTGTAAAGTTTTGTTTTTTTTAAAAAAAGGCAGTTTATTCTTAAATATCTCTATGCAGTGGTAAATATAAATGACCAACTATATGGTTAGAGAGCAAAATTTCTAATTCACTCTGAGAATAACCGACAGAAGAGATATACAGTATTTATTTAAAAAAACAAACAATGTCTTCCTTCAAAAAAAAAAAAAGTAATTTTTAAAGTGGTTTTAAAGTAAAAAAATGCACTTTCACCTACAGGTAAGCCTATAATGAGGCTTACCTGTAGGTAAAAAAAAATATCTCCTAAACCTGTACGGTTTAGGAGATATTCCCCGTGCAATGCGCCGCTGACTGCAGCGGCGCATGCGCACGGGGGATTCTCCGCTGAAAGGCCGACAGAATCCTAACCTTGCCGGGAAAAAGTCTCCCGTGCGCATGCGCGGGAGTAAAGACATCGCGGCTCCAGCCACTCACAGCGGCGGAGTCGCGATACCCGGAAGACACGCTGAGGCAACATGTCAGCGACCTCAGCGTGGACCAGGTGAGTTACCGACATCTCGTTCTAAGGTATGTATTTCATAATGAGCTAGTATGCGGTGCATACTAGCTCATTATGCCTTTTCCCTTACAGCTGTTTAACAAAAAAAATAAAGTGTCCAGCGGGTTTTTAATCGCTTTAAGAACGTTTGTTCAATTTTCTAATTGTTAGTGGGGTCAAACCGAAGTTAATTTTCAACCACAGTGACAATTTGGAAATAGAAAACTTCTTGGTCAAAGGAATTTTCAGACATTGTATGTGGTTTTCATTCAGAAATCACAATTATTTTAAAAACGGAATGTTAAAAACAAGTGAAAATTTCAAACCACATTATTTCATTCAGCAAAAAACTAAAATTAGCCCTTAAGGCCTCTTTCACACTGGGGGGGGGGGGGAGCGGCGGCGACGGTAAAGCAGCGCTATATATTTGGTGCGGTATTCGGCCGCTAGCGGTTTTAACCCCCGCTAGTGGCCGAAAAAGGGTTAAAATCCCCCGCAAAAAAGCTGCCTTTGCGGCGGTATTGCCGCGGTATTACACACATTTTTCTGTAGAATGAGATAAGCGCCATATATCAATCAATTGATCTTTATGGAGAATTTGTGCGATACGATTACGTGCACTAAAGGGGATAGCTGACAATCCGTAAGAAGTATCTTCCGCTGGAATCAATGGGACATTGAAATCTCCTCCAATGATCAAGTGGCCTTCTGCAAATTCATTCAGTTGCTTGAAAGCTTTATTTAAGAATGTCTCTTGATGATCATTGGGGGCGTACAATGTCGCCAGTGTGATCCCGATATCTCCCACTTTCCCCTTCACAAACAAAAAATGCCCTCCAGGGTCTTTGACCAGCTCTGTAAACCGCCATGGTATTTTACCTGAAATAAGAATAGACACCCCCTTTGCCTTTTGGTTTGTAGCATTGTAAACAGTCAGGAATGGGCGGCTTTTTAAAATGGGTACTCTATCACCCCTAAAATGTGTCTCTTGAATAAATGCCACATCCGATTTTATACCGTTGCAGATCATGTAAAAGTGCCCTCCTTTTTTCAGGCGTGTTTAGGCCTTTAGTATTTAGTGAAAACACACTGAGGGTCTCCATGGACAGGCTCTAGAGAAAAAAAAGGGGGGGGGGGAAGTAGGAGGGGGAAGGAGAAAGAGAAAAAAATATGTAAAAAAAAAAAAGGGGTTGAAACTGTACCTAACAACAAGTATTTAGCGATAAATTGCTAAAAAAAACAAAACGCTCACCGTTACCCGGTATATGAGCGTTACCCTATGTGGGGTCTTGGACAGAGATGGTCGGGTGTAGAGCCAAAGTACAGCGCTCCGGGACTATCCACTCCTTATAGAAATCAAATAGTAGACCTCAGAGAAAAATCAGTACAAAAAAGAAAAGGAGGAGGAAAGAGAAAAAGGGGGGGGGGGAGGAAAGGAGAAAAAAAAAAGGAAACCCATTCTCCATTTCACTATCCATCAATCATTTGGATAAGTTTTAGGATAAACAAACATGATCCCAAAATCAATATTTATAATCCCTTTATAGTCTAACTAGTCGCCTCACCCCCCCCCCCCCCCCCCGATAAGGCAGGGGGAAAGCAAGGCGACAGGAATAAGAACAAAATATAGCAACAAAGAATACAATTGATCAATATTCCCAATCGTATCACTCCTCCCCTCCCTCTCAACATGTATCTGCCTACATCATACCTTTTTACAATCTCTCCAGATCATCTTTAGATCACCTTCCTCAGATGTCCAACTCATAATCATAGTTGTAGTCATACTCATAATCTAAACATAGTACAGACATACATATATATGTAGGGAAAAAATGTTCACACTATACCCCGAAAAAAAAACAAAAAAAAAAGAGGGGGAGAGCGAAAGAGCATTTCCCAAGGGCTCATCCTCTTCCTAGGGCCTAAGATTTAGAGGTATCTCTGAAATCCTGAGAGGGTGCAAACAGGCTCTACGTTGAAGAGTGGCTCGGGATAGGTCTGGTAGGATTTTAATATGGGCTCCCTTAAAGTTCATATCTCCCGCATCCCAAGCAGCTCTAATTATCCGCTCCTTCTCTGTGTAGTGGTGAATGCGGGAATTTACATCCCTGGGTCTCTCTGGATCTTTGGATCTGGGGCCTGCACCTCTATGGGCTCTGTCCACTTCTATTGTCTTTTCGGTGGATTTCAGGACAGACTGAAAAATAGCATTCAGAGTTACCTTAAGATCTTAATCTTCTTCATCTCTAGCTATTTCATGGAGACCTCGGATCCGAAGGTTATTCCTTCGGCTCCTGTCTTCGAGCTCCTCCGTGTGGAGCTGTAGATCTACTGCTGCAGCCGCCTGAATGCTCTGTGCCCTTTCCAATGCCTCGATTCGTTTGTCGGTAGCGCGTCCAGCAGGACTCGGATGTTTCGGATATCTCCTTCCAGGCTTCCCCCTTCTCCAGGCTGCACACGGTCAGCTTGTTCAGCAGTTCCCGGCGGATCAAACTGGGGAGGTATTGGGTTTTGCATCTCGTGATCTTTTCTGAGAGGTAAGCGAGGGGATGCCACGGAGTTGGGTCTGTTGTTGGCACTGCGGCTCTGACTATATGATATCCCTGATATAGTACCTGGAGGGTTACTCGGCGGCGGTATAGAGAAATACTGCTGTATATCCCCTTGTATAATACGGGGATGCACTTTTTCTTTTGAGGATCTGGTCTGATATCTGTTAGCCGTATTCATGCCGGGCTGTCTGCGTTCATCTCCGGTCATTTAGCTTGAACTGATATGGAAGTCCCGGAGCCCTATTCAAACGTGCCCTCACCCGGCCACGCCCCCGTCGCACCGCCCCTAATTCTGCCTTTAAACATGCCCTCTCATGAAACGACACTTAAATGTTTTATGCAGAATTAAGTTAAAAAAATAAATATTAATAACCACTTTATCAGTGCCCATCAGAGAGGGTGGCCGTATCATGACTGGAGGAAGAGGAGAGCCGCCGGATAGCATGCTGGAACAGCTTACATTGCAATTGCCTCCGCTGTGCTCACCGTCACACACAGCCCCGCCGCCTCCTGACCCCGTGCCTGTGATAGAACACATCCCAGCATTGGCCCGACATTCTGCCTATAACAACAACGAGGAGACGGGGCTGTATGCGACGGCGAGCAGAGCGGATGTAATTGTAATGTAAGCTGTTACAGTAGGCTATCCGCGCTCTGTGATCCCGCGGCTTTTCTCTTCCTCCGAGCTCTCTTCCCCTGGGGTAATCGCTGGGAGAATGGCTCCCAATCAACCCCGCCCGCCAGCCAATTGCGAGTAGGCTAGTGGAACATTTTGAGATTTTACGCCTTTTAAAATATGATTGCTCAGCCCAAAGTGTTTTTGGAAATATTTTATCTCCCCCCCCCCTTCCATTTCCCTGGGAAATGTGTCTTCCCCCATCTATTATTAAAATACAGCACTTAATTTTTTTATTTTTTCTCATTTTGCATAAGTGCTGAAATCCATTTTAGATTTTGTGATGCTGATCAGCATTTGTGATTTTATTCTTTCATCTCCTTGGCCAGCTGCTAATGGACCCATCATTGCGCCTAATGTGTAATTATTCATAAAATCTTTATGTGATAGATACACAGCTGGGAGGCCTTGCCAGATTTAAAGCAAAACTTCCTCATTAATTTTGTTCTATTTTTAGTGAAATGTCAGCACTTCCTGATCCCCGGATCAGTTCTTTCCCTTTCTTTGGGAGCCAGACTGAAATTTGCAACACACAGCTTACTCCTCATATTATAATATACAGGAGATAACATTTTGATCCCCTGCAGATTTTTTTACGTTTGCCCACTTGCAAAGAAATGAAGGGTCTATCATTTTTTTATTATAGGTGTATTTTAGCTGATAGAGACAGAATAACAACCAAAAATCCAGAAAACATGATACAAATGTTATAAATTGAGTTGCAGTTCAGTGAGTAAAATAAGTATTTGATCCCCTACCAACTAACAGTAATAATTCTGGCTCCCACAGACTAGCCACAGTATGTGGTACAGTACACAGATTAGTCCTGTCAATGTAAGAAGGTGCTCCTAACGACAACTCGTTATGTGTATAAAAGACACCTGTCCACAGAAACTTTTTCATTCAAACCTCACCATCATTGGCAAGACCAAAAAGCTGTCAAAGGATGTCAGAGAAGATTGTAGACCTGCACAAGGCTGGAATGGGCTACAAGACCATCAGCAAGAAGGTTGGTGAGAAGGAGACAACTGTTGGAGTGATTATTCGCAAATGGAAGAAATACAAAATGACAATTGCCCTCG
>CM053038.1:58112805-58155305 GCA_028564925.1 Lithobates sylvaticus
CTTGTAATGTCCTCTGCAAGTAGATTCCCTCACTTTGCAGGGAATTCCTCTCACTTCCTGTATGGCTATGGGACAGGAAGTGAAGGGAAATCTCTCCAATGGGACTAGGGTGGCAAAAAAATAAATAAAACATTGCAGGGTTATAACCCAAGTTAACCGCTTCCCGACCGCCTCCTGCACATATACGTCAGCAGAATGGCACGGGCAGGCAAAAGTACGTACCTGTACATCCCCTTTAAATGCCTGCCCGTATGTCGCGCGCTCTGTGACCCCGGCCACGGGACCAGCGGACCCGATCGCCGCTGGTGTCCCGCGATCGGGTCACGGAGCTGAAGAACGGGGAGAGGTATGTGTAAACAAACCTCTCCCCGCGCTTCCTACTCTGCCTGTCATTGATTGGCTGTTCCCGGTCATCGGGAAAGCCGATCAATGACGTCAGACGTCAGCCCCGCCCCTAATGTAAAAAAAACACACACACGTCAGAGCCCATAACCCCTCCCCTCCCCCTAGTGGTTAACTCTTTCACTACAACTGTCATTTATACAGGAATCAATGCATTTAAATAGCATTGATTGCTGTATAAATGACAATGGTCCCAAAAATGTGTCAAAAATGTCCGATGTGTTCGCCATAATGTCGCAGTCACAATAAAAATCGCTGATCGCCGCCATTACTAGTAAAAAAAAAAATATTAATAAAAATGCTATAAAACTATCCCCTATTTTGTAAACGCTATAACTTTTGCGCAAACCAATCAATAATCGCTAATGCGATTTTTTTAACCAAAAATATGTAGAAGAATACGTATCGGCCTAAACTGAGAAAAAAAAAATGTTTTTTTATATATTTTTTGGGGCTATTTCTTATAGCAAAAAGCAAAAAATGTTGCATTTTTTTCAAAATTGTCGCTCTATTTTTGTTTATAGCGCAAAAAATAAAAACCGCAGGGGCGATCAAATACCACCAAAAGAAAGCTCTATTTGTGGGAAAAAAGGACGCCAATTTTGTTTGGGAGCCACGTCGCACGACCGCTCAATTGTCAGTTAAATCGACGCAGTGCCGATTCGCAAAAAGGGGCCTCGTCCTTTGGCTGCCAATTGGTCCGGGGGTGAAGTGGTTAAATAATGTCAAAAGTTACCTGAGTGAAATAGGGTTCTGAAAAGGTTAGAATCTTCCCCTCGTGGGGGTGCAGCGGACGGTGCATGAAAGGCGCAGCCATGCTAGGCTCCAGCTTATACCCGGGGGGGGAGCTTAATTCCTGCTGCCGCCACCTTTTGAGTCAGTGATTGATGGCCGGGCCAAGCCCATTGGTGAGTATGGGATCTAACCCAGACCCCCTACGATCACTCACCTTCCTGCCTAACTTTGTTAGTATACACTTACTTGGTTTATTATTTTTATTGCAGATACAGTTAAGCATCTACCCCTGCAGAGCGAGCATGGTCTCGCGAAACGCGTCGGTACACGCACAACAATTTGCAATAAATCCATTTTGCATATACTTTTGGTATTTTATTGGCTAACCATACTCCCCTCATTAAAAGTCCCAGGGCAACCCCTCTTGTATCTATGTATTTCATTGGGGATGGGAAGATGTTGGGGTGACACCAGACCTTTCAAAATGTTCTTATTTTTAATGTTGTACATAGCTAAACCTGCAAAGAGGGCCAGCCAGAAGTCATCTAGAAGGACTAAATTTTCTGACTAAAGTTCCACTTTAAAGTGACAGCAAACTCTGGTTTTAAAGAAAAAAATAACATTGAACTCGGCCTGAACGCGCTCGCGGGACTTACAGGTTGCTGATTCTTAAATTGACGATCGTGCTCGCCGCACCAAATGCGCTGTCATTAAGGTTCTCCCACTTCAGCATCAAGTTGTGCCAGTCTGCGGCATTGTCTTTGACCTTCCTAGCGCTGCCCGTTAAAGCCGACTTCTTAGGTGTGACACATCCGGGGCTTTTACCTGCAGAGAAGAGAAATATAAAAGGTTACTGGCTAACGTTCAACCAGCTAAACCAGTGCTCTCCAAACTGCAGCCCTTTGCTTGCCTTAATCCGGGCCTCAGAACACTATTCCTCCCACTGACACCAACAAGGAGGCGCCATTCCTCCCACTGACACCAACAAGGAGGTGCCATTCCTCCCACTGACACCAACAAGGAGGTGCCATTCCTCCCACTGACACCAACAAGGAGGTGCCATTCCTCCCACTGACACCAACAAGGAGGTGCCATTCCTCCCACTGACACCAACAAGGAGGTGCCATTCCTCCCACTGACACCAACAAGGAGGTGCCATTCCTCCCACTGACACCAACAAGGAGGTGCCATTCCTCCCACTGACACCAACAAGGAGGTGCCATTCCTCCCACTGACACCAACAAGGAGGTGCCATTCCTCCCACTGACACCAACAAGGAGGTGCCATTCCTCCCACTGACACCAACAAGGAGGTGCCATTCCTCCCACTGACACCAACAAGGAGGTGCCATTTCTCCCACTGACACCAACAAGGAGGCGCCATTCCTCCCACTGACACCAACAAGGAGGTGCCATTCCTCCCACTGACACCAACAAGGAGGCGCCATTCCTCCCACTGACACCAACAAGGAGGTGCCATTCCTCCCACTGACACCAACAAGGAGGTGCCATTCCTCCCACTGACACCAACAAGGAGGTGCCATTCCTCCCACTGACACCAACAAGGAGGTGCCATTCCTCCCACTGACACCAACAAGGAGGTGCCATTCCTCCCACTGACACCAACAAGGAGGTGCCATTCCTCCCACTGACACCAACAAGGAGGTGCCATTCCTCCCACTGACACCAACAAGGAGGTGCCATTCCTCCCACTGACACCAACAAGGAGGTGCCATTCCTCCCACTGACACCAACAAGGAGGTGCCATTTCTCCCACTGACACCAACAAGGAGGCGCCATTCCTCCCACTGACACCAACAAGGAGGTGCCATTCCTCCCACTGACACCAACAAGGAGGTGCCATTCCTCCCACTGACACCAACAAGGAGGTGCCATTCCTCCCACTGACACCAACAAGGAGGTGCCATTCCTCCCACTGACACCAACAAGGAGGTGCCATTCCTCCCACTGACACCAACAAGGAGGTGCCATTCCTCCCACTGACACCAACAAGGAGGTGCCATTCCTCCCACTGACACCAACAAGGAGGTGCCATTCCTCCCACTGACACCAACAAGGAGGTGCCATTCCTCCCACTGACACCAACAAGGAGGCGCCATTCCTCCCACTGACACCAACAAGGAGGTGCCATTCCTCCCACTGACACCAACAAGGAGGTGCCATTCCTCCCACCGACACCAACAAGGAGGCGCCATTCCTTCCACCGACACCAACAAGGAGGCGCCATTCCTTCCACCGACACCAACAAGGAGGCGCCATTTCTTCCACTGACACCAACAAGGAGGCGCCATTCCTTCCACCGACACCAACAAGGAGGTGCCATTCCTTCCACCGACACCAACAAGGAGGCGCCATTCCTTCCACCGACACCAACAAGGAGGCGCCATTCCTTCCACTGACACCAACAAAATTGCGGTTGTCAGAATTTCTGCCAACAAGTGTTTGAGAGCAGGTTCTCAAATTTTCCGACAAACATAACTTGACGTTGCCTCGTGGCCATCTTGGTACACCCGCACTCATCCGCAGTAAGCCTAGAGTTATGCCGCGTACACACGATCAGACTTTCCAACGGGAAATGTTGGATGTGAGCTTGTTGGCTGAAAGTCCGACCGTGTGTACGCTCCATCGAACATTTGCGGTCGGACTTTCCGCCAACAAATGTTGGCTAGCATGTTCTCAAATTTTCCGCCAACAAAACTTTTTTGTTTGAGTTTTCCGATCGTGTGTACACAAGTCCGTCGCACAAAAGTTCACGCATGCTCGGAATCAAGTATGAGCCGGAAGCACTCGATCTTGTAAAACTAGCGTTCATAATGGAGATATCACATGACTATTGAACCTCCTTTTTATCAGCTCGTCGTACGTCTTGTACGTCACCACGCTCCCACATTCGTAATTGTTGGCCTACATTAGTGTGACCGTGTGTATGCAAGACAAGTTGGAGCCAACAACCTTCGAACAAAAATCCACAATTTTGTTGTCGGAAAGTCCGATTGTGTGTACGGGGCATTAGAAGTCGGCAAAGCGGACATCCTTATACACCCACCCACACCCACTTATGGGTGTATAAGGATGTCCGCTTTGCCGACTTCTAACCCCATGCTTACTGTGGACGAGTGCGGGTGTACCAAGATGGCCGCGAGGCAACGTCACTTCGGCTGCGCATTGTGCATGCGCAGTAGGCCAGGTAGCGGCTTTCTGATAGAACACCGGTCTTAATAATCTCCATGACCACCGGCGGGGTTTTTTTTCTCTCACTTCCTGTTGCTGTGACACCAGGATATCACAGACAGCAACTAAAAGATTGTTAGAAATTGTGTAAAAATGGAAATCTTTGGGTTGGAGTTGGGCTTTGAATTCGCCTAGTAGAATGAATAAAAATCCATGTTCTGCCTGTAGCACCCATCTCTTCTATAGAAGTCCACAGAGCTCCGCCAGCCATAGACACACCTTCCAGTGGCGGGGCGTCCATAAGGGCACATGGGCGCCGCCCCCTCTCTCCTGCCACCCCCTCTATGACTAATGGATAGATTCATGCATTGTATGAATCTATCTATCTATGGCCGCCGCTACCACCCCCTATTCAGGCGACCAGCCCCTTTTCGGGCGCCGGAATTAAAGCGGGGGGTGTTTTTGAAGCACCTGATTAGAGCCGTAGGATCTAATAGGCGTCAAAAAAGGTGAACTGCGAGCGCCATGCTGGGCCCTCACAGGTCACTCAGCTGTGTTAGAAAAGCGAATGAATATTCGCTTTCCTAACACTAAACCACCTCTCCGCCAATCAGGTGCTCAGGTCTGTTACCTGTCACCTGATTGTCTGAAACCACAGGCGCCGCTATTGGATGCCCAGCAGGAGGAGAGGACGGGACATGAGGATGGCAGGAGATGCGCGGAGGACCCCGCTCTTCGCCGTCACCCGCTGCCCCACCAAGACAGGGTAAGTGCCGGGCAAACGGCGAGCGGGCGGGGTGGGGGCATTCAAGGGCACACTGGCAGCATATGATGGGCACACTGGCAGCGTTTGATGGCACACTGGCAGAGTTTGATGGGCACACTGGCAGCGTTTGATGGGCACAGTGGCAGAGTTTGATGGGCACACTGGCAGCGTTTAATGGGCACAGTGGCAGAGTTTGATGGACACAGTGGCAGTTTGATGGGCACAGTGGCAGAGTTTGATGGGCACAGTGGCAGCTTTTGATGGGCACGGTGGCAGTGTTTGATGGGCACAGTGGCAGAGTTTGATAGGCACAGTGGCAGCAATTGATGGGTACAGTGGCAGCGTTTGGGCACAGTGGCAGCGTTTTATGGGCACAGTGGCAGAGTTTGATGGGCACAGTGGCAGTTTGATGGGCACAGTGGCAGCGTTTGATGGGCACAGTGGCAGCGTTTGAGGACACAGTGGCAGTGTTTGAGGGCACAGTGGCAGTGTTAGATGGGCTCAGTGGCAGCGTTTGATGGGCACAATGGCAGTGTTTGATACACAGTGGCTGCAATTGATGATTTTTTTTCCAAAAATGTTTGCGCCCCCCAAAAAAATTTGAGCACCAGTTGCCACTGCCCCTTTCCCTCTCCTCTCTCCCCTATACATCCCTCTATACTCTCCCCTATATATCCCGGGTCACTTACTCTCCATGACAACGGCCTGAGCGCGGAACTCCCCTGTCAGTACGGCGTGGGTCACCCACGTGACCCTCCACAAACAAACAGCGCTTCCGCCTTCCGTACGGGGACAGGAAGTGCGCTGACGTCAGGGTAGAGCCCGGATTGGTCGGTGTTGCTGTGTGTTTTGGTTGTGTGGAGGTGGTGGGGGTTGTATTTTTTAGCTGTGTCAGAGGGACTGCGATCTGTGAGAGGCGGGCTGAGGGAGAAGGGCGGAGGGCCCCCACCTGAGGAGCCGCTGACGGAGCGGGTGAGACTGGGCTGTCCGGGGAGGGCTGTGCGCTCCGGGCCCCGGTGTATGTGCACAGCTGTGTACAATATATATGTATAGTGTGTGTACATCTGTATGAGGAGAGCAAATCATCCCTGTACTGTACTCCTCTGTATGATACCATAGACTGGGGTATGGGTGGGCACCACATACAGAGTACAGGTGGGTGGGGGGGCACCATATACAGAGTACAGGTGGATGGGGTGGGCACCATGTACAGGTGGATGGGGTGGGCACCATGTACAGGTGGGGGGGGCACCACATACAGAGTACAGGTGGGGGGTGGGCACCACGTACAGGTGGGGGGTGGGCACCACGTACAGGTGGGGGGTGGGCACCACATATGGAGTACAGGTGGGCACCACATATGGAGTACAGGTGGGCACCACATACGGAGTACAGGTGGGCACCACATACGGAGTACAGGTGGGGGGTGGGCACCACATACGGAGTACAGGTGGGTGGGGGGTGGGCACCACATACGGAGTACAGGTGGGTGGGGGGTGGGCACCACATACGGAGTTCATGGGGTATGGGTGGGCACCCTATATACAGTACAGGGGGGGCACTGATACGGAAACTTCTATTATCATCCTATTGTTTTTTTTATTATTATTGTCCTGTCTACTGTATGCATTGTGGAGACTTATTTGATGTGCTTTTTGTGTGTATATATATATATATATATATATATATATATATAAATGACCGGTGAAGCTGCATTGATCTCATGTATCCTGTCTTCTAGATGACACTGAATGGAAATGTTGCTAATACTATTAGTAGTGGGTTTAAAGTGGTTGTAAACCCTTACAGACCACTTTGACCTACAGGTAAGCCTAGATTAAGGCTTGCCTGTAGGTCCAAGAAATATCTCCTAAACCTACACGGTTTAGAGATATTTACAAAAAGACAGGCACCGCCGCGCACTGAGCACGCTGCTGATAACGCCGATATGTCGCTTGTGGCGGCTCCCACGCGCATGCGCAGGAGTGACTCTGCGTCTGACTCTGAGTCTGCACCCCCCCCTCCCCCTGAAAGGTGCCAAATGCGACACCGGATGGGGGGAGGGTTCCGATGAGCGGAAGTTCCACTTTAGGGTGGAACCCCGCTTTCATGATGCTGTTTGTTTACTAAGGTTCTCTAACAAACCTCCTGAGGGCTTCACAGAACAGCTGTATTTATACTGAGATTAAATTACACACAGGTGGACTCTGTTTACTAATTAGGTGACTTCTGATAGCAATTGTTTTCACTAGATTTTAGTTGGGGGTTTTATAGTAAGGCCCATTTCACACTGGGGCGGTGCGGGCGTCGGTGGTAAAGCAGCGCTATATTTAGCGCTGCTTTACCGTCGTTTTAGCCACGGTATTCGGCCGCTTGCGGTGCGGTTTTAACCCCCACTTGCGGCCGAAAAAGGGTTAAACCCCCCCCCCCCACAAAGCGCCGCTCTGCCGGCGATATTACCGCGGTGTCCCATTGATTTCAATGGGTAGGAGCGGTGTATTCACCGCTCCTAAGATGCTGCTAGCAGGACTTTTTTTTTTTTTTTTAATCGTCCTGCTAGCGCACTGCTCCAGTTTGAAAGCCCGCACACTGGAGTGAAAGGACCCACTTTTTTCCAGGTGCTATTTTTAGTGCTGTAGCGCCTGAAAAATGCTTCAGTGTGAAAGGGGCGTAAAGGGGGCTGAAGACAAATGCCGCCCCCCCCCCCCACACTTTTCACCATTTATCATTTTCCTTCCACTTCACAATTATGTGCCACTTTGTGTTGGTCTATCACATAAAATCCCAATAAAATACATTTACGTTTTTGGCTGTAACATGAGAAAATGTGGAAAATTTCAAGGGGTATGAATACTTTTTCAAGGCGGTGTCGCTCTGCAGCTCAGACATCGGAGTGAGTTGGCAGGAGATGTTTCTCCTCCTCCGGTGAAGATACATACAGTGTATATTCCTTGGATCTTGTTGTGAACATAAAGCTGCTTTATCTCCTAGCAGACGGCGGAACTCCTGACAGCTTCATTAGTGTAATGGACACAAGATTTATATATGGTAGAAATAATCCGCTATGGTTTCTCCTCCACTCTCCATAAATCACCCCGAGTTCTGGCTCTGGATGTAACACACAGTCTGCTAAAACCGGATACTCTGCTCTAGGCTAGTGAGGTTCCCCTGTTATCACACGCTGTCACATGCCACGCCACCAACAGGTGATTTGTTATTTGATTTAATCAAGAGAATTTATTTTCTCATCCTTGCAGACCAGTTCATACAGAAGACCTATACAGGGGGGTCCCCGACTTACGAACGCCCGACCTACGAACAACCCCCTACTTACGAACCGGTGCGCTGCGGGGACCCTCTGCCGTTCTGTGGGGACATCGGCCGTTCTGCGCTTGCGCGGCCAGACGGAGCCACGGAAAATGACGGAAATGTCCGTAATTTGCCGCACAGGTGCAGAGCGGCATTCGACGGAATATCGGAAATGTCCGTAATTGTCGTTCTGCGCACACGGCCGACTTACGAACATTTCCGATTTGCAAACAGGAGAGTCCCTAACGGGTTCGTAACCCGGGGACCCCCCTGTACAGGGTATGGTATTTAACCTGATCTGCTTTGTAGTTGGCGGCTTGCCTGACCTCGGAATTGGACCCAAAGTTGTTGGTCATGTAAAGTTGGCACCTGTGTTGGTGACCCAAAATAATCATTTGTGAAATGTGAAGGTCACTTAGTAGGTCATTTATACCTTTTACATCTTAGGCTCGATTCACATCTATGCACGTTGCTTTTGAGCATTTCTGCAGTGCTTTTTGCTGTGCTTTCTGTGTTTTTACCACAATTTGTGTCCTTCTTTTTTTTTTTAAACATTCACTGTATTTAGCTGGTTGCTAAGGAGCGGGTCAGGAAGCCGGCCGCTGCGTCCTTAGCAACGGATGAGTCATCGGCTGTCAGCGCGCTTACCTGCTAACCGCTAAGGCCCCTTTCACTCTTGCACGACTTCAAAGTCGATCGCGGCCGCGATTTTGCCGTGATTTTTGCTGCGATTTCAAGGAATGCCTTTATAAGTGGCATCAAAATCGGACCAAAGTAGTGCAGGGACTACTTTGAAGTCGGAATGACTTGAAGTCGTACTAATATGAATGACTGTCATTGGAAATCATGGGGGAACGACTTGTCATTCTACTTTGCAGTCCCAAATCGTGGGACAAGTCGTATAAGTGGCCTAAATGTAAAATCAAAAAAATATATATAAAAAAATCCCGAAAAAGAATGGCATGCCCCCCCTTCTCTTGTTTTTGTTTTAACATGACTGCGCACCAGTGCACAAAGCAAGGTCCATAAAGACATGAATGAGTGAGGAACTTGACTGGCCTGCACACAGTCCTGACCTCAACCTGATAGAACACCTTTGGGATGAATCAGAGCGAGTTGGGCTTTCTCGTCCAACATCAGTGCCTGACCTCACAAATGCGCTTTTGGAAGAATGGTCAAACGTTCCCATAGACACACTCCTAAACCTTGTGGACGGCCTTCCCAGAAGAGTTGAAGCTGTTATAGCTGCAAAGGGTGGGCCAACTCAATATTGAACACGACAGACTAAAGCCTCGTTCACACGATTGGACTTTCGGCAGACAAAGCGTCAGACTTTTGTTCCGAAGGGTACAGAGAACTTGTCTTGCACACAATTGTCGGCCAACAAACACGAACGTAGTGACGTACCACGTGGAATTTCAGCTCTTGAGCGCCACCCTTTTGGGCACCTTCTGCTAATGTTGTGGTTGGTAAGCATTGATTCCGAGAATGCGGGTTTGTACTTTTTGGACTTGTGTACACACGATACGAAAATCTGACAACATATCGTTGTCCGCCCGAAAAATTTACTAGCCTGCCATCCATTTATTTATTTATTTATTTTTATATACAATGAGTACAAGTACTGATACTTTTTTTTGTTTTTTGAATTTTTTTTTTTTTTTCATTTTAGTACTCGCCAATATCTAACGCAACTGTTTTTTGTTTTAACTTCAGCTGTCAGCAATGGTACAAAACATTAAAGAATTATTTACAAATTAAATAAATAGATTTTTTTTTTTTTTTTTTATTTGGCGCTTTTTCAATGTGAAATGTGTAAATATATGTTAATATATATGTGTAAAATTAGTCACTAAAAAAGCAAACAAAAAAAGTTTTTAATTGTTTATCGTTTATGGGTTTACTTTAGCGCTACATTTTTTATGCCTATCGTTTATAAGGCTTGATTCACACTAATGCGTTTTCGGATGCATTTTGCAGAAATACAGGGAAATTTTTTAAAATGGAACATGTTCATATCAATGCATTTTTGTGCCTCCTGCGTTTTTGGAAAGGATCGGGGACTTTTTTTCATGCAAAATGCAGCGTTTTGAATGTAAGCAAAGTCAATGGACCCCCATCCAAAACGCAAGTACCGCGAATTTGCCCTGATTTGCGTTTTGCGTATTTTTTTTTTTATTATTTATTTTTTTACACTGTATATATCTGGTTGCTAAGCAACCACAGTGTAATAAAAATAAATGAAAAACGCAAAACACGGCAAAATCACTGTAAAAACAACACGTGTCCAAAAACGCAGCAAGCGCCGCAAAAAGCACTGCAGAAACGCAACATGCATAGATGTGAATCGAACCTAAAATAGACATGAACAAAAGGAAAAAAAAAAAAAGCAGTAAAATAATTAAATGGAGGAGAATAGGGAGTTGATTAAGGCTGATTAGAGTAAATTAAGGGGGTTAAACAGAGGAACATTTGTTCATCCCTTTGATCTGCAGATGAAGAAACAGAAATATACAAAAAGAAACAATGTTTCTTTTTATTTTCGTTTTTTCAGGGCTGATCAATGTTGTTATAAACATTGCCAGCTGCTTTTTTTTTTTTTTTTTTTTTTTGACAGCCTAACAGACTTCTTTAATACCAGGCAGACCCACTGACAGCTCAAAGAACCGAGCCTGAAAGTATCGGTTTCAGGTATCTGTGCATTTGCACGAGTACCGATACTTGTGCAAATACTCGGTATCGGCGCCGATACTATTATTGGTGCAACCCTAGAGTGTACTGATGGTCGGATTTTAGGCAGTCTGTCATCACACAATTCCCGGCCATAAATCCGATCGTGTGTACGAGGCTTAAAGCGGTTGTATACCCACTGACACTTTTTTTTTTTTTTTTTTTAACATACCTGTAAGAGGGAAAAAGCATAATGAGCTAGTATGCACTGCATACTAGCTCATTATGAAATACTTACCTTAGAACGAGGCCCCGACATCTCACCCGATCCACGCCGAGGGAGCTGACATGTTCCCTCGGCATGTCTTCCGAGTATCGCAACTCCATCGCTGTGAGTGGCTGGAGCCGCAATATCGTCACTCCCGCTCATGCGCGTGGGAGATTTCCTCCCGGCAGGGTCTGGCGTTTGCCGGGCTTACAGCCGAGAATCCCCTGTGCGCATGCGCTGCTGCAGTCAGCGGCTCATTGCGAGGGGAATATCTCCTAAATCATACAGGTTTAGGAGATATTTTTTTTACCTACAGGTAAGGCTTATTATAGGCTTTCCTGTAGGGTAAAAGTTAAAATTTAGACTATACAACCACTTTAAGACTGGGGTGCCATTAAAGCGGTGTTTCACCTTTTTTTTTTTTTAAAAGTCAGCAGCTAAAAAAATAAGGTAGCTGCTGACTTTTAATAAGTACACTTTACCCTCCCAGGGCGCCCGCGATGTCGGTCGTGGAGGCCGAGATGTCCCTCAGCGCTCCGGTCCCAGCGCCGCCATCCTCAGTAAGGGAAACGGGCAGCGAGCTCTGCCCGTTTCCTACTGCGCATGCGCGAGTCGGCGCGAAGCCTACTGCGCATGCGCAAGTCAAATTTGTGAATGGGGAACGCGATGTATTGTGGGACACAGTTCCCATAAACACACCGCGCCCCATTCACTAGAAGACGGCACTCGGAGCAGAGGAGAGAACATCACCGCGGAGCTGGAAGAGGCAGATTAGGACGATCTGCCTAGCAACAGCCATTTCTGGTAAGTAAAAAAAAAATAAAAAATTTTTTTTTTCATTAACATTTTTTTTAAAGTTGTTTTTTTTATTTTTTTATATATTTTTTCAGGGTGGCCCACCACTTTAAACTTCATGTGCGTGTAAAGGCAGGAATCCCAATACTTTTGGTTATATAGTGTATATGTCAGTGCACATTTGCTAATGCATGAAAAGGGGTGAATGCAGCCTTGTCCTCTGCTTGTAGTAGATTCTGCAAACCTTTTAATTATTTTCCATAGCGTCTCTTATAGCGTCTCTTTGGAGTTTTGTTCTGGGGATGAGATGATCGAGATTAGAAAGAAGATTGGTTTTGTAGAAAGATTGGCCTTTCGATGGACTCCATTGGCCAAAGTTTTCACCAACAGCCTGTCTGTTCCTATAAAAAGAGATCGCACTAACCAACCTTTTTTTTTTTTTTTTTTTTTAATTTTTTTTTTTTTATTTATTTTTTAGCAGTTGTCTCCTATGAAAAATCGATTGCTTGCCTCAAACTGCAGAACATATTCGGAAAGTAGAAGCCCACCTGACATTCCTCCTGACGTTGCGGAGGCCACCTGTATGTCATTATGGAGGGCAATGAGCACCGTGAGCTGGTAATTACAGGGCGATCGATCAGCTCAGCCTCTGGTACTGTGATCATTGGGACGCTTTCTACCTGGTAGAGGCTTGTCTGATCCTGAAGAATAGATTCCTGTGTGTCCTCGCTGCCTTTCTTCCTCCAGACCCAGGACAATCGTCTCTCTTGTGTGGGTTCGCTCTCCGGAACGTTCGCTCTCCGGAACTGCTTGCTGCTCAGATTCAGTTCATTGCTGTAATTGGCGACTTCAAGGAGCGGAGTTTTTCTATATGTAGAACGTCGTCTAGAAGGGTTTTCTCTATGATTAGAGCCGTTGCTCGGTTGTGCGGGTTTAAGCGGAGTATAAAGTTATTCTTAGGCTGGAACAGATCAACGTCTCCAGTGGGTGGACAGATGTTCGACTTGGAAGGATAATTGCCTTTGCATAGGCAGAGCTGGTTCTTTGTCGTTGTGATTTGTTGGTTTTAAGGTGAGTTTTAAGGTGAGAGGAGCAACAGAGCAATGATGAGCGAAGGAGGAACGGAGATAAAGTGAGCTGTGATATCTATACCGGAAGCCACATACAGCCTGGGAGGTCAGAGGGGTACAGCACCAACTTACATTATTGTGACTAATTTGAAGATTCATTTCATGCTTTAGTTTTTGTTTTCTTTTTGCTTTACCTGTTTAGCTGTGGACTGTTGTAGGTGAATCCAGAAGCAGAATTACATCAGGAGAGATCTACAGGTTGATTAGAGGGAATCGTCTGTTGAGGATCTCTGCTATGAGGAAAGCTTGGCCGAACTGGATTTATTCTTTTGGTGGGGATATGTATAAATTCGGAATTGGTCCGTATACTCAACTTTGGTGTATAGTTCTTCACTTTAACCACTTACTACCCAGGCCAATTCTGACATTTCTCTCCTACATATAAAAATCATCATTTGTTTTTTTTTTTTTTTTTTAGGGTTGCACCGATACTAGTATGGGTATTGGTGCCGATACCGAGTATTTGCACAAGTATCGGTACTCCCTGCAAATGCACCGATACCTGAAACCGATACTTTCAGGCTCGGCTCTTTGAGCTGTCAGTGGGTCTCCCCTGTTGACAGCTGAATTCTTTAACCACTTAAAGTGGTGGACCACCCTGAAAAACAAAACTAGATAAAAATGTTAGTGCAAATTTAAAATGGGGAAAAAAAAAAAAAAAAAATTTTTTATTTTTTTTTACTTACCAGAAATGGCTGTTGCTAGGCAGATCGTCCTAATCTGCCTCTTCTTGCTCTGCGGTGATCTTCTGTCTTCTGCTCCGCGTGCCGCCTTCTAGTGAATGGGGCGCGGTGTGTTATGGGAACTATGTCCCACAACACATCACGTTCCCCATTCACAAATTCGACTCGCACATGCGCAGTAGGCCGCGCGCTGACTCGCGCATGCGCAGTAGGAAACCGGCAGCGATCGCTGCTCGTTTCCCTTACTGAGGATGGCGGCGCTGGAACCGGATCGCTGAGGGACATCTCGGACTCCACGACCGACATCGCAGGCGCCCTGGGAGGGTAAGTGTACTTATTAAACATCAGCAGCAATTTTTTTTTTTTTTAGCTGCTGACTTTAAAAAAAAAAAATTTTCATGTAAAACTCGGCTTTAAGGACCAGCCTCGTTTTGGAATTTAGGTGCTTGCATGTTTACAACCGTTTTTTTTTTTTTGCTAGAAAATGACTTGGAACCCCCAAACATTATGTATTGTTTTTTTTTTTTTTCGTACACCCTAGAGAATAAAATGGCGGTCATTGCAATACTTTTTTTCACACCGTATTTGCGCAGCGGTCTTACAAGCGCACTTTTTTTGGAAAAAAAAACACTTTTTTGAATAAAAAAATAAGACAGTAAAATTAGTCCAATTTTTTTTTTTTTTGTATTGTGAAAGATAATGTTACGCCGAGTTAATTGATACCCAACATGTCCTGCTTCAAAATTGCGGCTGCTCGTGGAATGGCGTCAAACTTTTACCCTCAAAAATCTCCATAAGCGACATTTAAAAAAATTCTACAGGTTGCATTTTTTGAGTTTTACAGAGGAGGTCTATGGCTAGAACTATTTCTCTCGCTCTACCGATCGCGGCGATACATCACATGTGTGGTTTGACTACCGTTTTTATATGCGGGCGCTACTCACGTATGCGTTCGCTTCTGCGCGCAAGCTCGTCGGGACAGGGTGTTTTAAAAAAAAAAATAATAATTTTGTTTTTCTTATTTATTTTACTTGAATTTATAATTTTTTACACTGTTTTTAAAAAAAAAAAATGGATCACTATTATTCCTATTACAAGGAATGTAAACATCCCTTGTAATAGAAAAAAGCATGACAGGTCCTCTTGAATATGAGATCTGGGGGTCAAAAAGTCCTCAGATCTCATATTTGGACTTAAATGCAAAAAAAAAAAAAAAAAAAACATGTAATTTAAAAAAAATGACATTTGGAAATTTGTGCCTTTTAAGATGTATGGGCGGAAGTGACGTTTTGACGTCGCTTCCGCCCTCCTATGGTATAGAGACGAGTGGGGGCCATCTTAGCCTCACTCGTCTCCATACCCAGCACGTAGCAGGTCCCGATCGCCTCCGCCGCTGCCGATGGCTCCGGTAAGCGACGGAAGGCGCGGGAGAGTGGCGGGAGGGGGGCACCTCTCCCGCCGCTGATAACGATTATCTCGCGGCGGACCCGCCGCAGAGACCACCATTATCGGAAACAGAACCGCTCACTGTAAAGAGGGATACCTCGGTTGTGGCAGCAGCTGCTGCCGTTACCAAGATATCCCTCTTAAAAAAAATGACGTATATATACAGTGAGCCTGTCAAAAAAAAAAAAAGCAGCCAACGATGTTTATTAACAACATTACTCAGCTGCTGAAACACTAAAATAAAAAGAAACATTGTTTCTTTTTGTATCTTTGTTTCTTCATCTGCAGATCAAAGGGATGAACAAATGTTCCTCTGTTTAACCCCTTATTAATCCTTTATGTACTTTGTATTGTATACTATGTATTTTTACTGCTTTTTTTTTTTTTTTTTTTTTTTACACTTATTCCTATTGTTACAGAGGAGGTAAACATTCCTTGTAATAGGAATAGTGCTTGACAGGTCCTCTTTACAGTGAGCTATGGGGTCAATAAGTACCCAGATCTCCCCTCTAGGCTGGGAAGCCTGGGAAAAAAAAAAAAAAATATATATATATATATATATATATATATATATATATATATATATATATATATATATATATATATTATATATATATATATATATATATATATATAAATATAAAAAAAGAGATCTCAGCTTCCCAGCCAAGGTGGCTGGGAAATGCAGAGGCCGGGGCGTGACGTCGTAACATCGGCCTCCAAAAATCATAGAGACTCCGGGGACCATCTGGCTGGCCGGAAATCTCTATGGTCAGCATCCGGGGCCGGTCTGTTCCTTCTCCATTTCGCCGATGGCAGGGGCGAGACGGGAGAAGCAACGGAGGGTTGCTGGGGGGGGATAGGGAATATCCCCTCTCGCTGCCTGTAAGAACAGTCAAGCGGCTGCACAGCCGCTATGATCATTCTTATGGTGTAGACCAGTGATGGCGAACCTTGGCACCCCAGATGTTTTGGAACTACATTAACTATTATGCTCATGCACTCTGCAATGTAGTTGACTATTATGGGAAATGTAGTTCCAAAACATCTGGGGTGCCAAGGTTCGCCATCACTGGTCTAGAGTATCGCCGGCTCTAAAAGATGATATCTGAATGATGCCTGTAGCTGAACCCATCATTCAGATATCGGCGCTCAAAGTCTGCGACGTCATATGAACTTTACCCTTAACAAATTGCTAAAAATGTTTTTAAACAAGGAACATACATTCCACATCAATAATTATGCTACTGAAGTTGGTGTGAGCTGTAAATTGCCTCAAGCATCATTCCTGTTTCTTCTTACTGGAGTTGGCCATTTTGTTGAAGTTCATAGCCCCTGAGCAGCAGTAAATCTTTAGGCTGTCAGCAGATTGGCCTCTACAAATTCGATATAGTGCCTAAAAATGGAGAGCAACTGAGCTTGTGCAGAGCAGGGTGAGACAGTGTATTACTGGATTATAAACAGTATACACACCTATTTTTATTATTTTGTATAGCTATACTTGCAAAAGGGGCCAGCCTGAAGTGATCTAACATGAGTTAAGTTCCTGACTAAAGTTCCACTTTAAGGTAACTGCAAAAGACAATGCAGCACTCTTTACACCTCGAGGGGAAAAGAGATTATCCTATGGAAAGGCATCTTTACAGTAAAGCCCTAGTACGCAGAATGCCAGACGGCGACCTCGACTGGTTCAATAAAAAACAATCGACCTTTTGGCGTGTGTATATGGCAGCCGGATTCTGTCGGACCAGCATGCTGGGAAAACCAGCAGCCGACTGACTCCCGAACAGTGCGGGGCTCAGCTAGGGAGATTATTATACTAACATCGAATTGTTAGTACAGCGGCTCTGACCTGAGCTGTCATATTTTTTTTTTTTAACCGCTTCCCGACCGCCTCACGCAGATATACTGCGGCAGAATGGCACGGGCAGGCAAAATCACGTACCTGTACGTGGCCCTTTAATTGCCTGCCCGTGGGTCGCACGCGACCCGCCAGCGGCGCGCTCGCGACCCGGTCGGGAGCTCCGTGACCCCGGCCGCGGGACCAGCGGACCCGATCGCCGCTGGTGTCCCGCGATCGGGTCACGGAGCTGAAGAACGGGGCGAGGTATGTGTAAACAAACCTCTCCCCTCGCTTCCTACACTGCCTGTCATTGATCGGCTGTTCCCGGTCATCGGGAAAGCCTATCAGTGACGTCAGATGTCAGCCCCGCCCCCTAATGTAAAAAAACACACACGTCACAGCCCATAACCCCTCCCCCTAGTGGTTAACTCTTTCACTACCACTGTCATTTATACAGGAATCAATGCATTTAAATAGCACTGATTGCTGTATAAATGACAATGGTCCCAAAAATCTCCGATGTGTCCGCTATAATGTCGCAGTCACAATAAAAATCGCTGATCGCCGCCATTACTAGTAAAAAAAAAAAAAAAAAATTAATAAAAATGCTATAAAACTATCCCCTATTTTGTAAACTTTTGCGCAAACCAATCAATAATCGATAATTGTGATTTTTTTTTTTTTTTTTACCAAAAATATGTAGAAGAATACGTATCGGCCTAAACTGAGGAAAAAAAATGTTTTTTTAGATATTTTTTGGGGATATTTATTATAGCAAAAAGCAAAAAATATTGCATTGTTTTCAAAATTGTCGCTCTATTTTTGTTTATAGCGCAAAAAATAAAAACCGCAGGGGCGATCAAATACCACCAAAAGGAAGCTCTATTTGTGGAAAAAAAGGACGCCAATTTTGTTTGGGAGCCACGTCGCACGACCACGCAATTGTCAGTTTAAAGCAACGCAGTGCCGAATCGCAAAAAGGGGCCTGGTCCTTTTGGCTGCCAATTGGTCCGGGGCTGAAGTGGTTAAGGAGATATTTCTTGCACCTACAGGTAAGCGTTAATATAGGCTTACCTGTAGGTTAAAGTGGTATGTAAGGGTTTACAACCACTTTAACACTTGGGGGTGATCAAGGGGTTAAGTGTTCCCTGGGTGTGTTCTAACTGTAGGGGGGGATGGGATCACTGGGACATGACAGAGATCACTGGTACCGATCACTGAGAACAGTAGATCTGTCGTGTCTCCTGTTAGAACGGGGATACGCTTGTTTACACTGGCAGGTCCCCATTCTGCCTCTGTACTAGGCGATTGCAGGACGCCGGCGAACATTTGAGTCTGCCTGACCCGCGGGCACGCTCTCGCAGCGGGAGCAATACAGGTGCGGTGATTCGCGCTGCCAACCTGCCGTAGCACAAGTACACGAGCAAGTGGTTGAGGCAAGAAGGCGAAGCCCAAAAACGTATTGAAAAATGCAGCATAAAACGTATGCGAAGCGCACATCAAGCACCCTTCAAATGTATGTAAACATGCAGTCAAGAAATGTGCAGTTTCTGGTGTGAATGGGTCCTTAGTTGCCCGTTAGGCTAATTTGTTCAAAAAAGTGTGGTGGTTGTTTGTTTTTTGTTTTTTTTCTTTTTTTTACATGGAATTTCTTATGGGATTTTTCAGCAATGACAGCGTTGCTTTAATTGTATATGATCGTTTTTTGGGTGATGACTTCACTGGGTATTTTGGGAAAGTCCTAACAGAAAAATTCACTGCGGTGACTGGAAAAATTGGGTTTAGAATCTTAACTGCAAAATTTTCTCTTGAATAGTCATATCTGGTGGGGATTTTTAATTTTTTTTGCCCTTTTTAAAAAAAAAAGGGAATTGAAACTCCTAATCTGAAATAAGGCTATATGTCAGTGAGCAGCATATTCAAATTTATTGCTTGAAAAGGGAACATTTTTATTTTCTTCTTTCTTTCTTTCTTTTAGTTTTGTTCTGTTGACAAGTTCGACCCTCAATCTGACTTGTATTGCTCCTCCCCTTTTTTTTTTATTTCTTTCATTTTTAAGAAGTAGAGTCACGGGGTGCCATAAAAACGATCCAGTGCGTTTTTGTTTGATGGTTTGTTGATGTGATTATTGCTTTGGGGATATGATAATGCAGTCAGCTCAGATGAAAATCATTCTTGGTGGCGTTCTTGTTTTTTTAAAAAAATATTTTTTTTTCTTTTCTCCCAGGGACAGCTTGGAATGATGTAATTGAGCACTGCTGTGTAGCAGATCGGGAGACATGGCCAATTTACCGGGAGGTATAACCTTTAAGGAGTTCTGTCCTCTGTACTCCATTCTGAATGCCATCCCTGCTAAAGTTCAGAAAGGCTTCCGTTCCCTTCTCGTCTACCTCACAGCACTGGACGTCAATGGCGACTACATTGCAATCGGCAGCAGCATCGGAATGTTGTATCTCTACTGCCGACACACAAACCAGATGAAAAAGTATAATTTGGAGGTAAGGTGTGTGTGTGTGTGATGGCGGGGCAGTGCGGCTCTCGTTCTGGGACGCCGTCAGGCTGATGCTATTTTATTCCAGGTGTGAGAGAGGAAGTCTTCGGTATGCTGTATGTTGCCTCGGCTACATACAGTTTATACCACACATCCATCGGCAGCACACTTTAGTGAGGGAAATTGTTTGTTTGGGCCAGCTTGGCCCAAATTATCTATTTAAAACTAAAACGAATGGTGGAGAAATTAATGAATCCTGATAATTGGACCAGGAATGTCGGTCAATAGCCGTGTCCTCTCCCACACCAGAGTGATCTTGCAACATTGCAAACTGCTGCTTACTGATCAGCCAGCAATTCAGCCTACCCCTTGGATGTCACTGCCCCACCTCTCTGCCTTACCCAATCAGAGAACACTTTGCATTCATTCAAAAAAATGCAAAGCATTCTCTGAATGGCGCCTGTGCTGAGCGGTCGATCTCCTCCTGTGTTCAGAATGCATCAGCACGATACCTGGAAGCTAATAGAGCTTACTGGAATAGCCGTGTCTACTTCAGCGATTTCCAGGTTTCAAGGGTATCGTCCCAGGGTTGGTGTATGTGTACTGTGCCTGGAATTTTTTTTCCATTTTTATTAGAAATCTGCAGAAAAAAGTACTATAATACTTGTACTTGCCCCCACTTCCAGGCATAGACTCCCACAGGAGTCTACATCCCTTCCCGTAATCCCCCCCCCCCCCCCCCGCGCTGTCTGCTGGGAAACACACGGATCCCAGAGACAGCAGGCACCATCCGGATTGCACAGCGCGACTTGCGCATTCATAGTAGGGAACCAGGCTACGAAGCCGCAAGGCTTCCCGATTCCCTTACCGAAGATGGTGGCCGCAGCATCCAAGGACCGAGTGACGGTTCAGCCTCGGGTGCCGACATCGCGGGCGCCCTGGACAGGTAAGTGTCCTTATTTTACAAGTCAGCAGCTGCAGTATTTATAGCTGCTGACTTTAAAAAAAAAAAAAACTTCCGCTTTAATGGGGATTCTCTATGTAAGACGTCTGGGGAAAATCGGTGAGCCAATCGCACAAGCAGGAAATGGAATACAGAACGCCCCTCAAATATGTCATCTGTGTACAGACTGACCCTAGGTCATCATATTGCATGTTACAGAAAATTACAGAGCCGCAGATTGAAAAGAAACAAACACATTTTTACTAACATTCAATTACAATATAACTTGTGTAGCAGTTTTATATGAGATATACAGTAGTAGTGTGTGTGTGTATGTATGTGTAATATATATATATATATATATATATTGCTATATTATAATATGCTGTAGGTGTGCGGGCGCAGAAATTTCTTGCAGAGATCTAAAATCCAGATTGGGCAGATAGATGCCTTTCTTAAAATATGATTGCTCAGCCCAAAGTGTTTTTGGAAATCTTTTATCCCACCCCCCCCCCTTTCCCTGGGAAATGTGTCTTCTCCTATCTATTATTAAAATACAGCACTTAATTTTTATTTTTTTCTCATTTTGCATAAGTGCTGAAATCCATTTTAGATTTTGTGATGCTGATCAGCATTTGCGATTTTATTCCTTCATCTCCTTGGCCAGCTGCTAATGGAACCATCATTGCGCCTAATGTGTAATTATTCATAAAATCTTTATGTGATAGATACACAGCTGGGAAGCCTTGCAAGATTTAAAGCAAAACTTCCTCATTAATTTTGTTCTATTTTTAGTGAAATGTGTCAGCACTTCCTGATCCCCGGATCAGTTCTTTCCCTTTCTTTGGGAGCCAGACTGAAATTTGCCACACACAGCTTGCACCACATATTATAATATACAGGAGGGAAAATGTTGATCCCCTGCAGATTTTGTAAGGTTGCCCACATGCAAAGAAATGAAGGGTCTATATTTTTTATCATAGGTGTATTTTAGCTGATGGAGACAGAATATCAACCAAAAAAACAGAAAAAACACGATAAAAATGTTATAAATTGAGTTGCAGTTCAGTGAGTAAAATAAGTATTTGATCTCCTACCAACCAACAATAATTCTGGCTCCCACAGACTGGCCACAGTATGTGGTACACAGATTAGTCCTGTCAATGTAAGAAGGTGCTCCTAACGACAACTCGCTATGTGTATAAAAGACACCTGTCCACAGAAACTCTTCCTTTCATTCAAACCTCACCATCATCGGCAAGACCAAAGAGCTGTCAAAGCACATCAGGGAGAAGATTGTAGACCTGCATAAAGCTGGAATGGGCTACAAGACCATCAGCAAGAAGCTTGGTAAGAAGGAGACAACTGTTGGAGCGATTATTTACAAATGCAAGAAATACAAAATGACAATTGCCCTCGGTCTGGAGCTCCATGCAAGATTTCGCCTCGTGGGGTGAGGCAGATCATGAGAAAAGTGAGGGATCACCCCAGAACTACACAGGAGGAGCTTGTGAATGAGCTCAAGGCAGGTGGGACCACCAAACAAACCATTGGTAACACAATATGCTGCCATGGATTGAAATCCTGCAGTGCCCGCAAGGTCCCCCTCAGAAAGCACATGTACAGGCCTGTCTAAAGTTTGCCAATATCTAAATCGGGGGTCTCATACTGGCAGCCCTCCAGCTGTTGCAAAACTACAAGTCCCATGAGGGATTGCAAGGCTGACAGTTACAAGCATGACTCCCATCATGCCTCTGGGAGTCATGCTTGTAACTGTAAGCCTTGCATTGCCTTTTGGGTCTTGTAGTTTTGCAACAGCTGGAGGGCCACCAGTTTGAAACCCCTGAGCTAAATGTGACGGAACGTCCCTACACTCGGTTTCATTCACCCTGTGCCCCTTAAAATCCAGGGCCCATAATCAGTTGGCAAGAGGCTCGCATTTAGTCCTCTCAAAAAGCCTGTGCCCCAGCTAGGTCTGTCACACTAAACGATTCAGAGAAGGATTGGGAGAAAGTTCTGTGGTCAGAGGAGACCAAAATTGAGCTCTAGGGCATTAACGCAACTCGCCGTGTTTGGAGGAAGAAAAATGCTGACTATGACCCTAAGAAAACCATCCCTACAGTCAAGAACGGAGGTGCAAACATGATGCTTTGGGGCTGCTTCTCTGCTAAAGGTACAGGCTGACTTTGCCTCATAGACGGGGTCATGTATTGTAAAATCTTGAGAGAACGTTCTTCCCTCAGCCAGAACACTAAAGATGGGTTATGGATGGGTCTTTCAGCATGATAATAACCCAAAACATACCGCCAAGGCAACAAAGGTGTGGCTCAAGAAGAAGCACAATAAGGTCATGGAGTGGCCTAGCCAGTCTCTCGACCTTAATCCCATAGAAAATGTATGATGGGAGCTGAAACTTCGAGTTGCAAAGAAACCTTAAAAGAGAAGTATTTTTTTTTTCCCCCGGAATCTTGCTTACCTAGGTGGATGCTGCATCTGTCCCCTGGCGTGTCTGCACTGAGAACCAAGCGATCAAACACAGCTGTTGGCTCGGTTCACACAGCTTCCTGAGCAGAGAGCTGCTGACTGTCAATCAGCAGCTCTCCGCTCTGCCCCCCCCCCCCCCCCCCCGCGTGGAGCAGTGGAGGGGCAGGTTGCGGCCGTCTCAGGCTCTCAGCGGCTCGCTGAGACTGGTATCAGTCCAGGCACTTGGCGGATCCAGACTTTATTGTCGTGATGACGTGGTGTCTGGACTGATTCCTGTGACCCGTCCGCTCTCTGCTGAAAACGGGTCACAGGAGTGCCAAACGATTGGCACTCCTGTGACCCATAGGAGAAGCCCAGCCAAACGAGCTCAGGCTGGACTTCTCCTTTTTAAGGATTTAGAGAAGATCTGTAATGAGTAGTGGACCAAAATCCCTCCTGAGATGTGTGCAAACCTGGTCACCAACTACGTCTGACCTCTGTGTTTGCCAACAATGGTTTCTCCACCAAGTACTAAGTCCTGATTTGCTTGGGGGGATCAAATACTTATTTTACTCACTGAACTGCAACTTTAATTTTTAAAATTTGTATCGTGTTATTTTTGGTTGATTTTCTGTCCCCCTTTGGTTTTTTTTTTTTTTTTTTTTTAATGGGCAATTCAGCAGTGGACTAATATTCTACAGATTACATTTGAAAAAGTGAGCAACCAGAATGATGCAGCAAAGTAGGGAGCATGAAGAAAGACAGGTCATTTATGGCCTATTCACATAGTTGAGGTGCAATTACATTTTGTTTTAAACCAGCTACCTTTTTACAATGCAAAGTTCACATGTGAATTTATGGTGTACTATAAGGCAGATGTACTGAGGTGCTCTGTATATTTCCATCAGGGTGCCAAAATAAATGGGCACTTGCCACGAAGCACAATACAGTATACCCATACATTAATGTACGTTGGGGTAGGACGTGTACATTATTGCAGGGCACACAAGTGAATCGATCTAAATATAATTGAGAAAAAAAAAGAATGGACTCCTTGTGGTCAGGAAGTATAAAAATACTAAACTTTTATGATTTGCTGTATGGGTGGGGATATTCCCTAAACCTTGCGGAAGTGAAACATTTTACAATAGTTCACATGGTAGGGAAATGCCTTGCAATGCAAATCGCTATGTAATTCGGCTCCTGTTTTGTATATTCAGGGTTTGCTAGCCACCAGGCAGTGAAGTGTTTGTAAACCATATACCCAGCAAGGTGACTGGCCTCAGAGGATACATAGCGATAAAAAACAATCCTCCAACATAAACGGATACAACTTATCGTCGGCCTTCTCTTCTTTACATCCGTTCAAAGTACTGAAATGATATAGCTTGTCTGAGTGTTTAGAAAAAAAGGGGGCGGAGAGTTGGAGTTACACTCTACAGCTCAGTGAGGTGAGAGCTGATTGGAGGGAAGAGACACACCCCCTTTCACAGAGTACCGCTGAGACTGTCAACCAGCTGGAGGTCCCTTCTCTGTCACCATTTTATTATTGGTGTCAGGAAAAATTGTCAGCAGTGACTCATGATAGCAGAGGAATGAGGCAGCAGACAGAAATGACACTTAGTGCTCTGGATTAAGACAAGTATACACTATAAATGGATAGTCTTTGTTCCTTGTTAAGATGGCCCCCTGAGCTCCTGTTTGGAGCTTGGCATCAAATCGGATGCCTACATTGCCAGTCTGAAGTGATTTGTGCTGATGGCGGAGGAACGAGGCAGCAGACAGAAATTACACTTGGTGCTCTGGATTGAGACCAGTACACGATAGAGGGGTATGTTTTTTTTCACAAACCAAAAACGTTGTTTAATTTTTTTTAATATTCAAAGCAAACTTCCCCATCCATTCTATTTTTCCGTGATCTTTTTATACATTTATTTATTTGAGAAATCGCTTTGAAAAACACCACCTAGCATTTTTGGCTGTGGCCATCTTTAGTAAGGGCAGATGATTCATGTAACCTTTTACTTCCTGGTATCGATCTGCCCTTGACGCAAGCATGCATGCAGGAGGGTGTGCTTGGCTGAGAAAATTCCCCTCCTCTCCTCCTGAAGACTCCTGGAATGTATGACATTTGCCTAGGCAAGAAACCAGGGAGTAACTGAAAAAATTTAAAAAATTAAGTTTTTAAAAAAAGTAAATATGATATACTTTCCTATATTTACTAATGCTAGCAGCATAGGTATTAAAGTGGGAGAGTCAAGTTCCACTTTAACCACTTGCCGTCATATGATGTCCTGGTCTTTCAGTGGCGATATCCGATGCCTGCAGCTGCAGGCATCATGCAGATATTGTTTTTTTTTCCGCCGGAGATTCCCTTCACCATAAGAACAATCATAACGGCTGTTCAGCCACTTGATTGTTCTTACAGGCAGCGGGAGCCAGGCGACCAGGACAAAGAATCCGCTGCCAGAAGTTAGCCATAGAGATTTCCGAGGGACAGATGGTCCCCAGCAATCTCTGACTCTCGGAGGCCCGGGTGCGACAGTATGACGTCTCGTCCAGGTCGGCGTAAGTAAACATGATGCTTTCCAGCCTGGAGGAGAGATGTGGGGGTTATGTAGACCCCACGTCTCTCTAGAAAGCGGATCGATCACACACCATTCCTATTACAAAGGATGTTTACATTTCTTGTAATAGGAATAAAAGTGATCAAAATTTTTTTAAAGGGAAAGTGTAAAACATTTTTTTTAAAATAAAACGCCCCCGCGAGCTCGCTTGCAGAAGCGAACGCATACGTAGGTCACGCCTGCATATGTAAACAACGTTGAAGCCCCACATGTGAGGCATCGCTGCGAACGTTGGAGCGAGAGCAAAAATTCTAGCACTAGATCTCCTCTAACTCTAAACATGTAACCTGTAAAAAATGTAAAGCGTCGCCTAATGGATATTTTAAAGTACTGAAGTTTGGCGCCATGCCACAAGTGTGCGCAATTTTAAAGCGTGACATGTCGGGTATCTATTTACGCGGCATAACATCATCTTTCAACAATCTGTGTTTGTTTTTTTTGTTTTTTAATTTGTGTATCTCGGGCCACTTGGTGCTAGGAACCCCAAAATTGATATGTTATAGTGCTGGTTTCACTGGGGTTTGCACACCAAATTTGGGGGTCCTAGCACCAAGTGGCCCCAAGATACGGGGCCGCAAAGTCGGTTGGAAAATGTAATTTTTTGCTGCAGAAAAGTGCTTGACATTTTTTTTTCTTGACATTTGGTGTGCAAACCCAGTGGAACCAACATTACAACATATCCATATTGGGGGTTCCTAGCACCAAGTGGCCCAGAGATACTGGGCCCCAAAGTCGGTCAACTGTGTCCATCTGCAGCAATGTCATTTCGGGACCCTTTGGGTCCAGAGACCCCAAATTTTGGCTGCAGCTAGGGGGCATCTAGGAACCCTTAACTACCAAGTTTGAAGTTCAGGGGACCTATGGCTGCAAATGGGCACAGCAAGGCTGCAAATGGGCACAGTGAGGCTGCAAATGGGCATTGTTGACCCCCTTTTCCACTTACAGTAGCTGCACATTTCTCACCCTAGGCTTATACTCCAGTCAATACGTTTCCCATTTTTTTTGTGGTAAAAGTAGGTGCCTTGGCTTATATTCGGGTCTGCATATACTCGAGTATATACGGTAATACTGTATTGTCATGCGTTTTTTGTCGCTTCTGCATTGTATCTGCTGTAAAGTTTACATATTAAATTTTCCCAGGTTTAGAGCTCCTGATGCTTTGCTCTTATGTATCACTTGCATTCTACCCTGGATCAGCATGTTCTTTCCCTGTTATCTTGCATATATTCATCTAGATCTGGATATCTTTTTATTTCAGGGTAAAACAGAATCCATATCGGTCATTAAACTCCTCAGCTGCTTCGATGATCTGGTCGCAGTTGGCACAGTGTCTGGCAGGGTGGCACTTTTCCAGCTGGTGTCCCCTCTACCTGGCAGAAATAAGCAGGTCAGTGGTGCAGCGTATAGTGTGTAATTTTTTTTGTTTTGTTTTTTGCTTTTTTAAGGTGCACTGCAGCCTCGGAGCTGAAGGCACTGCTTCATTTTGGTGTGACGCTATGGCACTATCATTGGGATGCAGTTGACTGTTAAACTAGTTGTAAACCCTTTTACATATACAGGGGGTCCCCTACTTACAAACATCCGACTTACAAACGGATGGAGACAACAGGAAGTGAGAGGAAATCCACCCCTAGGAAGGGAAATTCACTCCTGTAAGAGTTAATATGGGAAAAAGGTGTCTCCGCTGATGCTTTTTTACCAGTCCATGTTTTCCTATCAACCCAAAATTTTCAAAATCCATTTGTCATTGGGACAGAGGGTGAGGTGAAATCTTCTGAACAGGGGCACAGACAGCAAAACAAATGTTACAGGGGTGATAACCCTTCTCTATGTTATCTAAAAAACGTAAAAATAGATTTTTTTTGGCTGCAGCTACACTTAAAAAATGGACCTGTTCCGACTTACAAACAGATTCAACTTAAGAACAAACCTACAGTCCCTATCTTGTTTGTAACCCGGGGACCCCCTGTACCCAGTGAAGTGATTTGGCCTCAGGTGATACAGAGATGAAACAATATCTCCGAAATAAGTTGTACCTGTTTATCTACAACAGTCTCTTTCCCTCTACATCCATTCAAAGTGCAGAATTTACACAGGATCTCTCCAGCTTTAAAATGCAGGGGGTGGAGAACTGAAGTTACATCAGGCTGTCAACCTTCTTTTTTTCTCTTGGTGTCAGAAAAATGTGACTTATGCTTATAGCAGAAGAACGAGACCGTGGACAGAAATGACACTTGGTGCTCTGGATTGAGACAAGTACACACTATAGAGTAGGGGTCTCAAACTGGTGGTCCTCCAGCTGTTGCGGAACTACAAGTCCCATCATGCCTCTGCCTGAGGCTTGTAACTGTCAGCCTTGCAATGCCTCATGGGACTTGTAGTTTCGCAACAGCTGGAGGCCCTCCCGTTTGAGACCCCTGCTATAGAGGGATATGCTTTGTTCATATTGAATGCCTGAGGTTTACAACCACTTTAACATGGCAGTTTAGGTGTTAAGTTTTAAGGGTTTGGCATTGCTAAAGTTTGAGGGGGTCGGAGGGATTTTTGTGTACAGATTGGTTAGCAAGCAATACTTTGCCATAGTTCCAACGGGCAGCCTCTTTGGTCAATAGTGGGGTTCGGGGGGTGTGGCCCCTGCTTCCCCAGGAAGCATATACATATCAGAGCTTTAAAATAGATAAAATGTATACATCTCTTATTGCTATCCTCCTCCCCCTTCTTTTTTTTTTTTTCCTCTTACCCCAGCACTTGCAGTTCTCAGTATTAGAGCTGGCGGGAGATAGATGCTGCATCCACCTAGGTAAGTATGATTTAAAAAAAAAAAAATTATTTATATATATATAATATATATATATATATATATATATATATATATATATATATATATATATATATATATATATATATATATATATATATATATATATATATATATATATATATATATATTCCTCCTTCTTCTCTTTTAGACCCCTTTCACACCGCAACGCCTATAGCATTGGCGGTAAACCGCGGCTATTTTTACAGTCGGATTTGCGGCGCATTTTGGCCGCTAGCGGGGCGCTTTTACTCCCCGCTGGCGGCCGAGAAAGGGTTAAAACGCAGCAATATCTGCGTTTTGCCGGCGGTATTACAGCGCTGCCCCATTGATTTCAATGGGGAGCAGCGGTGGAGGAGCAGTGAGTTCACCGATCCAAAGAAGCTTCTGGCAGGACTTTTCCTGATGTCCCGCCAGCGCACCGCTGGAGTGTGAAAGCACTCGGGCTTTCACACTGCAGACAATGGTGCAGCTGTTTTAGGGCGGATTGCAGGCGCTATTTCTAACGCTATAGCGCCTGCAATACGCCATTGGTGTGAAAGGGGTCTTAGGCTGGAACATAGGCACAGATTAAAAGATAGCCACTCCCTTACTCGGTAAGTCATTTAAATATGCTGTTGGTAGTACTTAAACCTGGGGGTGTTTAACCTCTTCCCTCCAATCTGGTGCATATATGCGACTTCTCGGCTGGTGGATTTTAAAGCGGAGCAGCCGCATGTATGCCGTTTACATTTATATGTAAGCCCTTTACTGTGCTGAGAGTGCACTCCCAGTACAACTAACCTGTAACGGGTAGCTCCTGATGCATACTTGCGATCAGGAGCTTTTCTATCACGTGAAAGCCAAACACGGCGGTCACATGATCAGAATGCCCACCTCTGCCTTCTGGCTTTCTTTTTGTAAGGTCTGTTGGCTACCAAGTCCCTGGAACTGTAGCTTTTGCCAATAGTATGTCACAACGCTGATTTACTGTTTTATTTTTATTTTTTTTGCATTGCAGTTACGGAGATTTGATGTACTTGGCATTCACAAGAGCAGCATCACCGCCCTAGCCTGGAGCCCCAATGGGATGAAGTTGTTCTCTGGAGATAATCGTGGGAAGATCATTCAGTCTAATCTGGACTTTGACAAGGTGTGCTCTCACGCTTTTCAAGGAAACAGACAAAGGCTTCTCCCTTTTTTATTTATTTTTTTTATTACATTTTTTTTGATTCCTGTAAACATCTTTATTTTTTTTTTCTTTTCCCCAGGGCTCTTGTAACCCCAGCCTCATACTTGAGGAGCTGTCCTCAATAGTTCAACTAGACTACAGCCACAAAATCTTGCTCGTGTCCACCACTCAGAGATGTTTGCTCTTCAATACAGAGGAGAAGTCTGTTAAGCAAGTGGGAAACCAGCCTAGAAAATCGTAAGTCGTTCTCCCCTTTTAGTAACCCAACTTTGTATAGGATTTGGATTTTTTTTTCCACGAGGAGCCTTCCTTCAATACTCTTTCCTTCGTGATCTGTTGCACATCACTCGAGGGAACTGGAGGCACAACTTAAAAAAATTTGATCTTTCTCTACTTGCCAAATGAATGGCAAGTCTCTCTAGTTGCTTTGTGATACTCTAAGGCACGGTTTCAATCTTGGCTGGTTCAGCAAAAACCAACCAAGATTCAGACTGTGTATGGGCAGGCCGAATGTACCTAGTGGATCAACTTGGGTACAACCAGTATGCCAGGTTTTACCTGGAATTATCACTAGTGGCTGCTAGCAACAATCACTGGCTTCCCCTGGTAGGAGGGATTCCCTCATCAACACTGTGTTGATGGGGAAATTCGAGCCAATTTCTGTCGCAGGAAAGAAATTCACTCCATGTATGGCCGGCATTACCTCTGCCAAACTGCATGGCTGGGATTGTGACCCAAGACTGCTGAAGATCTGCAAGTTCTTGTATAACCTTCCTGGCTCCACCCCCGCTTAATGAACTGATTGAGCATCTCTCTGCATGTTTAATGTCTGGGGAGCAGCAGATGATATCGGAGACTGCAGGACTTTTACTGGTAAATTAGTATTAAACCCTCAGCATTTTATCTAGTTTAACACCTTCAGCAGGAACCGTCCGAGATTTTTTTCCATGTATTGGCAAGCTGAATGTACAAGCAGCCTGCCAGATTTTCAATGATCGCTAGCAGCTTTTATAGCCATTAGCAGTTGTGACGGACCTCGTACCCAAGATGTCCGCCGTAAATGCTTCCTCTGTCCGGTACCACACAATCCAAGACCCCCTTAGCTTACCCAGTCACCAGACAACACTAGTGTAGGGTACATCAGGAATTACTCTTTATTTGACATGTCACACTTGTATACAGTTGACAGATGACTCAAGCCTAACCTAATTAGCATGAGCTAATTATCTTAATCAACACTGGGCTCCTTCATTCAATTGCAGGGTTAATTAGCACACACAACAATAGGTGAAACACTTCTACAAGCCAGACTATACTCAATTACATAACACAGGTGGCTGGAGTTCATGAGTCATGACATTAGCGTCTCTTGCTAAGGCCAAATACACATACAGATTCTATGTGTATTGGGGGGCCAGCATGGACCTGAATCCAAGTATCACCAGCTCAGGGGTCCCAGGCTTGCAGCTCAAAGAGCACTGTTCCCCAAATGCCAGGGCCCATAATCACAAGGCAACAGGCTCGCACTCAGTCCCCTCCAACAGCCCGTGTCCCGGCTAGGTCCGTCACAGCAGTCATCACTGTTTTCTCCTTGTGGGGACGGATTTTTTATTTTTTTTATATATTGATTGATTGTTTTATTTATTTTAAGAAATGGCCGATATGGAGCCTGTTTCATACCTGGGCTCTGCAAACAAAGCGACCTAACATTATTTGCCGCAAGACCAGGGCTCCGACTTTGGAAGGCTGATGTCCAAGGATCCGTCCAGTCTACCTTTATATTAAAGGACATTTTATCTCATGGACTGGAATCCTTTGAGCTGTATCCTCGGGTGGAGACGACGAACCAGGACAGCTATAAACTCTGTGAGAAGCACCTGGGCCTCATGTCGTGTTTTCTGCACGAAGGATGGGCTCTGAGCTGGGACGAGTACAGCATCTACATCATCGACACTATCAATCAGGTATCAACTTAGTATGCTTAGAAATGAATGGAATGAACTGTGCAGATTGGGAGCCGAGTTAAACGGACCTAATTGCAGAACTGCAATCATCAACTAATATGCTTGTTTTTTATTTTATTTTGTTTATTTAAATTCTATGTAAACCCTAAAATCATTCTTCTCTTCCTTCCTCACCCTTGGTCTCTTAAAATATGCCATTGAAAGTGTCTTGTTTATAGCTGTCCGAAAAAATAAATAAGCTGCTGATCCTGACAGAAATCTAGTGTTGTCCTGCGCAGTGTTATTTCAGGCTGACTTGACATCCCAGCCCAGGGGACCTCTGTAAACTTAAAAAGAACCCCCCCCCCCCCCCCCATGGTATTCAGATGAGGGGAAAAAAAAAAAACAGTGATCAACACTTTTCTATAGTATATTTGATATAAGCACTCCTCATTCTTCTCATAATTCTAATTTCAGGCTGTCATTGGAGGTCTGGAAAGTGCTGGCGATATTGTTTCTGTCTCATGTGTAAACAATGAAATCTTCTTCCTGAAAGGGGACCGAGAGATCATTCGAATATCTGACATGCCGGAGGGGGCGGTTTCTGGTATGTAAATGCATTTTATTTTATTCTCATTTCTGTAATATTTGATTATGAGAGCTCCGCACATAATTTGAGCTTGTTTTGAATGCCGTGTGTGTGTGTGTGTGTGTGTATATATGTATGTGTGTGTGTGTGTGTGTGTGTGTGTGTATATATATATATATATATATATATATATATATATATATATATATATATATATATATATATATATATATATATATATATATATATATATATAGTGGGGATCGAAAGTTTGGGCACCCCAGGTAAAAATGTGTATTAATGTGCATAACGAAGCCAAGGAAAGATGGAAAAATCTCCAAATGTCATCAAATTATAGATTAGACATTCTTATAATATGTCAAAAGTTAGATTTTATTTCCATCATTTACACTTTCAAAATTACAGAAAACAAAAAAATGGCGTCTGCAAAAGTTTGGGCACCCTGCAGAATTTATAACATGCACTGCCCCCTTTGCAAAGCTGAGACCTGCCAGTGTCATGGATTGTTCTCAATCATCGTCTGGGAAGACCAGGTGATGTCAATCCTCAAAGGTTTTGAATGGCCAGACTCATCTGACCTTGCCCCAAAAATCATCACCATGGGTTCTTCTAAGCCAGGGGTCTCAAACTGGCGGCCCTCCAGCTGTTGCAGAACTACAAGTCCCATCATGCCTCAGCCTACGAGAGTCATGCTTGTAACTGTCAGCCTTGCAATGCCTCATGGGAATTGTAGTTCTGCAACAGCTGGAGGGCCACCAGTTTGTGACCCATGCTCTAAGCAGTTGTCTAGAAAACTGAAACTGAAAATAGTTGATGCTCACAAAGCTGGAGAAGGCTATAAGAAGATAGCAAAGCATTTTCAGATGTCAATATCCTCTGTTCTGAATGTAATTAAGAAATGGCAGTCATCGGGAACAGTGGAAGTTAAAGCAAGATCTGGAAGACCAAGAAAAATATTAGACAGAACAGCTCGCAGGATTGTAAGAAAAGCAATTCAAAACCCACGTTTGACTGCACGATCCCTCCAGAAAGATCTGGCAGACACTGGAGTTGTGGTACACTATAAAGAGTTACTTGTACAAATATGGTCTTCATGGAAGAGTCCTCAGAAGAAAACCTCTTCTACGTCCTCACCACAAAAATCAGCGTTTGAACTTTGCAAATAAACATATAGACAAGCCTGAGGCATTTTGGAAACAAGTTCTGTGGACCGATGAGGTTAAAATAGAACTTTTTGGCCGGAATGAGCAAAGGTACGTTTGGAGAAGAAAGGGCACAGAATTTAATGAAAAGAACCTCTGTCCAACTGTTAAGCATGGGGGTAAATCAATCATGCTTTGGGGTTGTATTGCAGCCAGTGGCACAGGGAACATTTCACGAGTAGAAGGAAAAATGGATTCAATAAAATTTCAGCAAATTTTGGATGGTAACTTGATGCCATCTGTGAAAAAGCTGAAGTTAAAGAGAGGATGGCTTCTACAAATGGATAATGATCCTAAAGACACCTCAAAATCCACGGGGGAATACATCAAGAGGCGTAAACTGAAGGTTTTGCCATGGCCTTCACAATCTCCTGACCTCAACATTATTGAAAATCAAAGAACTGGAAGACTTTTGTAAGGAAGAATGGGCAAAAATACCGCTAACAAGAATTGAAAGACTCTTGACTGGCTACAAAAAGCGTTTACAAGCTGTGATACTTGCCAAAGGGGGCAGTACGAGATATTAACTCTGCAGGGTGCCCAAACTTTTGCAGACGCCATTTTTTTGTTTTCTGTAATTTTGAAAGTGTAAATGATGGAAATATAATCTAACTTTTTTGACATATTATAAGAATGTCTAATCTGTAATTTGATGCCATTTGGAGATTTTTCCATCTTTTCTTGGCTTCGTTATGCACATTAATACACATTTTTACCTGGGGTGCCCAAACTTTCGATCCCCACTGTAGTGTGTAATTTCACTTTATTTTAAAGCTGTAGTAAACCACTGCAGAATTAAAGGAAAAGGAAAAAACACCTGTAAGACAATTGCATACTAGCACATTAGGAAATTCTTACTTTAGAACGAAGCCCTTCCAGCAGAGGGCAGTCACCGATGAGAGGGTTTGACTCCTTCCCCCGGCCTTTTTTCCAGGTTCGTGGGCTCCAGCGCTGTGAGTGGTTGGAGCCGATCTGATGTCACTCACACATGCGTGTGGGAGCCCTCCATTCTGGCAAGAAGCTCTGAAGGTCCGGCACAGTATGCCAGACCTTCAGAGATCATGCACCCCTGACATCAGCGGCTGCATGCAGGGTGAAAATCTTCTAAACAGTGCACATTTAGGAGATATTCATTTTACCTACAGGTAAGCCTTATTATAGGTTTACCTGTAGGTAAAAATAACAAAGCGGGCTTTACTACCGCTTTTAAGAAAAAAAAAAAAATAGCACTAAATTTAGATGAATTCATTTTATCACAAGCTGCTAATCAAGCTAGGGAATGATCGATCTGAAACCGGAAGTGAGCAAGTACTTGTGGCTTCATTTGTCACAGAGGAGATGGGGGAATGGATGTTCGTCCATCTCCTCTGTGAAGGGATCCCAGATGTTTACCTTGGTCACTTGCTTCTCGGAACAACAGGGAGACTGGTACCTTCTGACTATTGAAAGTGATCACTTTTACTGGACAGCCAAACGCTGGCTTTAAAGAAGCTGTAGCCATGATCTTGGTATACCCACTTTGCTGACAGGCCGTATATATAAGTACAGTGATCAGCAAGTAGTTTAAAGAACTCAAAGCTAAAATAATACATACGATACCCAGAGGTAGTCAATTTTGTACTTCAGTATCTTTCACTGCAATATCTTCTAATCCTGTGCTGTCCTCTGCAGAAAGTGCACTTGGCCACTAGCTTGAACTCTACTTCTGCAAGCACAGGCTTTCATGGATGCACCCCCCTGGTGTTCCCAGAGTTTTTCAGTAGGATTGAGGTCAGGGCTCTGTGTAGTTCCTTCTCGCCAAACCTATCAAACATGTGTTTTGTTTTTTTTTTTTTTGTTTGGTTTCTTTTTATGGAGCTCACTTTGTACACAGGGGCACAGTCCTGGTGGATCAGATAATGGTCTGCCCCAAACAGTTTCCACAAGGGTAGAAGCACGCAATTGTTTAAAACACATGCCAAACACAGGCCCGCATGCCGAATCTTGCCCTCCAGGCCTTGTCATGCGGCCCTACCACACAGTTTTGCAGCTGGAACAAGGCAGAACTACGTTCTGCCACCTCCGGCTCTCACCTTCCCACTCCTGATCCCTGCTGGCACTTGTAAACAGAGATGCCTTTTGTGTGTACGAGGGACAGGTTTGCTCAACGGCTCCTGGATGTAACAGATCCTTGCACACGAAAAAAACAACAAAGAAAAATTCCCAGCTCGCTAACAAACCGAAATGTCCTGTCAAACCATTCACATTAAAACCTAGGGTGCCACTTCACGGCACACTAGTGTACTGCAGTCTTAACGCTCTCCAAAGTTGGAGCACATATCTAATAATGGATAGATTGAGGAAAGGTATGCCTGGAGAGAACCCACTCCTTCCTTAAAGGTATAGGACACCCAGCAATAGCACAATGACAGCGAAAGTGTCCAGTGTGCCCCCTCGCCAAACAACCAAGCGTACAAATATACGCCAACTGCCCCAACCTATAACTGGCCTTTGCAGCAAGGAACCCATGGAAGGGCGACGCATGTAAAAAAAAAAAATAAAAAAAAAAATAAAAACACCAAAGAAAAATTTACAGCTCACTTGCCAGCCTGCAACAAGCCAAATTGACCTGTCTAAGCGTTCACATTAAAAACCAGGGGTTGAGTTTGCACACATTTGCAAATATATGCGTAATTTGGAGCCACAAATCTCTGTACACTCATGATGGCGCACTGCTGGGACAGATCTCCAGAGGGATAGAACAGGCACGCTGCCTACACAAGGAGGTTTAAGTAGAATTATAGGCAAAACATTTTTTTTTTTTTTTTCATTTTGGATAGTAAGGAACCCCTGTAAAGTTTTTTTCCCTTTTTGCCCCATTGGGGAGATTTACCTTCACTTCCTGTCCATTCCCTAACAGGAAGGGAGCGGAAATCTCTTCAAATAAAGAGAATCTCTTGGGGACCCCCAGGTCACCAGAACTAGTGTACCCATTGGAAGATTTTGCCTCTTTTCTGGGGATAACCCAAAATTTGGGTTTTTCTTTTACGTTCACTTTCAATGATAATGGTAAAAGGGACAAATAGAGATGGTGAATCTCCTTTAACAGGGACATGCAGCAATAAAAACTGACAGGGGTTCTAATCAGTCTATCCAAAACAAAAACAGTTTTTTGCCTTTTAGTTATACTTTAAGAGAGCTGGACCAGGTAGGAGCGAGAGATGTGCACCCCTGAATCCTGCACTTAGCGCACCCCAGATACAAGCAGCTTTTTTGAGGGCAACCATACTCCTGATGCAGCCCGCAATGAAATTGAGTTTGACACCCCTGCTCTCTCTTTATGCTATAGAAATAACATTTCACATGCAAGATAAGCAGGCTTTCCATTTTCATGCAACGTCCATATTATGTTTTCTGTGCTTTCACTCAATTCTCTCTTCCTTTTTGAAAGTGCTTTTAATTATACAAATAATTTTTTATCTTTATAGCCAACATACACAGCCCCTTCCGTGTGCCTGCCAAACACTCAAAGCTTGAGGTCGACACCCATAATATGTCAGCGTCTGCTGCAACAGTGGACCAGAGGCCTGCTGCCCAGACGGTGCATACAGAGAGGATCCAGCTGTGCCCTTTGGAGACTGAAGAAGACGGGCAAGAGTCCGGGATGGAGCTTAAAGTCCGGAGAAGCTCTCTACCTGTAGAGGTGACTAGGGGAACACCGAATCCTCTGGATTGTGATTACAGCCTGACGGAACAGGATCCCCGCTCTCCCTGTAACACGGTACGAACACAGCGGTCTTTGTCGCAGAGGTTCAGCACTATCAGCAATGAGGAATTTGACCAAGTGGAGGTGAAGGCCATTAGAGTGAAGAAGAAGAGAAAGAAAACGCAAGGTAAAAAGTACACTGGTGATGTAAGGGCAACAATAACCCTAAACAACCAAAGACAGCTGACATTTAGTGGACTGACACAGTCCTAAGCTTAGGGGAATCTAAACCGGTTGCCCCAGGCATCACCCTTTTCCTGCAGACTTCAGAGTTGGTTTACCAACACAGCTTGCTGGCACATTCTGCTGTATTCAGCGGTCAAACTGTGATGCTGTTGCAGTGTGCACACATCCATGGGCAGTTCATACAAGATGTGCACAGGATGTGCACAGGGAAAGAGCAGAAAAAATGAGGGGAAACCATATTTTTAACAACCAAATTGCAGTTCATTGCTTTCAGTGTTAATGCTAAATGTTTACATTGGTCCAGCTTAAACAAAGGTAAGCATGTATGTGCCATACCTGTGGGATCCCTGGAGAAGATGGAAACCACTGTGGTAGGCACTGCTACTACAGTGATCTCCATTAACTTCTGGGTCCCTTCCTGAGTAACTGTCCTGCATTTTGAACACGGGGCCACTCACTCAGCATGGGCACCTTTTAAGAGAACACTTTGCATTCTCTCAATGTAAAGTGTTCCTTGATTGCGCAAGGTATAGATTGTGATCTCACAATCTCCACCTCATCCAAAGTGCTCCTTTTGAGGGGCACCTGTGCCAAGTGAGTGACCTCTGTTCACCAAGTAGTAGAGCAGCCGCTCAGCATGGGATCTGGAAGCTATCGGCAATCCCTGGAGTAACCTTGCATCTTGACAGTGATTTACAGTTTGCACAGGTATGGCACATACAGGCTTATATTGGTCCAAGCTGGACCAATGTAACGATGCAAAAATAGCCATGCCTACATTTCAGGTTTAAGGTTTTTTTGTGAGGGTTTAGTGCCACAAAAAAATGGCATGCAGCTTTGTTTTTTTTTTTTTTTATTCTGTTTATCCCTGTGCATCTAAGGCCCCTTTCACACTGGGGCGGGAGCCGCGGCGACGGTAAAGCAGCACTATATTTAGCGCTGCTTTACCGTCGTTTTAGCCGCGGTATTAGGCCGCTAGTGGTGCGGTTTTAACCACGGCTAGCGGCCGAAAAAGGGTTAAAATTAGTATCGGTGCTTTGCGGCGGTATTGCCGCGGTATTATCGCGGTGTCCTATTGAAATCAATGGGTAGGAGCAGTGAATACACCGCTCCTATACTGCTCCAAAGATGCTGCTAGCAGGACTTTTTTGACCGTCCTGCTAGCGCACCGCTCCAGTGTGAAAGCCGCCGGCTTTCACACTGGAGTGAATGGGGCTGGATTTTTTCAGGCGATATTTTTAGCGCTGTACCGCCTGAAAAACGCCCCAGTGTGAAAGGGGCCTAACTGTGTTTTGGCCTCATCTTAACATATAATAGCTGAGCTACTCTGAATCTTAACACGGTCTTTCAGCTTCTATGATACAATAGAGGTTTGTGCTGCATGAAAGCATTGTGGTCAGTCAGCATGATCTAGCAGAGGCCCAGGCATACCATACCAATTGTATCTTTGCAAAGATACAAAAAAAGTGTGTAGGAAAAAAATATATATAATAATGTAAAAAATACCTAGATCAAGGTTTGGTTCAGGGTCAAAGTTGGACAGTAATGTGTTATCACTGATCGTCAGCAGAATTTTATTTTGGATGTTTTTTTGTTGGTAGGTTATGGTGGTAGCAAGAAATATATACATGTACATTTAAAAAAAAATCAAAAAATTTTATATATAATATAATAAAACTAAACTGGATGTACATTAACACTTAATACCAAATTTAAGTCCAATTTGTCCTGAAAAAATGCCGCTAATGGCGGCTCCCGTGTGCGCACGGGAGTGACGTCATCGCGGATCCCGGAACTCACTCCGGGATACATGCCAGCGGTGGAGAAGGAGGACCGATTTGGGGGCTTCATTCTAAGGTAAGTTATTCATAATGAGCTAGTATGCTATGCATACTAGCTCATTATGCCTTCGCCTTGCAGGTTGCATTTTTTTTAAAATGTTTTCATTGCCTTTTTACTTCCTCTTTAAAGTGGTTGTAAACCCTTAAAATTGACTTTTTGCTACAGGTAAGCCTTATTATAGGCCTTATTAAACCTGCACAGTTTAGGAGATATCCCCTGTATCTGCCAATGTCATCGGCACATGTGCACTGAAGCAATGGCATGTATGTGCCGTTTGCTTCAGTGAGTGTGCTGTTACCGGCGGCATGCGCAGGAGTCGCGTCATCGAGGCTCCGGCCAATCACTGCGTCGGAAGTAACTCCGGGGAGAAATGTCGCCGGCAAGTGCTGTGTACGGGCACCGCAGCAGGGGCTTCGATCTCAAGTGAGTATTACATAATGAGCTAGTATGCATGCATACTAGCTCATTATGCCTTTGTCTGGCAGGTCTTCTCTTTTTTTTATTTTTTTCACGTGGATTTACAACCACTTTAAGATTTGTTTTGCCCTTAGGCATGGAGGAGTTCATGGTTCCCTTCGTTTTGAGGAACCAGCATTCATTGCCGGTTCCTGCGCATGCTCAGTGGCTTCACAGCTACGAGCGGCACCATGGAAATCACGCGAGATTTCGCGTCTGACCTCCGCAATATCTCCTGGGATTAATTACATGAGATCCCAGGAGACACAGCGAAATAGAAAGGAAATGACGCTGATCCCCGCTTAGAGCCCGCCCACCGACGCAGGGAGAAAGATGAAGGCTGCATTACAGGTAAGCTTAACAGATGCAGAATTGAACCATCAATTCTGTCATTTAAGATGTTCTAGAAGTGATAGAGAGGAACTTGATCTAATGTGTGCAGAACCGCTTTCAAGAAAAACAATCACAGGAAGAAGAATCCCAAAAGTTAATTTATTAGTAGGCCCTGCTGTCTCGGTCAACGTTTTGCTACAGAATTCAAGATTCTTATAATTGAGCATCTGGGCTTTTGTGCCACCGGCAGGGCACCAGCCCATTTGTACATTCAAGCAGATGCCCAATGTTCACTTATGTTGGTAGACTAAAATATTTGGTTTTATGAGAGCTTTAATTTCAATCATCACAGGTCACTAGGGTTTGTCCAGTGTGTGTGTGTGTGTGTGTGTGTGTGTGTGTGTGTGTGTGTGTTACGATCTTTTGAAAGCTTTGACTAGTATAATAATAATAATAATAATATTTCCATAGTGCCACCAGTATTTTGTGTGGAGCTTTTACAATATATAGAGACGCCCGCACAGTTCTTATACAATTTTTAAAGCGGTTTGGTACTCAAAATGACAAAATACACTTACTACAGTAGATGCACAAACGACTATTAAAAAAAAAAAAAAAGCATTATTTACTTTTTTAGTAGTCATTCTTATGCCGCGTACACACGTACGGACTTTTGCCGGCGGACCTAAGTCCAGCGGACAATCCGCTGGACTTTCCAGCTGGGTCCGCTGGACTAAAAAGCGAACGGACTTGACCACACACGATCACGCTAAAAGTCCGACGGTTCACGCGATGACGTACAGCACGTATGACGGGACTAGAAAACGAAAAATACTAGAAAAATACTTGCTACTGAGCATGCGTCCTTTTTGGTCCGCCGGACCATACTACACACGGCCGGATTGTCCGCCGGACTGCCAAGTCCAGCGGATAATTTTAAAACAAAACTTAAAACTTTAGTCCGCCGTACTTTGGGCAAAAAAAGTCCGCCGGCGCCCACACACGAGGGGATTATCCGCTCGACTTCGGTCCAGCGGATAATCCCACGGGATAGTCCCTTCGTGTGTACGCGGCATTAGAATGACTTTCGGTCTCTCCTCCCGTGGAAGTAGGCGTGGTTTTCGCCCTTTCCCCCGGCTCCGCAATGACCCCTGGGAGCTGTTACAGTATTGCCAAGAAGCAGTGGGGGACCCCGTCATCCTGAAATCTCGTGAGATTTCGGCGGAAGACGCCGGTCACGCTGCTCGCTGACATAATCGAGCGGTGACCGCTGATCGAGCGGTGAATGCTGGGAGCACAGCATTCACCGGATCCCGGAACTAAGTGTTTGTGGGCTTCAAATGCCCACAAACAAAATGGAAACAACCGGGAGGATTTTATATAAGTTAGAATACAGGACGGAATCGGCAATCGGGGGGGGGGGGGGGGGGAAGAAAAAGGGAACAATTGAGTGCTACATGAATAGTGGATACAGATAGCAATGAGACCAAAAAAAAAAAAAGATAGGTCCGCGGAATCCCGCTTTTAAGTCAGGAGAGTTGGGAGGGCTCTGCACATGAGAGCTTACAATTTAAAAAGGGAGAGGCAAAGCAATGCAAAGCTCTGGAAGTGAACATGGAAGGAGGTGACAAGGGTGCTAAAGAACAGAATATCTTGGGATGAGCAAAGAGCTTGGCTTGGGTGATATTTTGAGACAACCCTAACTTGAAAGAGATTTGTAAAGGGCATTTAAGCGGAGGGAGGGCATTAAGTTTTACCCCAAACTCACTCAAGAGTACAGCTATGCCTTTTTGAGATTTCCGATGTCTGTTTCTCGGGGGTTGTAGCGGTTGGGTCAAGTCTGTGTGTCCTGGGAGGATGGGACAAGCTGTTGTAGACAGAAGTGGCCAGGTAACTGTGTGCTGGTTGGAGGCTTATGGGGTTGGCAATTTTTTTTTTTTTTTTATCCATATGCATAAAGCTTGTAGGGGTCCCATAAGTGGTGTGTGTGCGTGTGTGTGTGTTTTTTTTTTTTTTGCAGAATGGATAACTGGCATTTCTAAAAATTTTCTTGGAAGTTTTTATGTTATGGGATCATTTGGGTGCAATATTTCTTGGTGGAATTCATCTATTAAGTGTCATAATCTTCATACACCTAAAGGTGGTGCTGTTGCTCTGAGTGAATCTCTTGTGTCAGAATTGTATAGTATCAAAGCTACCACCCAAAAATGGAACTTCCACTGATCTCCTTCCTCCCCCCTCTGGTGCCACATTTGGCACCTTTCGGGGGGAGGGTGGAGTGGGTACCTGTTTTTGACAGGTACCCTTCCCCACTTCCGGGAGGCGGCGCTGTCCCTCTGAAGTTACTCCCCCCCCCCCTTCTCCTTCCTCCGTCGCCGGGCCAATTAGAAAGCGCTAACCACTTGACCTCTGTGCTACCCAGTGCATTACTA
>CM053038.1:58160305-58162805 GCA_028564925.1 Lithobates sylvaticus
GATACGATCGTGGGCACCCGGCAGATGTCAAGTCCACGGTCACGGAGCTTGCGGCGTGCACAGCGGGAAATTCAAAATAACGTACGGGGGTACGTTACTTTGCCCAGCCATGCCATTCTGCTGACGTATATCTACAGGAGCCGATCAGCAAGCGGTTAAAGTGATACTAAAGTCTAGTTTCTTTGTTATTTAAAAACAAAATAATTTTTTTTATGTGTAATGGTTTTGCACAGAGCAGCCCAGAATCCTCCTCTTTTCGGGTCCCCTGCTGGCTCTTATGGCCCCTTCCTCCTGCCAAGTGCCCCCACAGCAAGCAGCTTGCTATGGGTGCACCCCAGGCGAACCGCTGCTCTGTTTGTCCATTTAGACACAGAGCAGCAGCTCGCTCCACCTCCCCCTCTCCTCACTGACTTGGACAGCAGCGAAGCCAATGGCGCCCGCTGCTGTCTGAGCCAATGAGGGAGAGTCCCCAGACAGCACTTGTGCAACATACCGTATATACTCGAGTATAAGCTGAGTTTTTCAGCACATTATACCTCGGCTTTTACTTGAGTCAAGCATTTTTCTGCTGCAGAAAATGACATTTTCCGAAACCGACTTTGGGGCCCGGTATCTCGGGGCTACTTGGTGCTAGGAACCCCAAATTTGGTATGCAAACCCAGTGGCACTACAACATATCCAAGCTGGAGTTCCTAGCACTAAGTGGTCGGTCAACTGTGTCCATCTGCAGCAATGTCATTTCGGGACCCTTTGGGTCCAGAAACCCCAAATTTTGGCTGGAGCTAGGGGGCATCTAGGAACCCTTAACTACAGAGTTTGAAGTTTGGGGGACCTATGGCTGCAAATGGGCACAGTGAGGCTGCAAATGGGCACAGTAAGGCTGCAAATGGGCATTGTTGACCCTCTTTTCCACTTATAGTAGCTGCGCATTTCTCACCCTAGGCTTATACTCAAGTCAATAAGTTTGCCCATTTTTTTGTGGTAAAATTAGGTGCTTCGGCTTATATTCGGGTCGGCTTATACTTGAGTATATACGGTAATTGGATGGGGGTGGGGGAGGTGCTGCTGCACACAGAAGGTTTTTTTATCGTAATGCATTAAAGTGGAGTTCCAGCGTTTCTGTTTTTAATCACCCAACGGGATTAGTGGTGAATGTAGGTTTGCCAGCCTTGCTGTCCCCACTGAGCACACTCCCATCTCAGTGTGGGCATCTGAAGCCCACTGGTGTCTTCCGGGTTACTCTGCTTTAAGATTAGAAAAAAACCCCACCTCTTGTAGCATGTCTATAGTCTTTGTCATCTCATGTTGCATGTCTGCAGCTTTTTGTAGCATTACATGTAGTGAACACAGCTGACCTTCTAATGTCGAATGTCAAACTTGAGGCCCCCTATATCAAGAAAGTTGACCACCCAGGCCGCTGACCTACAGCCAGCCCTTCTTTACTGTGCTCGGGCCCCATCAGTTCAATAGGGGGCCGGGCACTTGTTGAGCAGGAGGTTCGGCTGTACTGTCTTATTGCAGACACTGATCCTCTTCTGCCTCTCCCTGCTGGGCTGCCAGCTTCTCTTCTTCTTTCCCCCTCCAGCACTGCAGGTGGATTGGTTCTAGCACATGCACCCCTTCCATCTGCTGTCCGGATCCCCTTGTGTGCCGCTTTCCCATGCAGCGCCTCTGGCTTTCCTCCTCTTCCGGCGGCAGCTGCTGCAGGCACATAGGGGAGATGTTTCAAGATGAGAGAGCAAGGGAAGGGGCCAGTAAATACTAATGGTCATTTTACTGGCTGCTTCCTTTCCTGAAGGAGCACAGTGAGCAATTGGTACCTATCACTCCTGTGTCCATTCATCACTGTTTACTATGCTTCAGTTTGTGAATGTGCAGAAAGCCTCGGAACGCTTCTTATTCATTCATTCATTCATTCATCTGTGCAGTTGAGGCTACAGAGAAAGGGACTGATAAATCTGTCAGTGACTTTTTTGGAAGGGGGCCCTGTCAGGTAAGCTGTGTAGGGCCCCGTGATTTCTAATGGCAGCCCTGTTGACCACTTGTATAGTTTGTGTTTGTGTGTTTTGTTTTTTTTCTGACTCGTGTCATTGTTATTTTGGCAGCTCGCAGAGAGTTGGATGGTTTACTCGGGGCCGACCAGTGGCATCCTCAGCTTGGTTGTGTCAGAGAAATACATCTGGTGCTTGGACTACAAAGGGTCTTTGTACTGCAGTTCCCTGCCCGGAGCCGGTCTGCGATGGCAGAAGTTTGAGGATAATGTCCAGCAGGTGGCAGTCTCTCCCTCAGGTTGGCATTTCAGTAATGGATACCTTGTAACTCTATTTTCATGACATTCATACTTCATAAATACAGCACGACTTCCTTCCCATTGACAATTGTGTCTTAAGTTTCTTTGTTGCAAAAATAAATCAATATAAATAATTACAGACCACTTTGTGCTACAGGTAAGCCTTTAATAAGGTTTACCTGTAGCTACCCAGGATATCTCCTAAACCTG
>CM053038.1:58165305-58433494 GCA_028564925.1 Lithobates sylvaticus
GGAATGGTTCACAAATAAATGTATCCAGGTGTTAGAATGGCCAAGTCAAAGTCCAGACCTGAATCCAATCGAGAATCTGTGGAAAGAGCTGAAAACTGCTGTTCACAAACGCTCTCCATCCAACCTCACTGAGCTCGAGCTGTTTTGCAAGGAAGAATGGGCAAGAATTTCAGTCTCTCGATGTGCAAAACTGACAGAGACATACCCCAAGCGACTTGCAGCTGTAATCGCAGCAAAAGGTGGCTCTACAAAGTATTAACGCAAGGGGGCCGAATAATTTTGCACGCCCCACTTTTCATTTTTTTATTAGTTAAAAAAGTTTAAAAAAATCCAAAAGATTTCGTTCCACTTCACAATTGTGTCCCACTTGTTGGCGATTCTTCACAAAAAATTTACATTTTATATCTTTATGTTTGAAGCCTGAAATGTGGCAAAAGGTTGAAAAGTTCAAGGGGGCCGAATACTTTCGCAAGGCACTGTATATGCATTCCGTATGCTACATGTTACATGATTCATATGTTTTTATATTATACATTTATTAAACTACATTTGTATTAAAATACTATTTTACTCTTTACGTGCGTAAAAAGTCCACCATTAGGGGTTTTTGTTTCTTGGCTTTAATACTGAATGTGGCACTAAAAACGCATTAAGCTGCCGTTCTACAAAAAAATCAAACTCGCCGTCATGTTCACTATGTGACATATTGATCGTACCGAACCCCCCCCCCCCCCCTTCTGAAAATGCTAATTGCCTGGCTGTTACTCTGACCCTTTAGCTTCAATCCATCATTTTAGCTACTGACCAGGAAACAGTTCAGAGAGTGACTTATGACATTCCTGATTTGTGTTTTGGTTCTTGTTCAGTGGCTCAGGAAGTAGCCGGAGGAGACTCCCTTACATTACTACAAAGTAGTGACAACCTCATATTCTTCTAATTACCTTCAACGCACACGTGCTGCAGGGTGAGTAGAGACACACCTGGAAGCCACAATAATTCTGTGTACACTTTCGAATGTAGAAGTGTTATTGGCTCCTATCCAGAGATTGCAGGAAGTACTGGGCATGGAGACAGAAGGATTCCAATAGGATTCCATATCTCAGTCAAGGAAGTAGCCAAACCTCAGATGTCTGCATCACTTTCCCGCAGAATAATGTACACTGCATTCCGAAATCTTCAACATTGTGTTTGTAACCAAATTAAAATTCATATTATTCAACACCTTTCATATCGAGACAATATTACAAAAAATGCAGCGCTATGAATACCCTCCCAGAAGGAGAATTGTTGACCCTGCACTTCAACTATAAAAAAAAAAAACAATCAGACTGTATTAAATGTGCAGATAAAAAAAATTCCTTACAGCTATTGACAACAAGATTGTGTGCAGGCCCATAGTTCATTTTTTTTTTTTGTTTTCTGTGTAGAGGGAGGGGGTTATCAGATACTTTGGCTTCACATGATTCAACTCGATCATTGAAATCTGTGGTGTGTGTATATATATATATATATATATATATATACACACAGGGGGTCCCCGACTTACGAACAACCCCTACTTACGAACGGGGTGCTGCGGGGACCCTCCGCCATTTTTCGTCCTTTTTCGGCGTCTTTCGGCCGTTCTGCGCATGCGTGCCCATACGGAGCTTCGGAAAATGCCGGAAATGTCCGGAATTTGCCGCGCATGCGCAGAGCGGCAATAGACGGAACATCGGAAATGTCCGGAAATCTCCGTATTTGTCGGTCTGCGCATGCGCGCCGACTTACGAACATTTCCGACTTCCGTACAGGCGGGCAGTCCCTAACCAGTTCGTAACTCGGGGACCCCCTGTGTATGTGTGTGTATATGTATGTGTGTGTGTATGTATATATGTGTGTGTGTGTGTGTGTGTGTGTGTGTGTGTGTGTGTGTGTGTGTATATATATATATATATATATATATATATATACACACACACACACACACACACACACACACACACACACACACACACACACACACACACACACACACACACACACACACACACACACACACATACACACACACGTATATTATATAAAAATATTTTTGCTCCCCCGGCTACTCAATTCAGCTTTTCCATACCTGGATGCACTGCATAGGTGTGTGCACGGGGGGGGGGGGGGGGGGCTGAGCACACAATCACCCCGTGTTGTGCAGCCCCCCTCCATGTCTCCCCATCCCCCCACAAAGCACTGCCTGCTTCCTCTCCCACCAGCCACTGCAGGCACACAGGGAAATGTTTCAGGTTGGAGAGAGGGGGAAGGGACTAGTAAATGTCATTTACTGGCCTCTCCCTTTTCTGAATGGACACAGTTAATGATCGGCACGGCTCAATTACTGTGTTCATAACTGAAGCATAGTAAGCGTTAAGCGCTAAGCTTCCATTTGTGAATGAACAGGAAGCCGCTCAGCATAAACCACAAAACATTCATTCACCGTCCAGTGCAGGTGAGGCTGCAGAGAAATGGACTGGGGAATCTGTCCTAGGTCCCTTTCTCTGTTTCAAAAGTGAGACATTAGGGGTCTCTTTGGACCCCTGATATTTCACCAAAGCCCCCCAGTCGAAGTGCCTAAAAAAAAAAAAGGCCAAAAGTGTGTGTGTGTGTGTGTGTATGTATATATGATATACATGTGTGTGTGTGTGTGTGTGTGTGTGTGTGTGTGTGTGTGTGTGTGTATATATATATATATATATATATACACATACACATATACATATACACACACACCCCACTTTTAAGTACACAATGGGGTTTATTTACCAAAGCTGGAAGGTGCAAAATCAGGCTCACTTCTGCATAGAAACCAATGAGCTTCCAGGTCTTATTACCAAAGCTTACTAAAAGCGGGGTCTGTGTGTGTGTGTGTGTGTGTGTGTGTGTGTGTGTGTGTGTGTGTGTGTGTGTGTGTGTATATGTATATATATATATATAGATAGATAGATAGATAGATAGATAGATAGATAGATAGAGAGAGATATATATATATATATATATAGATATATATATAGATATATACATATCTATATCTCGCTCTCGCTCTCATCAGTACTTTTGGTATGCCTCTGATCACAGTAACCTTTCTAGAATGATCATCTTCTCCTTTTGCAGCAGCAATAAATGACATCTGTTTAACATCTACAGGAAATCTTCTTTGGAAAATAGAGCAGAAGACAGACAAGGCCTTTGCTTGTGGGAAGGTAACGATAAAAGGGAAGAGGCACTGGTATGAGGCCTTACCTCAAGCCTCGTTTGTTGCTCTGAGCGATGACACTGCCTGGATCATCCGGACAAATGGAGACTTGTACTTACAAACAGGTGAGTGTTATCGCTCATCACTGTGTAGATTTTGTCATTGTGCACATGTTGCAGAACCCATAGAATGCACTTTGCTTTGCACCGACCAGGGCATGCAGTGTGTGTTTAACATGTATAGGTTGGACTTGTGTCTCTCTTTTTTTTTTTTTTTTTTTTTTTTTCAACCTCCCCAACTATTTAACTATATGTATGTGGGTGAAGAAATGGTGTTTTAGGCGTCTGTTTTGGTGGAATGACCGACAGACCTTGAATCTGTTTGACTTTTCTCCTGAGAGTAATGGAGTAGGTCTCGGTAAATATTATGGGTGCTCTACGTATTTTTTTTTTTTCTAGGTCTCAGTGTGGATCGCCCATGTGCCAGAGCCATAAAGGTTGACTGCCCATGCCCGTTGTCCCAGATCACAACCAGGAACAATGTAGTCTGGGCCCTCACTGAACAGCGTGGCCTTCTGTATAGAGAGGGAGTCAGCAGCTTCTCTCCAGAGGGAGAGGTTTGGCAATGTGACCTTATCAGGTAAGCAGGACTGGAATTGTAAAAGGTGTTTTTTTTTTATTTATTTTTTTATAGGAATCGTACTTGCCTCGTGGATGCTGCATTTGTCCCCCAGTGCCTCTGCACTGAGAACCGAGCGATCAAGCATCGCCGATTGCTCGGTTTTCAGAGCTCCCCGAGCAGAAAGCTGTAGACTGTAATTTACAGCTCTCTGCTCTCTACTCGCTCATTGGAGGGATGTGGAGGGGGCAGCCGGTTCAGGGTCTCAGCGGCTCACTGAGAGGCTGAGCCGGGTGTCAGTCCAGGCACCTGGTGGATCCCGACTCTGTGGTCCCGATGACGCGGTGTCTGGACTGACACAGCAGTGACCTCAGCAGAGAGCGGACTTCAGCCCACTCTTCTGAAAACAGGTCACAGGAGGGCAAAACGAACTCCTGTGATCCATAGATGTACAGCCAAACAAGCTTTCTTCTCCTTTTTTAAGCGTGGTTCTTGTTTGTTAGGACTAAAACCCTTTTCACAGTCGAAATTAACCCCTGATAAACTGAGGCGATGAATAAAGTGGAATTTTAACCACTTCCGCCCTGGAAGATTTTACCCCCTTCCTGACCAGAGCACTTTTTACAATTTGGCACCGCACTGCTTTAACTGGTAATTGCGCGGTCATGCAACGCAGTACCCAAACAAAATCTGCGTTGTTTTTTCCCCCACAAATAGAGCTTTCTTTTGGTGGTATTTGATCACCTCTGCGGTTTTATTTTTGCTATAATATCGTTTTGTTTTTTTTTTTGCTATAATGCATATCCCAAAAAATGTATAAAGAAACAAATGTATTTGGTTTAGGCCGATATATTTTCTTCTACATATTTTTGGTAAAAAAAATTGCAATAGGTGTAAATTGATTGGTTTGCACATAAATTATCGCTTCTACAAACTACGGGATAGATTTAGGTACTTTTTAAAAAAATATATATATTTTTCACTGGTAATGGCGGCGATCTGCAATTTTTAGTTATTTATTTATTTTTTCCCCCGAGACTGCGACATTGCAGCAGACAAATCTGACCCCCCAAATGACACTTTTTTTGGGGACCAGTGCCATTATTACTTTAATCGGGGCTAAAAAAAAAAGCACTGATCAATGTAAAAATCACACTGGCAGGGAAAGGGGTTTACACTAGGGGGCGATCAAGGGGCTAAGTGTGTTCCCTCAGCGTGTTCTAACTGTAGGGTTATGGGCGTACTGAAACATGACCGAGATCACTGTTCCCGATGACGGGGAACAGGCGATCTGTCATGTTACTAGGCAGAACAGGGAAATGCCTTGTTTACATAGGCAGTTACCCGTTCGAGTTTGCGGGGCCCACGGACGTGCTTTTGCGGACTGATGTACAGGTACCTCAGTTTGTGCAGGAGAGTCATTCTGCCAACATTTATCGGCGTGAGCTGGTCGGCAAGTGGTTAAAGGTGGATGGTCTCAGTAAAAAAAAATTCTCCCAGTTGCAAATATATATTTAAAATAAATTAACTTCATTTACATCTAAAAAATGAAGGGTCACAAAACCCCCCAGCTTTTGAATTGCTTTTCAACATCTCCTTAGCCAGATTAATAGGAATGGTGTTATATTATCATTACACCCTATGGGGGGTGTTGCTGGTTTGATTGAATGTACTCAATATCTATATGGCTGTGTGAGGATTTATTGGGGTTATGTCTCGATGTTGACAATGTAATCATATCTGATATTTGATTTTAGGCATAACTGGGGGGTTTTGTATCCCTCCATTTTTAGATTTACATGTAAGTAAAGTGTTATTCATTTTAATATATATTTGTGGCTGTGAGAATTTTTTTTGAGGGATTATCCACCTTTAACCAATTGCCAACCAGCTGCCATCATTATACTGCGGCAGCTCGGCACGATCCGTGAACCATCATAGCTGTACGTAGGCTCCTTTTAAGCGGGATAGCAGGCACGCGCTGCACTGCGGGGGTGCCGATGCTCGTGACCGCCGGCCAGGCGCGATCGCGTGCAAGAGAGGCAGAACAGGGACGTACGTGTGAGTTTGTACAAACACACAAATCCCTGTTCTGTGAGGAGATAATAGCTAGGAACCACTATCTGTCATCTCTAAGGATGAGCTCAGGCGCGTTCGCATGCTCCACGTGCAGAGCCCGCCTGGAAGTCGGCGCAGCGCTGCGCTAATCACAGGCAGTGTGGGCTCTGCACGTGGACCATGCGAACACGCCTGAGCTCATCCCTAGTCCTCTCCTATAGTCGGTCCCCTCCCATTACAGTTAGAACACACACTATGGAACATATTTAACCCCTTGATCGCCCCCTCGTGTTAACCCCTTGCCTGCCAGTTACATTTATACAGTAATCAGTGAATTTTTATAGCACTGATCGCTGTATAATTGTCAGTCGACCCAAAAATGTGTCAAAAGTGTCCGATGTGTCCGCCATAATTTCGCAGTCTCGATAAAAATCCCAGATCGCCGCCATTACTAGTAAAAAAATAATGCCATAAATCTACACCCTATTTTGTAGACGCTATAACTTTTGCGCAAACGCTTATTGCGATTCAAATATATGTAGAAAAATACATAGCGGCCTAAACTGAGAAATTGCTTTTTTTTTTTTTTTTTTTTTTTAAATGGGGATATTTATTATAGCAAAAAGTACAAAATATTGTTTTTATAAAATTTTTTTCAAATTTGTCACTCGTTTTTTTTTTTTGTTTTATAAAAAAAAAAAAAAAAAAAAACGCAGAAGTGATCAAATGCCACCAAAAGAAAGCTCTATTTATGGGGTGAAAAAAAGCACATCAATTTTGTTTGGGTACAGCTTGGCACGAGAGCGCAAATGTCAGTTAAAGCGATTGTAGTGCCGTATTGCAAAAAATGGCCTGGTCAGTGAGCAGCCAAATCTTCCGGGGCTGAAGTGGTTAAAATCCTACTTTATTATTATATACGATTTATATAGCGCCAACAGTTTACGCAGCGCTTTACAATGTATAGGGGGGACAACATAACTTACTTTATTCCTTGTTTTATCTGGGGTTAATCTGGTCTATTATTCATTAGAAATGTGGTGGTATTTTCCTGGTTTTACCCTTGACGTTCTCTAAATTTTTATTTTATTTTTTGCAGTGAAAGACAAGCTCTAGAACCAGTGTGTGTGACACTGGGTGAGCAAGAAACGGTTTGGGCCCTGGATGCCAGCGGTAATCTGTGGTTCAGGACTGGAGTGACTCCTAAGAAGCCCCAAGGAGAAGATGACCATTGGTGGCAAGTAGGCATTTTATCTCCCTTTTTTTATTTTTTTATTTTTTAGAGTCAAGAGTCACAATGAGCCAGAAATGTATACTTCATTTCGTTTAAGGTTTGAAATTCTAGAAAAGCAAGACTTTTTTTTTTTTTTTTTTTTTTTGGGAGGACATGGTTTCCTATGACTATGGGTGGGGCGAAACATGTTAGGGGGGGTGTGGCCTGGATCTAGTCTAGGCTGAGGCGGCTTCCAACCTTTACATGAGGGTTTTGTGTGATGTGCGGCTCCTGGGACTTTTCCTTCCTCATTGACTTCTATGGAGCTGAGACAAGCTCTTACCCTCCCTGCACTCCCACCGGTTGTCCGCATACAAGGACTTACTATAGCCTGAAGCGTAACTCTTAATTTCTTTGCATGGAAGCATGGCTTATATATTCTATCTGCAACCCAATTGAGACAAAAAAAATGCTGCCATCCAGATCGGCTTCCGGGAGTTGAACAGATTGGCACGCAGAATTTCTGGGCAGCTTGGCAGTGGAACAGGGCTGCGGGCAAGAGGTTGGGGATGTGAAGGTAAAGTGTTACTAAACCCACAACTGTAAAATCTGTATGTGCAGTAAAGCATGCTTGTTATACTCACTGTGGAACCTAAGGGGTTAATTGTGTAAAAAGGCTGTTTGATCCTGTCTTCTCTGATCTTCCCCTTCTTCCACTGTCCCCAATCCATCTGCAGAACCTTTGGAGTCACTTTGCACATGCTGAGTTTGGTGTGTATTGCTAGAGAATTATTTTTTTTGGGAGGGTGCATGTGATCAGTACAGGGCCAATCAGCATTTCCCAGACAAAATCGGGGGTCCTGCAGCCTCATAGGACAGTCGGAGGAGAATGAAAACTCCTCCTACAAGCTTTAACCAGACACTGACAAGACTGCTATATACTGCTGATGAGAAAAGGTATTTAGCAGTTTATATTTACTTAAATAATTGTATTTCTGTGTACTGTGGGAGACCAGATATAGTGACTGTAGGGGCTGGTTAGGCCCCTTTCACACTGGGGCGGGAGCGGCGGCGACGGTAAAGCAGCGCTATATTTAGCACTGCTTTACCATCGTTTTAGCCACGATATTCGGCCGCTAGCTAGACACTGGCCCAGAAAGCAGAATTTAAGCTCTACCTACAGGAGTTCATATTGGTTCAGGGGAAATCCCTGCTGGACTTGCCCTAACTGTAACTCCTGTACAGTGCAGCACAGAACAACCTGAACTGCCAAACACATGCAGAAAGTCCATAGAAAGGTTTACAATGTATTTAGCCCCAAACCACTTAAAAGGAGCAGAGATGACTATAGATAAGGAATTCCAAGGAGAAAAGACAAATTTTTGTGTTCATATATATATAAATATATATATATATAAAAAAAGATACATATACACTGCAGGGAATATGCAATTAGCGGACCTCCAGCTGTTGCAAAACTACAAGTCCCATCATGCCTCTGGATGTCATGCTTGTGGCTGTCAGTCTTGCTATGCCTCATGGGACTTGTAGTTCTGCAACAGCTGGAGGTCCAATAATTGCATATCCCTGATAGATAGGAATGATCTGTGGAGTTTCTTTCTATATAAACTTAATTCAACTCTACAGTAAATGAAGGGTAATGTTTATTAATACTGGTGACATTTTTCAGGTCAGCATCACAGATTACGTCGTCTTTGACCATTACACCTTGTTCCAGACCCTCATCCAGGCCACGCAGACGGTTGCTACAGTTGCCCAGGCCCCCGTAGAAAAAATGGCTGACAAACTCCGCATGATGGTCTGGTCTCAGCAGTCGCAGTGTCAGCCCAGCCTCCTCGGGGTTAACAGCGGTGGCGTGTGGATCACCTCCAGGAAAAACGAGTTTCACGTGGCAAAGGGAAATCTTATAGGTGAGTCGTCAATTGCACGCTGCAGTCCAGCAGGAGTATTTGGAATTGGAAAATGTTTGCAGGCATCTCATTACCTGCTGATTGGTTCAACTGTTCTTGCTGGCATATATCTCCTTCACCTTCCTTTACAGCCAGCTTTATCCCAGCGACCGCCAATGGTTTGCCTTTCATTTCTATTTTAAACTGAATGGGTTGTTTTTACAATGTGAGGCTTCACCTATACTTTAACTGCTTGCTGTCTGCCCTATAGCAGTTTTACTGCTTCAGGGGGGCAGCTATGTGCGTGTGTATAAAAAAATAAAATAAAAAAAAATACAAAATGTATTTATATATATATATATATATATATTTATATTATATTATATTTATATATATATATATATTGTGTGTGTAAAAATAATTTTGTTTCTGCAAGTCTTTCTAAATAAAAGCCTTCGGGTTGTTTCAGTTAGAGGAACTACACTGCATCTAAGCACCAAAAACACTATTCATTTTTAATATTCATAACAAACTCCCCCATCAATCTGTGTGTCTATGCTTTTATTTATTTTTTTAAATTACTTTAACCACTTGCCTACCGGGCACTTGCACCCCCTTCTTGCCCAGGCCATTTTTCAGCTTTCAGCACTGTCGCACTTTGAATGACAATTGCGCGGTCATGCTACACTGTACCCAAACAAATTTTTTTTTATCATTTTCTGCACACAAATGGAGCTTTCTTTTGGTGGTATTTGATCACTGTTGGTCTTTTTTTTTTAGTAAAAAATAACAAAGAATTTTTATTTATTTTTTTTACTTAGTTTCTGTCAGTAAATTTTGTAACTAAGTAATTTTTCTCCTTCGCTGATGTGCGCTGATGAGGCAGCACTGATAGACTGAACTGGTGGGCATTGATGAGGTGGCACTGATTAGGTGGCACTAATATGCCGCATTTATGGGCACGGATAGGCGGTACTGATGGGCATTGATAGGTGACACTGAAGGCCATTGATGGGCAGCACTTATAGCCAGCAATGACTGGCATCGCTAATGGGCACTGATTGCTGCCACGGGTGGGCACTGATTGCTGCCACGGGTGGGCACTGATTGCTGCCACGGGTGGGCACTGATTGCTGCCACGGGTGGGCACTGATTGCTGCCACGGGTGGGCACTGATTGGAGACGCAGTTGGCGTTATATATTAATCAGGGCACTGACCAGTCCCCCGATTACATCCCTAGATGTCCCCTGTGAAGAGGTGCCGCTGATTGGCTATCCTTGCCGCACACTCTGTCGGTGTGAGGTGAGGAGCGCCGATTACTGGCATCTTCGTGTTTACATGTGACCGGCTGTGATTGGACACAGCCGATCACATGGTTAAAGAGCAGGGGTCACGCCGTGTCCTAGCAATACGGCGCGGCTGCGCCATTCTGGGATGCCGTCATAGACGACGTCCCAGAACGAGAGCCACACCGCCTCGCCATCGTTTGACGGTGGGTGGCAAGCAGGTAAAGTGATTGTAAATGTTCGGTTTTTCTTTTTTTGTTTGTTTTTAAATAACAAACATGTTATACTTGCTTTGTGCAAGGGTTTTGCGCAGAGCAGCCCTGATCCTCCTCTTCTGGGGTCCCCCGGTGACACTCCTGGCCCCTCCTCTTCATTGAGTGCCCCCACAGAGAGCTGCTTTCCATGACTAGGCCCCGCCCCCGGCTCCTGTGTCACTGGATTTGATTGACAGCAGAGGGAGCCAATGGATCCTGCTACTATAAATCTATCCAATGAGGACAGATATAGCGGCTGCAGCCACTGGGCTCCTGCTTGTCGCTGGAACGAACAGGTTTAGGTAAGAAAAAGGTGGGGGGGGGGGGCTCTGGGGGGCTGTATGATGTAGAAGGTTGTAGAATGTATTAAGGTGAAAAAATTTGAGACATTACAATCACTTTAAAAAAGGCCCCCTAGCATTTCTAACCATGACCATTTTACGTAAGGGCAGATAATTAATGTAGCATTTAATTTTTGTAATCCATCTGCTCTTAGCTCAGGCATGCTGGCAGGTGAGTGTGCTTGGGTTGAAAAACCCCTCCTGAAGACTCCTGGGATGTATGACATCCTTTGCCTAGGCAGAAAGTAACTGAAGAAATGTAAAAAACAAATACATTTTAACCACTTTACAACCGGCCCATAGCCGAATGACGGCTACAGGCCGGTTGCTTAACTCTGGGAGGGCGTCATATGACGTCCTCCCGGAATTCCCCTCTTGCGCGCCCCCTGGGGCGCGCACTCGAGTACATCCGTGATCGCCGGGTCCAGAGCACCCGGCGGATCACGGATCACGGATCACGGTAAACGGCCGCTCATCGCGGCCGTTTACCACGTGATCGCTCCGTCAAATGACGGAGCGATCACATGTAAGCAAACCGGCGTCCTTTGATGACGCCGGTTCCTATCCCCTCCTCTCTCTGTACCGATCGGTACTGGGATGTATGACATCCTTTGCCTAGGCAGAAAGTAATCCATGCTCAGCCATCCCTCCATACCCTGCAATACACAGCAATAAATACATTTTAAAGCAAGTAAATATGATATAATTCTTGGCTTTTCCCTGCTATACTCTGCCATTCCCTGCCATAATCTGCCATTCCCTGCGATACTCTGCCATTCCCTGCGATACTCTGCCATTCCCTGCGATACTCTGCCATTCCCTGCGATACTCTGCCATACCCTGCGATACTCTGCCATACCCTCTGCCATTCTCTGCCATACCCTGCCAGACCCTGCGATACTCTGCCATACCCTGCGATACTCTGCGATACTCTGCCATACTCTGCCATACCCTGCGATACTCTGCCATACCCTGCCATGCCATACCCTGCGATACTCTGCCATTTACCTGCGATACCCTGCCATACCCTGCAATAATACCCAGCGATACCCTGCCATACCCTGCGATACTCTGCCATACCCTGCGATACTCTGCCATACCCCTGCGATACTCTGCCATTACCCTGCGATACTATGCCATACCCTGCGATACTCTGCCATACCCTGCGATACTCTGCCATAGCCTGCGATACCCTGCCATACCCTGCGATAATACCCTGCCATACCCTGCAATAATACCCAGCGATACCCTGCCATACCCTGCGATACTCTGCCATACCCTGCGATACTCTGCCATACCTGCGATACTCTGCCATACCCTGCGATACTCTGCCATACCCTGCGATACTCTGCCATACCCTGCGATACTCTGCCATACCCTGCGATACTCTGCCATACCCTGCCGATACCCTGCGATACCCTGCCATACCCTGCGATACTCTGCCATACCCTGCGATACTCTGCCATACCCTGCCATACTCTGCCATACCCTGCCATACCCTGCCATACTCTGCCATACCCTGCGATACTCTGCCATTACCTGCGATACCCTGCCATACCCTGCCATACCCTGCCATGCCATACCCAGCGATACCCTGCGATACTCTGCCATACCCTGCGATACTCTGCCATACCCTGCGATACTCTGCCATACTCTGCATTACTCTGCCATACCCTGCGAAGCTCTGCCATACCCAGCGATACGCTGCCATACCCTGCCATACTCTGCCATACCCTGCGATACTCTGCCATACCCTGCGATACTCTGCCATTACCTGCTATACCCTGCCATACCCTGCGATACTCTTCCATGCCATACCCTGCCATATCCTGCGATATTCTGCGATACCCTGCAATGCCGCTACGATCAAAGCCAGGAATGTTTTTTTTTTATTTCAGGCTTTCCAGCCTAGAGGTGAGATTTGGGGTCTTATTGACCCCATATCTCACTGTAAAGAGGACCTGTCATGCCATATTCCTATTACAAGGGATGTTTACATTCCTTGTAATAGGAATAAAAGTGATCAAAAAAAATTTTTTGGGTAAAAAAGTGTCAAACTAAAATAAATAAAGTAAAATGAACAATAAAAAAATGTAAAGCGCCCCTGTCCCCGTGCGCTCGCATGCAGAAGCGAACGCATACGTAAGTCCCGCCCACATATGAAAACGGTGTTCAAACCACACATGTGAGGTATCGCTGTGAACGTTGGAGCGAGAACAATAATTTTGGCCCTAGACCTCCTCTGTAACTCAAAACATGTAACCAGTAAAAAGTTTTAAAGCGCCGCCTATGGGATTTTTAAGTAGCGAAGTTTGGTGCCATTCCACGAGCGTGTGCAATTTTGAAGGGTGACATGTTAGGTATCTATTTACTCGGCGTAACTTCATCTTTCACATTATGCAAAAACATTGGGCTAAATTTACAGTTTTGTTTTTTGTAAAGCACAAAACTTTTTTCTCCAAAAAAAAACGCGTTCGAAAAATTGCTGCGCAAGTACCGTGCTAGATAAAAGTTGCAACGACCGCCATTGTATTCTCTAGGGTCTTTTCTAAAAAAAACATATATAATGTTTTGGGGTTCTATGTAATTTTCTAGCAAATAAATGATGATTTTTACATGTAGGAGAGAAATGTCAGAATTGTCCCGGGTGCTCCAGAACATCTGATGATGCTCCCTGCATGTTGGGCCTCTGTATGTGGCCACGCTGTGTAAAAGTCTCACACATGTGGTATCGCCGTACTCAGGAGTAATAGCAGAATGTGTTTTGTGGGTGTAATTTGTGGTATGCATATGCTGTGTGTGAGAAATAACCTGCTAATATGACAATTTTGTGAAAAAAAATAAAAATAAGAAAAAAAATCTTGATTTTGCAAAGAATTGTGGGAAAAAATTACAACTTCAAAAAACTCACCATGCCTCTTTCCAAATACCTTGGAATGTCTTCTTTCCAAAAAAGGGTCATTTGGGGGGTATTTGTACTTTTCTGGCATGTTATGGACTCAAGAAATGAGATAGGCCGTCAGTACTTTAGGTGTGATCAATTTTCAGATATTGGCACCATAGCTTGTGGACTCTAAAACTTTCACAACGACCAAATAATATATCCCAATTTGTACTTATTTTTACCAAGGATATGTAGCAGTATAAATTTTGGCCAAAATTTATCAAGAAAAATTACAAATTTGCTAAATTTTATAACAGAAACGAAGAAAAATTCATTTTTTTACCGAATTTTCAGTCTTTTTTCTTTTATAGCGCAAAAAAAAAATAAAAAACTCAACGGTGATTAAATACCACCAAAAGAAAGCTCTATTTGTGTGAAAAAAAGGACAAAAATTTCATTTGGGTACAGTGTTGTATGACTGAGTAATTGTCATTCAAAATGTGAGAGCACCGAAAGCTGAAAATTGGTCTGGTTATTAAGGGTGTTTAGTGCCCAGTGGTCAAGTGGTTAAAGCAAGTAAATATGATATAATTGGCTTTTCTATTTACTAATGCTAAGAGCATAAGGATTATAAATAGTCAATGTTGATTGAAAGAGTGAAGTTCTGCTTTAACCTTTCCTTCTGTGTTTACTTTTTCCTGACTCTTTCTGTAGGCACTTACTGGCACCAGATTGTACCAAGAGGCACAGCCTCCACCACCAAGTGGTTAAATGTCTTTGCATCTTCCTCTCCAAGCGGTGAAGGTATGTAAATGCAACCTCCAGACTTTTCTGTGCTTGTATATCGCTGTGGGTTGTAGCAGCCGCTGTTTCCTCTCCCTAGGAATAATATACAGCCTTCTATGAAAACACAGGGCTACGCTGGCCTTGGCAGGACTTCCACTGTTTCCCAAATTAGTATTTGCTGCAGCAGCAACACAATTTTAGACTGGAAGTACGCCAGTGGTGTACTCTGAACACTATGTACATCCTATTTTAATATGCTACTAGTGCCTGGCAGATTGTAATACAACAGGTGTGTATTAAATAATAGAATTTACTTCCTCAGAAAACGATGATCAAAGTGTTTAAAGGGACCTGGCATATAAAAATATATATTTTACAAAGCAATGCATGAATGTTCCTTTGCAAAAAAGACTGCCACCACACACACGCACCCACCCCCCCACACACGCGCACGCAAACACAGACGCAACCCCCCACGCACACAGACGCACCCACCCAACCCCACGCACACAGACGCACCCACCCAACCCCACGCACACAGACGCACCCACCCAACCCCACGCACACAGACGCACCCACCCAACCCCACGCACACAGACGCACCCACCCAACCCCACGCACACAGACGCACCCACCCAACCCCACGCACACAGACGCACCCACCCAACCCCACGCACACAGACGCACCCACCCAACCCCACGCACACAGACGCACCCACCCAACCCCACGCACACAGACGCACCCACCCAACCCCACGCACCCACCCAACCCCACACCCACCCCCCCACGCACCCACCCAACCCCACGCACCCACCCACCCCCGCACCCCCAACCCCACGCACACACCCAACCCCACGCACCCACCCACCCCACGCACCCACCCACCCACCCCACGCACACCACCCACCCCCCCACGCACACAGACGCACCCACCCAACCCCACGCACACAGACGCACCCACCCAACCCCACGCACACAGACGCACCCACCCAACCCCACGCACACAGACGCACACACACACTTTATGCTGATGCTTACAGATTGGCAAGATGCACCCACCCAACCCCACGCACACAGACGCACCCACCCAACCCCACCCACGGCACCCACCCAACCCCACGCACACAGACGCACCCACCCAACCCCACGCACACAGACGCACCCACCCAACCCCACGCACACAGACGCACCCACCCAACCCCACGCACACAGACGCACCCACCCAACCCCACGCACACAGACACTTTATGCTGATGCTTACAGATTGGCAAGATTGAAAATTACCTGGGGGTCCTAGTAGATGATGGGCTCAGCAATGGCATGCAATGCCAAGCTGCTGCTAACAAAGCAAATGGAATATTGGCATGCATTAAAAAGGGGATTAATTCCAGAGATAAAATGATAATTCTCCCACTCTACAAGACTCTGGTCCGGCCCCACCTGTAGTATGCTGTCCAGTTCTGGGCACCAGTCCTCAGGAAGGATGTACTGGAAAAGGAGCGAGTACAAAGAAGGGCAACAAAGCTAATAAAGGGTCTGGAGGACATTCGTTATGAGGAAAGGTTGGGAGCACTGAACTTATTCTCTCTGGAGAAGAGACGCTTGAGAGGGGATTTTAATTTTACAAATACCGTACTGGTGACCCCTCAATAGGGATAAAACTTTTTTGCAGAAGGGAGTTTAACAAGACTCGTGGCCACTCATTAAAATTAGAAGAAAAGAGGTTTAACCTTAAACTAGGTAGAGGGTTCGTTACTGTAAGAGCGGCAAGGATGTGGAATTCCCTTCCATAGGTGGTGGTCTCAGCGAGGGGCATCGATAGTTTCAGGAAACTATTAGATAAGCACCTGAACGACCGCAATAAACAGGGAAATACAATATAATACTGAGATAATCACACACATAGGTTGGACTCGACCTCACCTACTATGTAACTATAATTCCAAAGGCCCTGTCCTGTTCACACTTTATGCATTCTTGGTGCAGTTGAAAGCCTGTGAAACTTCACACAGAGTACATGGTGGGATCTGTGCCATTCTAGGCAATGGGACTGTTTTCTCAGCATTCTCTGCTTGCAGATCCAGTTTCATTGGCTATAATGGCACGGGTCTTATCATGCACTTTGTGTGCATTTTCACTACACTAGAATGGCCAAGTATGACCAGTTCTTGCATATCCCGATACTCCTGGCAGGCTGATTATGAGATATTGCTACCAGTCTCACAAGCCGTAGTGAGAGAGGGGTTAAACCAGTAAGCAAGCTCAGTCTGCCAGCCAGAGGAGGATGCTTAAAGGATAAGTTGACTTAAAAAATGCATTTATTTTATTTTTTATTTTTTTAAAAAGTGTTTGATTTTTTTTTTTTTCACGTAAAAAAAATGTGTATTGAGCTGTTGTGAAACTACAAGTCCCATGAGGCATTGCAAGGACAGTTACAAGCATGACTCCCTCAGGCAGAGGCATGATGGGACTTGTAGTTCCGCAACAGCTGGAGGGCCACCAGTTTGAGATCCCTGCTGTAAAGCATTGCACTAGTTTAGCAATGGGCGATCGCTGGTGCTATGCAGGTCTCTTGCAGATCTTTCAGTTTATCAGCTTCCCCATACCTCATACGAGGAAGCCGATTACATTCTGACAGGAATACTCAATGAACTACCACAGCGCTGACAGCGTTGTGATAGTTCATTGAAAACTACAAGCCGACAGCCGCAAAGGCTGCCGGACCTTGTCGTTTTCCATTCAAAGAGGACTGTGAATGAGTGATGCGGCCGAGTCCCACTGTCTGTGTCAATGCATGCAGCAGCGGGGCTCGGTACCCCCATGAGAAGTGGCTCCACGGGGGCCCTGGACAGAGGGGAGGTGCCAGGAGTGCCGGCGGGGGACCCGAAAAAAGGAGGTTTGCAATTCCATTGCACAGAGCAGGTAAGTATAGACATGTTTGTTAAATTACAGTGAAATGGCTTCCATCTTTTAATGCAACCCATTTAAAGCAACCCCTGTTGCCAGAACTGAAAGTGAAAAAATATGTTGTGTGATTGGTAACCCTTGACCACACCTCCCACTTTTTTTGGCATTGGTTTTTATGAACTACAGTATATAAAGTTGAAGTACACTAGGGCCATTTTGTTTTCAGCAAATGTGATAATGTTTCTTGCATTATCTTGACCGCGTTTTTCCTTTTGGCTTTCTAGGAAATGTCCTCTGGATTTGTCAGAGCAGGAAAGATCTTTTCTGTCTGAGTGATCTGACTGCACCATACAGACCTTCCACCGTCCAGCTTCCCCCAGACACAGAGATGGTCCACATGTCTGCCTGTGCGGATGCTGTATGGGCGCTTGATGGGTATGGAGGAGTGCTTATCCGAACGCTTTCTAAAACCTGCACTACTGGGATGCATTGGACGAGGCTGGATCTCTCTCAACTGGGTGAGTTTGATTGCTTTGTTGGGAAGTATTAAAAATAATCCATCCAGTTTACATGCCTTTAGTAGGTAAGAATAGATCTGCTATGCATCCGAATATCTGAACACGCAGTTAAAGCCAAATTCCAGACCCCCCATGCTGCTCCACAACTTCATTTAAAAAAGTCTTTGGTGATCTGTGCTGTCAGAGTCCACGCTTGGTCAAAACACTTGCTCCATATGACAATCTTTGTATGGATACATTACCACAGGCAGTATGTTCAACTTGTCTGGACTGTTTTTGTGCCGCTCTAGGTTAGGTTTCCTGCCAGCTGAGAAGCTCCTGAAAAAAAGGTTTTAATCAGTACAATATATTTTGTCTTAAAACTCAATAGAGCCTGTCTGTGCTACACAGGTATGGCAAGTCATCACTGGCACAGAAATTACACAAGGTGTCACGTACCTGGTAGTAGAGCCTGACATGAAGAGGCCTCTTTCAGCTCTGGCTCAGGGAGCCCTGGCAGTGAGGCAGTGGCCATGAGAGCACAGCGAGATATTGATGACTGTAGTTCATCCAAAGTTCTGCACAGGTTGGTAACTGGTGCTTCCTCAGGGGTGTGCCAGGTGGCAAAGGTAACAGGTAGGTGCTGGTGGACCTGGGCTGGAAGACAGTGGGCTGACAGATGCTTGGCAGGCAGGTGACTAGTTGCGGGTGCTGGGCAGGCTGGTGAGGACCGAGTAGGAAGAGAACCAGTCCACAGGCACAGTAAGGTAGGATGTAGAGTCAGTGACAGATGAGCAGAGCAAGCATTAACGACAAGCAAAGGAGTAGTCGGAACAAAGGCCAAGGTCAGCAATAGTAGAAAAGATCATGTAAAGCAAAGGCGGATTCCGTAGACAAGCCAGGGTCAGGCAGGTGGTGTTCAGATGTAGTCGAAGGCAAGCCGGGTCAGTGACAGATGAGCAAAGCATAAAAGGCAGGCAAATAAGTAGTCGGGTCAGAGGCCAAGGTCAGCAATGGTGGAGAAGACCATGTAAAGCAAAGGCGGATTCCATGGACAAGGGTCAGGGCAGGTGGTGTTCAGATGTAGTCAAAGGCAAGCCGGGTCAGCAACAGTGGATCAAGTACAGAAGCAGGTAGTATGTGAATGCTGTATATCGGAGAGCATTAAGCAAAAAATCCCCTGCAAGGCAATGGCGTAATGTGCTAGTATTCATCACATACTAGCACATAATGAAATGCTTACCTTGAAACGAAGCCCTCCAGTTGCACGCTGTCACCGCTGACTAGGCTTCTGTGTTTACTCTGTCCTCTTTCCAGGATCGAGGGCTCCGGCTGTATGAATGGCTGAGCCATGATGATATCGCTCCCGTGCGTGGGAGTCACGGCTTAGGCGCGGAGCTCTGAATGTACGGCATGGGTATGCTGTCTCCTCAGAACGCATGTGCTGGTGATGCCACTGGTGGCATCCTATGTAAATATCTCCTGAACAGTGCAAGTTTGAAGGTATTGACTGTACCTACAGGTAAGCCTGATTACAGACTTACCTGTAAGTACAAGTTCAAAAGAGGGCTTAACTAATGCCCCGTACACACGATCGGACTTTCCGACAACAAAACCGTGGAATTTTGTTCAAAGGTCGTTGGCTCCAACTTGTTCTGCATACACACGGTCACACAAATGTTGGCCAACAATTACGAACGTGGTGACATACAAGACGTACAACGAGCTGAGAAAAAGGAAGTTCATTAGCCAGTGCGGCTCCTTCTGCTTGATTCCGAGAATGCGTGAACTTTTGTGCGTCGGACTTGTGCACACACAATCGGAAATTCTGACAAACAACGTTTTGTTGGTGGAAAATTTGAGAACAAATGTTCGATGGACCATACACACGGTTGGACTTTCAGCCAACAAGCTCACATCCAACATTTGTTGTCGGAAAATCCGATCGTGTGTACGGGGCTTTACTCTTTAAATACTCCATTTAGTGACAGGCTTGCTCCTGCGCACACCTGCATCATTACTTGCCGGCCTATGCACACGTTTGCACCTTGGAGAGAGCCATCTGTAGACCTTGGCGGGCCTTATCAAGGCCATTTACCTGGCGGACTGACCATTCGGGCACTGGTGCCCCCACAACGAGCGGTCTGCCGCCTGAAGCTGGACTAAGAAGTTGCCGAACTGCAGAGATCCCCCACGGAAACCCCACCCCATAGGAGTATACGGGATCAATTTCCTGCATTGTCCAGGGTGGGGGGCAGAGACACAGAGAGCCCGCTCTGGCATCTAACAGTCCAGCACAGTAAAGCTACACAAGGGGAGCCAGCTCTCCAGTCCCTGTCTTTAAATCCGTGTGCCTGTTGACAGCAGCAAGTCGCTGGGAGTTGTTAAAACTGGAAGTCCCTCACAGGCTACCATTGCCAGCAGTTCTGTGTAATCTGGCGGTGCTCCTCTCTTTAATCCCTGGGCACTGGTGAGGCTGTGCTGATGGGCACTGTTGAGGCTGTGCTGATGGGCACTGTTGAGGCTGTGCTGATGGGCACTGTTGAGGCTGTGCTGATGGGCACTGTTGAGGCTGTGCTGATGGGCACTGGTGAGGCTGCGCTGATGGGCACTGTTGAGGCTGCATTGATCCGGCCCCCCAATAGTCTAAGGGACAGTGAACTTGGCCCCTTGTTTAAAACGTTTGAGGACCGCTGATCTAAAGGAACATAAAAATGCGGGAATGACTATATCTGCTTATTACTTATACAGGGTCTTACTCAACAGCCGCAGTTGCCTTTGCAAACCCATTTATGATTTTGGAAAAGTAGCCTGTGCCGAAAGCACACCTGCGAGAGGGACCAAGCAGGCCCCACCCACTACAGGCTGCCTGCAGAGAACTACAGGAGGGGGCGGAGACTAGACCAGTCACCTTGCACAAGGGGGGAAAGCAGCAATGAATGGTCTTTATTACAGGAAGATCCTGCAGAGACTTGTATTTAGACTATGTTTGCTTATCCCAGGGTTGGGCATTAACATACATTTAATCAGCAGCATCATGAAAAGATTGAGCAACAAGCAAACATAAAAACCACACCACAAAATATTTCCAAGTAAACATTGCAATAACACTGAGCTGAGTTTTTTTTTTTGTCTGCTCTTTCACCCCAGAAATATAATTTCTTCAAATAGTGCTGTTTGTCACTAAATTGCTCTGTTTTTTCCCCAAGACTGTGCAGATGGTTTGCAAGGGCAGAATGCTGAGGAAATGCATTTTTGTGCTCTGCAAACTCAATGTTTGCTCCTTGCCGTCAAAAGGCTATATCTGTAGAATGACATTTGTGTAAGGTTACACTATCGGTATCAGGACTTCTAAACTTAGAACTCCATCTCAGCTTTCACTCCGCAGTGGCAGAGCCTCCGTCTCATTGCCACAGTTTTCACGCTTGGCATTATCTCTAGCGGAAAGCATGCATAGGTGTTACTTTTCCCACATAACTTTTTTTTTTTTTTTTTTCCTTTTGGTCTGCGATTCGTCAGAATAGGAAGTTTAACATATGTGCTAAACCCATAGACGGTGTACAGCCACGTGATTGTAGAAGTGTTGTTTGGTAATCAGCCAGCCAGTGACGCAGGTATGACACGTTTGGACAGCTGAGAACTCATGTGACAGCGATATCGAAGACCCAAGTAACACGTAGCTGGCGAGGCCCCACAGACTAAAAGGACTTTGTAGCTCAATGTCAGCAGAGGAATGTCGTTTTGGAGGACCCAATGTTTATGGAGCAAAAATATGTGACCCCCCAGGGAAGGGTTACCTATATTTTGGCAATACAATCCTTTTTACAGTGTAAAATGACATGATGGTAAACCGTTATTACACCTAGCCATTGCTAGTTACCATTTTTCATTATTTCACTGTGTAAAAAAAACATTTGGGATTGTTTGTTTTATGAAGTCTGTATTAAAACACTTCTTAAACTGGTTGTAAAAGTTTTTTTTTTTTTTTTTTTTTTAGTTTTTTTTTTACTTTCATGCATTCTATGCATGAAGGTAAAAAATCTTCTCTGTGCAGCCCCCCCCCCCCCCCCAAATACTTACCTGAGCCCCGTCTTCCTCCCAGCGCTGTGTTCGTGAGTCTGGGCACTCCATCACCATTTGCGCCCACTGCTGTCGATTAGGCCCCTTTCACACTGGGGCGGGGAGCCGCGGTGACGGTAAAGCAGTGCTATATTTAGCGCTGCTTTACAGTCGTTTTAACCGCGGTTTTCGACCGCTCGCGGTGCGGTTTTACCCCCCGCGAGCGGCCGAAAAAGGGTTAAACACCCCCGCAGAGCGCCGCCATAGCGGCGCTTTGCGGCGGTTTTACCGCGGTGTCCCATTCTAATCAATGGGAAGGAGCGGTATAGGAGCGGTGAACACACCGCTCCTATACCGCTCCAAAGATGCTGCTAGCAGGACTTTTTTTGTCATCCTGCTAGCGCACCGCTCCAGTGTGAAAGCCCGCCGGCTTTCACACTGGAGTTAAAAGAGCCGGATTTTTTCATGCGGTGAACAGGCTCTATTTTTAGCGCTGCACCACATGAAAAACGCCCCGGTGTGAAAGGGGCCTAACAGCCAACGAGGAGAGAGAGGGACAGCTCTGTGTGTGTGTGTCAATGGACTCGGGAGCGAGCCCCCATAGCAAGCTGTTTGCTGTGGGAGCACTCAACAGGGGGCCTGAGAATTTCTGGGAGTGCTTGGCAGGGGGGAGGGGCCAGAAGCGCCAACAGGGGACCTGAGAAGAGGAGGATTGGGGCTGATCTGTACAAAACCACTGCACAGAGCAGGTAAGTATAACCTGTTGTTTTAAAGTGATTGTAAATGTTTGTTTTAAAAAAAAAAAAAAAAAAAAGTTAGACTTGCCTGCTCTGTGCAAGGATTTTGCACAGAGCAGCCCCAATCCTCCTTCTTCTGGGGTGCCCTGGGGGGCGCTCCTGGCTCCTCCTCCTCTTTGAGTGCCCCCACGGAGAGCAGCTTTTCCTGGGACACCTGTGCTGGCGTGCTCACGAGTCCTGCTTCTGCGTCCATTGACACGGACAGCAGGACTCGTCCCTGCCCCCCCGCACCCGTGTCACTGAATTCGATTGACAGCAGCGAGAGCCAATGGCCCCTGTTACTATCAATCGATCCAATGAGGACGGAGACAGCGGCTTGAGCCGCTGGGCTCGTGCACGTCGCTGGAACGGACAGGCTCGGGTAAGAAAAGGGGGGGGGGGCTCTGGGGGCAGCTGCAGCACAGGTTTTTCTCAAAGCATAGAATGCATCAAGGTGAAAAACCTGGAGACTTTACAACCACTTTAATGTAAAAAAAATCCAAACCTTTAATATCACTTAGTGCCGGTACACACTGAGGCAGCACGACTTGCAGCGCGACTGCCTCAGACGACACGGACACGACAGCAGCGAACGTCTTCTGTATAGAAGTCAATGCAAGTCGCCTCCAAAGTCGTACAGGAACCTTTTTCTAAGTCGGAGTGACTTGAGTCACTCCGATTAGAACGGTTCCCATGTACAGAACGGGACGCGACTTGTCAGGCGGCTAAGTCGCCTGACAAGTTGTCCCAGTGTGAACCGGCTATTAAGTTCACCTTTTAAAAAAAAGTTATGAATGCACATCTTTTTGCAGATAAAAAAAAATTAACAATTATTATTATTAGGAGCCTGCAAAGCATTGCACCCACGATCAGAAGATTGCGGGTGCAATGCATGACTCATGCAGACTGTCGGTGTAAGTTGTCTGCTCCTACCTCTTATGGGCAGGCAGTTACACACTGACCGGAAGCATCAATGAACTACCACTGCGCTCAACAGCGTCCTGGTAGTTCATTCACAAGCCGACGGCAGCAAAGGCTGTTGGTACTTGTTGTTCTCCCATTCACAGAACTATGTAAATGAATGCATCAGACAGGTGGGCGGAGCCCCACACGGCCCCCCTTTTTTTTTTTTTTTTGCGATTTTCCACTGTCGCTACAGGCAGAGGATCAGGGAGACGCTGCAGCAGCGGGAAGATGTTGTTGCGTTTTCCCACTGGCCTTAGCAGCAAGGAGCACATGGAAGGGCGACACATTAAAAAAAAAAAAGAAGAAATTCCCAGCTCAACTTATCAACCAGCCTGCTAACCAACCTCATTATCCTGTCTAACGGTATGCATGAAAAACAGGGGTTTTGTTTGCACACGTTTGCAAATACATGCGTAAGCTACAGAATCCCGTTGAGGCACCCAACGTTTTAATCTGCAGTCCTAACTCTAAATTTTGAAAGCCTCCACAGTGGAAGCACATCAATTATAAAGGATAGGCAGAGGGCAGGTGACCCCGGAGGGAGCCCACCCCTCAAAAAGGCACAGGGGCGCACTGGACACCCAGCACATAGCACAATGGCAGAAAAGGTGTCCAGTGCATCCGCTCACCTTTTTTTAAGACCCCGGCGCTGTCTTCACAGGGTCTGATCTTCTCTATGCAATGCAGTCAGATCATGGCTGGTGGTAGTGGCTGGCATGGTGCTTTTAGACCCTGCATGTCATTAACCCCCATCCTGCTCGACGTATAGTAAAGTGACAGCGGGCGGGATCCCCTCTCGTTTCTGGGACAACATCCTATGATGTTGCCCCAGTGTCACCGCGCCCGCGGGGGGTGCACGACCTCGATCTTGGAGCCGATGACGCAGCCCTTTACCCATGTGATCGGCTGTGTCCAATCACAGCTGATTACATGTGAACATGGAAGTTCCATCTGGCACTGACAGAATGTGAGGAGAGCCGATCAGCGGCATCTTTTTGCAGGGGAGACCTGTACAGATACCGTATATACTCGAGTATAAGCCAAGTTTTTCAGCCCATTTTTTTTTGTGCTGAAAGTGCCCCCCTCGGCTTATACTGGAGTCAAGCACTTTTCTGCAGCAAAATTTTGACCCGACTTTGGGGCCCCGTATCTCAGTGCTAGGAACCCCTAATTTGGTGTGCCAACCCAGTGGACCTAGCACTAAAACATATCCAAAGATGGGGTTCCTAGCACAAAGTGGCCCCGAGATACGGGGCCCCAAAGTCGGCTCCGAAAATGTCATTCTCTGCTGCAGAAAAGTGCTTGACATTTTCTGACCCGACTTTGGGGCCCCGTATCTTGGGGGCACTTAGTGCTAGGAACCCCATATTTGGTATTCAAACCAAAGTGGAACTAGCACTACAACATATCCAAAGATAGGGTTCCTAGCACCAAGTGACCCCGAGATACAGGGCCCCAAAGCAGTCAACTGTGTCCATCTGCAGCAATGTCATGACCCCAAATTTTGGCTGCAGCTAGGGGGGATTTAGGAACCCTTAACTACCAAGTTTGAAGTTCGGGGGACCTATGGCTGCAAATGGGCACAGTGAGGCTGCAAATGGGCGTTGTTGACCCTCTTTTCCACTTACAGTAGCTGCGCATTTCTCACTCTAGGCTTATATTCGAGTCAATACGTTTTCCCAGTTGTTTGTGGTAAAATTAGGTGCCTCGGCTTATATTCGGGTCGGCTTATACTCAAGTATATACGGTAATCAGGGCACTGATTATTAGTGCAGTGCCCATCAGTGCTGCCTTTCAGTGCCCATTATTGCCACCAATCAGTGCTGCCTATTATTGCCCATAAGTGCCACCTATCAGTTCCCATCAGTGCGGCATATTTGTGCCATTTTATCAGTGCCCATCAGTGAAGGAGAGAAATTACTTATTTACAAAATTTACTGACTGAAACTAAGAATTTTTTTTTATTTTTTTTTTTTAACATTTTCGTGCTTTTTTCATATTTTTTTTTTTTTTTTTTCAGGATAAAATAAAAAAAAACCTAGTGGTGATTAAACCCCCACCAAAAGAAAGCTTTATTTGTGTGAAACAAATTATAAAAATTTTCATATGGGTACAGTGTTGCATGACTGCGCAATTGTCATTCAAAGTGTGACAAAGTTGAAAATTGACGTAGGCAGGAAAGGGGTAAAAGTGCACGGTATTGAAAATATTAAAGAGGACCTGTTGTCTAAAAATCATCACAAAGGGGACCTTTTTGTCCCCTATGTGATGGGGGGGGGAAGTTACACCCAAGCACATAAAATCCCCACCCCAAAAATTTGAGTCCCCCCCCCCCCCACATATACGTACGAATGTAAACGCACGCGTCAGGGGTGCCTACGCGTGAGAATATCAATCGCGATACACGTGTTTACATATTGCCGTGCACGCCGGAGTTAGAGCAATAATTCGAGCACAGGATCTCCTGCAAACTCTGAAAGCCAGACAGTGACAGCTGGTTCTAAAAAACCCTTTTATAGTTGCATTTTATTACACTGGGACATGTGCTGCTTAAATGTACTGCCAGAGGCAGGGGAAGAATAGTATATCCTGGCTGTACATAGTCATGGCATCATCCTTGTACCAGGGGCAGGCCTCTGATGACCTAATATTATGAGACAATCCCCTGTAATGCAGTGCACTCTGCCCAGGCTTCAGGCCAAAGTCCTGTACATGCCACTCAGTCTGCAGAATCTCATGCGTGTGCCAGAACCTATAGGGTTGAGACAACAGGAACCCGAATGACTGACATTGCAGCATAGCGTTGGACATCTGCATTCACACATTGCTGACAGTGACTGACTGTCCTGCATTTCCTTCTTAAAGCATCAAAAGTAAATTCATCATAGAAAGTAAAATTCCTCATTTTAAACTTTGCGCCTATTGCAGTGTAAATATTTCATGCAATCCTAAAGGATGACTAAACCCAAGAACACAAAATGCAGCATATTGCATCTTACAGTCCTTAGATGTGGTAGCTGCATTCGTTTTAATTGTTCACCCTAAGAACCTTTTCAGCAAGTACAGGAAAAAGCCTGCTGATCTTGCCAGAAATGCAGTGTCCATGTCACTTCCTGTGAGCTGTGCTGGAAAGAATATATTCCTTCCTAGCCGTCTTCTGTAAACTACCAATTGAGAGTTGACGACCATGGTTCCCTTCATACAGTGGAAGAGTAAGCATAGCCACCAAGGGAATGGAAGTATGGCACAACCACATGAAAATAAATCCCGCTCTAATGCCGGGTGCGTGGTGTGCCACTACTTATATTGGCATGGGGCGGGGTCGCTGGAAGCACGCCTATTATGATGTCACCGCCCGTCATGCCCTGGGTGGTATAAGTGACAACATAAGGGACGGGGCCTCCGGATGATGTCACACGGTGACCCCGCCCCATGCCAATATAAGTAGTGGCACACAGCGCAGCCAGCATTAGAGCAAGAGAGAGTCAAAATCGGAAGAACAGAGGCGTGAAGATAGCAGAGAAGACAGCGGACAGAGGCATAAGAACCGGAGAGGGCTATAAGACATCAGCAGGGAGTGGAGAAGAACCGGCAGAGGCAGAACAGCTGAAGAGGGGAGAAGAAATTGGAAGAGCCGACGGATAAATTACCTTTTAAATACCCGTGTACTGTGTTTTTTTTTTTTTTTTTTTATAATTTTTTTTTTTTAGGTGAATGGGTAGGGGTACAATGTACCTCATACTCATTCACATAGGGTGGGAATCTGGGGGGGCTTCCAGATTCGGATAAGCCCCCCCCGCCCGCAGACCCCGACAACCAACGGCCAGGGTTGTCAGGAAGAGGCCCTTGTCTTCATCAACATGGGAACAAGGTGATTTGGGGTGGGGGATGCAAGCCCCCCCCCCCCCCTGCCCCAAAGCACCTACCCACTGTTGAAGGCATGCGGCCTGGTACGGTTCAGGAGGGGGGGGCGCTCATCCCCACCCCCTTTCCTGACCTACTGTGCTCGGATAAGGGTCCGGTGTGGATTTTGGGGGGACCCCCACGCTGTTTTTGTTTGGAATGTTAACTACACTGCTATAATATCTAAATATGGTTTCTTCTTGCATATACCCCTGAAGAAGGAGGCAACTTAGTACTCTGAAACGTGTCGGGTGCGAGAGATCACAAACTGTATTGTACATCTGACAGCGTATAAATTCTTAGATGTGTTCAAACATTCCATGTTTTTATACATGAATATTGCTTTTGTTTCCATATTTTCTAAATAAATGTTTTTGAAACCATTAACATACTCTACAAAAATCCTTTCAAATAATATAGTGCCCTAAAAGTCAACTACACAGGGGGTTTTCTCTTATTCTCGCTTAATATTGGATGTGGCACTACCCCCTGCGCAACATCACTGACCCAATAACCCTTTCGCTGTTTTTGTTTCGGCATGTTTTTTTTTTTATTTTTTATTTTATTTATTAATTTTTTTTCAACATTTGTGGAGTTAACCCTAAAGATTCATACCAGACACAGTGCTTGAACCCCTGACAATAGTCAGGGGTTCAAGGTCGGATCCCTGTTCATTAAAGTCTGACGCATGTCGGACCTCAAGTCGCAGGGCAAAGTCAGATCCAGTGTGAACCCGGCCTCATGCTTTTGGGTTTAGATATGCTTTTAACACTAAGCCCCAAAAAACGCAGGCCTTGTTTACAACCGGAATGCTTCTGGTCTCCTAGACCAGTGGTTCTCAACCCTGTCCTTAAAGCGGGATTCCACCCTAAAGTGGAACTTCCACTTTTCGGAACCCCCCCCCCCCTCCGGTGTCACATTTGGCACCTTTTCAGGGGGGAGGGGGTTTCAGGTACCTGTCTAAGACAGGTATCTGCACCCACTTCCGGGCATAAACTCCCACGGGAGTTTACGCCACTTCCTGTCCTGGCGCGCTGTCTGCCGGGACACACACGTGTCCCGGCAGACAGCGCTGACGATTCTCATTGCGCTGCGCGACTCGCGCATGCGCAGTAGGGAACCGGGAATGAAGCCACTTTTTTTCAGGTACCGTCCTGCTTTAAGTACCCCAACAGTCCATGTTTGCAGGTTTTCCTTCATCTTGCACAGGTGCTTTAAATCCGAGTCAATGGCTTGGCATTTTGGACAGCTATTTTAGCTAAGAAAAAAAATCCCAATACATGGCCTTTTGGGGGTACTTGAGGACAGAGTTGAGAACCAGTGTTCTAGACAATGGAGAAGATTGGGGATGTTACGGTCCTTGATCAACTCTATGGCAAGGGGCCGCAACTATTGGATTGGATCCCGTCTCGGGAGTACAATAAGCACCGGAAACAGGAGAGTGGCGGGAGGATGGGGGTAACCCTTCCTGCTGGTTCTAAAAGCAATTCAGTGACTAATCAGCTGCTTGGATTGGTTATAGTGGGAAAGGGAAATTTTAATACCAGGGTTATGGCTGACAGCTGCACCCTGGTCTAACCACTTGAACACAATGTCGTACATGTGCAACTGTGCGTCAAGTGGTTAAAATGGAAATGAAAGACAAAATGTAATAGAGCTAGGGGACGAGAAACAGTAGCACACTAGTCTTCCCAGTGAAAGGGGTGGGGGGGGGGGGTCGGTTTGGTGTCAGGACAAGTCCTGATCATTGGGGGAGAGCCGGCTGACCAATGAAGAACTGACCACGCTGTGCTCTCATGCTTAGTGTGGTCAGTTTTTAATAGGAAAGCAGAGGGACTAGCTGGAACACAAGTGATTTCATACAAAGGAAGCAATACAAAGAGAAGAGGACGCTTTTTCATACAAGCACATATCAGGAATATGAAGTGTTGGGATAACACATTATTTAACCCTTCCCTACTAAGAACAAAAAAAATTGGCTTTGCACCCACTTTTAGAGGATTTGATTCCTAGGGAGTAACAAGACTGGTGAGGCGCAAGGTAGAGCGTAACAAGCAATCGCTCTTAGCCCACCACTAATAGAGGAGATGTGAGTTGTGCCCGGTACTAGTCACCATGAGCTGCTCAAGAATGGGCAGATATTCATCTCATTCTTGGCAAAATATCTGCCCATCTATAGCAACCCCAGCATTTGACCTGTCAGTGCTATGCAGGAACGTCACTTTCGTTTTCTCTGAGATCTACTGTACTTTGTGTGTTTTGGCCTTCAGCAAATCTCCATTGTGCACAGAACCCATCCCTCTGAAACCTGACCTGTCTATCCAGAAGGCTGTGTATTTGTTTGGGGTGTAGTCCCAGCAGGTTACTAACCAACACCGGGAGAGCGGTTTATATGCCTTTATCCTTTTATCTTGGAATCGGTGCATTGTGCGCTGATGGTATGCCTCTGTCAATATCTCTTGTTTTATTTAAAGGAATACATTCAAGTTGCCTAGAAACATAGAAAATGATTGCAGAAAATAAACGATTGAATTGGAGATGAGACAAAGCGTGTTTGATTTTTTATGTTTGCAAATTTCTAATATTGGCAGGAGGTAACTTTCAGCCTTTACTACTCTGAACTTGTGACTATTATTATTTTTTTATTAGTACTTGTATAGCACCATCAATTTATGCAGAATATATATATATATATATATATATATATATATATATATATATTATAAATTTCATTATACCCTGTTTCCCCGAAAATAAGACCTAGCGTGATTGTCGGTGATGGCTGCAATATAAGCCCTACCCCCCCAAATAAGCCCTACCCTGTTTCCCAAAAAATAAGCTCTACCCTGAAAATAATACCTACAAGGACTTTAACTAGGGCTTATTTGGGGGGTAGGGCTTATATTGCAGCCATCACCGACAATCACGCTAGGTCTTATTTTCGGGGAAACAGGGTAGTACATCACGGGACACAGAGCAGCTATAGTAATTACTATCTGGGCTATACGCCACCTATAGGTGAATAAACATTGGCACACCCAAAAGACAGGAAGTCCCCCCCCCTCTATATAACCTCTCCTATACAAGAAGTACCTCAGTTTTTTTTTCGCCAGTGTCTGTAAGGTGGTGGTCACTGATGTGATACATGTGCTCTTGGCACATACTTGGAGGTCTGGACCATTCTTTTAAGAATCATGGACTTCAATCGGATCCATTTGAAAAAGCTGTCAGCCAAAATGGATGGTACCCGAGCCTCATTGGAAGGAGAGAAGATTCCTCAAGGTTTGTCTGTAATGCAGCCTTACGGCGCTGGACCCTGCATAATGGAACCCTGTGCAGTGTTTGTTCTGACCAAGGTGCTTTCCTGCAGGGTGCTATACAGGTCCAGGGGAGTGGACCCCAGATTAAGGGGGGGGGGGGGCAGTCTTTTATGACAAATCTCACCGTGATGGGTGAAGATTGGACTCCTGTTATGTTCACAGTCCTGCAGCAGGAATGGCAAGTCTGCATTTGTTTACAGTTTCCAAAAAAAAGAGAGTTCGGACTGTCTGTCCTCCCGGTGGCCACGGGGAGCAGTGTGCTGCTTAATCATGCTATGTACTCCTTACTCATGTGGGCTGCTGTGCAATCCGGACACATTATTCAGACTGGACTATGGCCTCCCAGCAGGGTTGCTGGCTGCAGTTGTGTAAGCCGAGAGTGTCAGTTACACTCTTTCACACTGCCCAAAGCCAACATTAACAATTACCCCTCCCCCCACACAGAGGAGGGAGGGCTTGATCTGCTCCTCTTCCTCCTGCCCCTACCCCTCTTTGTCTGCCCACACTCCAATCCCCGGCGCTGTGCCTCAGAAAAGGAAAACGGGGGCCAGAAATTTGAAGTCCAGCAGCCTTAGCTACATCTGGACTGCCAAGGGATAAGTGAGCTCACCATCCATCCCTGTCTGTGACTGAAGTCTCCCCCCTTCTCTCGTTCTTACCTCTGAGTGAGTACACTAAGGTAAATTTAGGGTTCTAAGAGCACCCCTTACATCGGAGTTCCCCTTTACACCAGAGGCCACAGTGTTCCCCCTTATATCAGAGTCCTCTTCGTATATCAGATTTCTCACTGTTCCCCCTTTGACATAAGGGATGCTCTGGGAACCCTGATCTGAGTCCCCAGAGTTCTCCCTTACATCAGAATCTGCAGAGTCGTCGTCCCACCCCCTCCTTACAGTGTAAGGGAACTCTGAGAGTTCAGATGTAAAAGAGGAACTCTGTGGATTCTGATGTAAAGGGGGACTCTTGTGATTAACTTCATTTGATTAGAAATGTTATTTAATTGCAAAATATATGTTTAAAAAAAGATTGCTGTGCACCGCTAAAGTGTTCAGGTTTGACTTGAAGAAGAGGTGGCAACCCTAAGCAGGGGTCATGCCACGGATAAGGCCAGTGAGCAAGGTAACCGTGGCAAAGCAGACATTGGTATACAGCTCTTTATTATATCCACCTGAGCAGATCTCAATGTTCTAAGGAAAGCTGAAGTGTTTGTATGCCTTTTATTAGACAAGCCTTCAGGATTATCGCAACAAAAATAAAATTCCAATTGCAGGGGATGCCTAAAATAGGACTTGTATCTTAGTGCAGACATCTGATAAAATCACACAAGCAGGAAATTACATTTCTGTACACTACAAAACACCTTCAGGTTGCCATATTGCATTGAATTTTTGTTTCTATATTGAAATGAAAAGTTAATTTTACATAACATTACACTACAAAATGGCTTGTGTGGCAATTTTATGTGTAATAATATTTAATGTTTTATAAGGAACATAGAATTTTATTATTAGATTGTAAGCTCTTCTGAGCAGGGCCCCCTTAATCCTCTTGTATTTTATTGTATTATAACTGTATTGTCTCCCTTTTTATATTGTAAAGTGCTGCGTAAACTGTTGGCGCTATATAAATCCTGTAATAAATAAATAAATTTTAAGGTGTGACGATTTTGGGGTAATTTTAGCTCTTTGGTAGCGCCAAACAGTGAGTCCACTCCACAAAGTTCGTTTTAGGGCTTTTTTTGACCACTTTTATTGAAGAAAGTAAAGATTCACAGCAGAATAATTTCCCTTGCAGGGGTTCTCACCATCAATATGTCAAAACCAACACTACTCCACCTCATTGCTCTTCTCTGCAGTATCTCTGCATAGGCCTCCTGCCTTGGTCCTCCAGACCGTCAACTGCACAGTCTCTGTGCTCCTGCACTAAAAATGGAACCTTCCTCAGATCTTTCTCCTGCTGCTACATATCGTAATTACAGGCTCGGCCTTTGACTGTCCCAGCATGGACAGTATGGAGCAATGTGCTCCTAACAGCTCCCTTGCCCAAACTACTAAACCCTTCAGGAGCATGGGGCCGCTAACCTCTACTCTCGGCTCTTACATAAGTCCACTGCACACCTGGCTCATTAGTGTGCCTGTTTTTTCTGCAAAACGTGGCCTAAACGACCAAAATAAACCTTGCCTCCCTACAAAGGTTATATATCAAAAGTGATGCCTCAGTGGTCAGTAGAGGTTGGGTTACCTGGCTGTTGAATGATGAGGCATGGGTCCCAATGTTGGAAGGGAGCCGGGCTCCGGCTCGGTTTGTAGGGAAAAGTGTTTGGGCCTAAGATCCAAGACGCCTCACAGGGATCAAGACTAACGTCATAAGATATTTATGTGCTGAAACAACTAATTGATTAATTGGCAGCTAATCAATTATGAAATTAATCGATTACTATTTTCATAATCGATTAATCGGCCAGTAACATGATGGGGTTAAAAAATAAAAAAAATTAGCCCTTTATAGTGCAAAAAGAGAAAATCGCTACAGTAAATATTACTTTCACAGCTCTACAGTAAAAATTTTTACGCCTTACAGTAGTGATTATCTGTACTATAAAGGGCCCATTTTAGCTTTTTTAACCCCATTATTATGTTACTAAACGTCTTAGACCTGGTTCACATCTATGTGTTTTTTGGTGCTTTTTTGCAGAAACACACTACAGTTCATTTAACATGGTTTCCTATGGGACACGTTCACATCTATGCTTTTTTTCAGCCGCTGTGTATTTGGAAAGGATCAGGGATTTTTTTTTTAACGCAAAACAGTGCTCTTTTGGTTCAATATACTTCAATGGAGAAGTTGCAGAAAAGCATGTAATACATTTTTGCAGCAATTTATGTTTTTTAATTTGCCCAACAACAAATTGTCCAAAAAAACATGTCTCTTCTAATAGTATATACAGTATATCTCCTCTAATAGTATATACAGTATATCTCCTCTAATAGTATATACAGTAGATCTCCTCTAATAGTATATACACTAGATCTCCTCTAATAGTATATACACTAGATCTCCTCTAATAGTATATACACTAGATCTCCTCTAATAGCGTATATACAGTATATCGCTTCTGTCTGTTCTTGTCAGAGTGGATTCGATATTTTGCTCCCTAACCATGGTTGGTTGTTTACATTTACCACTGCATAGAGATACAGTATTTAAGAATAAATTGCCTTTTTTTTTTTTTAAACTTTACATATTAACTAAATTATACACCACACTTTTTTTTTTTTTAAGGTTATTAATCGATTAATCTAAACAATAATCGGCCAACTAATCGATTATCAAAATAATCGTTAGTTGCAGCCCTAATGTGCTTGTATTTATGAAAACACCAGTTTTATGCTGCTCAGCCTACCTAGGAATGGCAAAGCAGTTTTCTGCTTTTGGAATACGGCTCAAGCGCAAAGAGACCGAGCAGAAAATCCATGTCTGGCTCATACCTCAACCTAAAGATGCAAGTTACTCTGTAGGGTATCTCTGTGTATTTGCTGATTTTTAGAATGGCTTGTGCCCCGTACACACGATCGGACTTTCCGATGACAAAAGCGTGGAATTTTGAAGGTTGTTGGCTCCAACTTGTCTTGCATACACACGGTCACACAAATGTTGGCCAACAATTATGAATGTGGGAATGCGGTGACGTACAAGACGTAAGACGAGCCAAAAAAAGGGAAGTTCAATAGCCAGTGTGGCTCCTGCTTGATTCCGAGCATGCGTGCACTTTTGTGCGTCGGACTTGTGTACACACGATTGGAAATTCTGACAACAGTTTTGTTGTCGGAAAATTTAAGTACCCGCTAGCCAATATTTGTTGGCGGAAAGTCCGACAACAAATGTTTGATGGAGGGTACACATGGTCGAACTTTCAGCCAACAAGCTCACATCCAACATTTTGTTGGAAAATCCGATCGTGTGTACCGGGCATAGGACTGAAGATGTTTAGTTTTTAATATGGTTGTCTCAGGCAGGCCAGCAATATAAAACTAGCACTTGTAGAGTCCCCGGTTCGTGATTGTATTGCAAATAATGCTGAGGAGGGAGATGGTGCTGAATTTGTGGCGTTCACTTTCATTTGTGGCGTTCACTGTGGCAAACGTTTAGATCAGATCTGTTTTTTTTTGTGTTTTGCGTCTGATTTTATGCTTTCCTTCTCTGTGTCACTATAGGACCAGTGAGGCTGTGCAGCCTATCCTGCGGTAATCAGAACATCTGGGCATGTGACACCAGTGGAGTCGTTTACTTTCGCGTAGGAACCCAGCCACTAAATCCAAGCATGATGCTGCCAGCGTGGATCATGATCGAGCCACCCATACAGGTAACAAGCCCGGCCTCTGTGCTGCCATCTGCCTCCAGTTATGTAAGATATGGAATTGTTCATTAATAAATAAAATTGTTGGGACTTTGTATGAGACAACAACTGCTACAGAGTTTGTCTCCATCCCTGAATCGTAGAAAAAAAAAGGGGGGGGGGAGAATGGTAGACATGTGCAATTCGTTTTTTTTTTTTTTCGTTCATTCGTTATCGTACGAATGAACGAACGATTCGCTAAAAATTTTAACGAATCGTTCGAATCGAACGAATCCGAAAACAACGAAAATCCGAAAAAACAACGAATGTACGAAAGAAGAAAATCCGAAAAACGGGAACAACGAAAATCAAAATGAACGAAAAAATTTGTACATTCGTAACTTTTTTTTTTTTTTTTTTTTTGGTTGAATTGGTAATTTTCCGTGTCCCTTATAATGGCGCTGCTTAACGTGCCTCGAATGGATTGAATGAAAAAATGTGTACGTTCGTAACTTTTTTTTTTCGATTCGTAGTTTTCCGTGTCTCTTAAAATGTAATAATAGCATACACATTACATAAAATTATGAATTATGCTCCGATTACGAATGTTAAGAATAAATACGAATGCGTCCGAATTTCAAATAAACGAAAATTAAACTAACGGAAAAACGAATCAACGAAAAAATAACTCTTACGAAAATACGAATCGTTACGAATACCGACGACTTACGAATGTACGAATCAACGTAAACGAAACGAAAATAAATGAATGTTTTTGTTGTGCACATGTCTAGAGAATGGTGGGACTTTATATGAAGCACAACACCAAAACCAGATGAATCAATTGGTAGATATTATTAAATATTTAATGGTGCACATGGATGCATGTGGGACTGTAAGTAACATGTAGCAAATAACATAATAATATAATACATAAAAATGTACACACAAGTGTTGGAAATGCATACATATACATAAAGTTCCTACATAGTAAATAATTTTTAATTGTAGCCCAAACTTGAATATAAACATAATTGATTGCACATATGATAATATAGAATTGATTCAAGGTAGTTGCATGGTAAATGCATGGTAGCTGTGACAATATATCAGTATATAGCTCTGCGCAAGTTTCGTGGATAAATTCCACTCATCAGGAGCCAATGCAATCTAGGGATGTCTGTAATAAAATCTAAATACCAAATATTATCGTAAAATAAAGTAACAGGAAGAGGGGGAACCACAACTTAATCCCAGCGCTCTTACCTATAAGTAGGCTACAATATTAAAAATGTAGGTAGTGTTAGTAGCTGGAGGCACTATAGGAAACCTAAAAAAAGTGATGGTGCAGCGCTAGTAACAATTTGAAATTTAAATAGGTGATCTAAGGTGCATAGATAACCTGATGCACTAAACGTATCAAAGTTACAATAATTGTGAAGATATCAAACTAACAGTATAATGTGCAATATTGAAATATTGATATCAGGTGATTAAACCAATGTATACCATACATATAAATGCAGTGATATCAGGCGATTAAACCAATATATACCATAGACCTAAAATGCAGTGAACAACTTATTATAAACTAGGGCTGTTACTGATTAAAATGTTTGTGTTTGATTATTTTTTTTTTTAATCTATTAGGCCCCTTTCACACTGGGGCGGGAGCGGCGACGACGGTAAAGCAGCGCTATATTTAGCGCTGCTTTACCGTCATTTTAGCCGCGGTATTCGGCCGCTAGCGGTGCGGTTTTAACCCCCGCTAGTGGCCGAAAAAAGGGTTAAAATCCCCCGCAAAGCGCCGCCGTATCGGTGCTTTGTGGCGGTACTGCCGCGGTATTACCGCGGTGTCCCATTGAAATCAATGGATAGGAGCGGTGAATACACGGCTCCTATACCGCTCCAAAGATGCTGCTAGCAGGACTTTTTTGACCGTCCTGCTAGCGCACCGCTCCAGTGTGAAAGCCCCCTGGCTTTCACACTGGAGTGAATGGGCCGGATTTTTTCAGGCGCTGTACAGGTGCTATTTTTAGCGCTGTACCGCCTGAAAAATGCCCCAGTGTGAAAGGGGCCTTAATCAATTTTGATTAATTTTATAACGTACATTCAGATCCAACTACTTTTAGCTGATCTCCTTGCATTGCAACTCTGCATTAGTCAGTGGTAAATGTGGTATACACTATATACAATCACCCGACACTAGTTCGTTTCCACAATTCATGACTTAACTTCACAGTTCACACAAATACGTTTTAAATTCAAACTGTTGCACTGTTGCAAGTAATTTTTATTTATTTTTTTCACAGTAGCGTGACAATCCCTCCACCTCCGGTCTAATTAATCACTCTCACCTTATGGCATGGACCCCTGTGCAAACAGGTGGTCATGCAAGCGGGTATCAAAAGGGTTAACACGGACCATAAACTTCTCTCACGTCTCCTTAGATCTCAGCAAGGACGCCAGGCCATGAGTAGAAAGAAAAGATCTAAGTGCTCACCGCTTAAGTATAAGATTTAATTTTTGTGTTCAAACACAAGCTACTCACATAAAGATGATAAAAACACAGCATGTAAAGCCGACAATCGTGTTAGTAACGTAGGGCAACAGCGGGTGACGTCATGCGTAGCTCCTCCCCCGTACGCATTGCGTTCAATCAGAACTTCAACGTCACCGGACTCCTCCCCCCTTCCCGTTGTTAGTAGATGTAGGCACTTGGGGAAGGGGGGAGGAGTCCGGTGACGTTGATGTCCGTAGTTAGAAAGTGACAAGGGGAACTCTGGACAGCTGAACACCAGACGAAGATGAAAAATCACATGGATTTATTAAAAACAGGAATCGCATCAAAATCCAAAAACGCAGCAAAACAGGGAAGGGGGGACACACAGCTGACGCGTTTCACGCTAAATACAGCACTTACTCATAGCTCATGCTGACGTTTATGTCCGTGACGGAACTCCCTGAAGACCCGGAAGCCGGCGGAGAGGTGAGTACCAATCAAAAGAATTTTGATCGATCAAAAAAATGAATCGAGGAATTAATCTTTAATTTACACAGCCCTATTATAAACTTAAAAGCAATAATAGAAAAAATTAATAAAGGCAAAAGTCCACTGAGTGAGAGAGTGTTTTATGAAATGGAAATGTCCAAAACATAAATATCTTGGCACCCCAAATGTTAATTTTCAAGCCACCGCTAAATGTGCATGAAAAGGGGAGATGGAGCACCTCCACCAATAACACAGAGGCTACAGGCAAGTATGGATTCAGTAGGCCATACGCCAGATGAATCAAACAGACTTGTCGGCGATTCTTCACCAAAAATAGTAGAGCCCAATTGGATAAAATAATCCTCTCACAAGGAGCACCGGTCACGTTTTTTTTCACTATAGGAAACCTAGTTTAGCATGCAGCGTGACGTGGGTGGGGTCCTGTGGCTTTGTGGTGGGTATTTTATTCCACACCCTTGTGGCGCACACACTCAGTCTGCTTCTTGAAGTCACTATGCACATCTCTAGACTCTGCTTTATACTTCATACCAAGGGTAATATTAGGTCTTCTATCTTTGGTCTTTTGTGCTATTTTTCTTACCATCACTCATTCTATGGTGAGTTACTCACCATATAATATTTGGTATTTTATATTTTATTACAGACATCCCTAGATTGCATTTGCTCCTGTTGAGCGGAATTTAGCCATGAAACGTGCGCCAAGCTATATACTGATATATTGTCACAGCTACCATGCGACTACCTTGAAGAACCTTGAATCAATTCTATATCATCATATGTGCAATCAATCATGTTTATATGCAAGTTTGGGCTACATTTAAAAATATTTACTATGTAGGAACTTTTATGTATGCATTTCCAACACTTATATGTACATTTCTATGTATGTATTATATTACTATATTATTACCGTATATACTCAAGTATAAGCCGACCCCAATATAAGCCGAGGCACCTAATTTTACCACAAAAAACTGGGAAAACGTATTGACTCGAGTAAAAGCCTAGGGTGAGAAATGCGCAGCTACTGTAAGTGCAAAAGAGGGTCAACAATGCCCATTTGCAGCCTCACTGTGACCATTTGCAGCCATAGGTCCCCCTAACTTCAAACTTGGTATTTAAGGGTTCTTAGATGCCCCCTAGCTGCAGCCAAAATTTGGGGTCTCTGGACCCAAAGGGTCCCGAAATGACATTGCTGCAGATGGACACCGTTGACTGACTTTGGGGCCCCGTATCTCGGGGTCTCTTGGAGTTCCTAGCACCAAGTGGCCCCCAGATACGGGGCCCCAAAGTTGGTTTGAAAAATGTCAAGCACTTTTCTGCAGCAGAGAATTACATTTTCCTACCTGATTTTGGGGCCCCGTATGTCGGGGCAACTTGGTGCTAGGAACCCCATCTTTGGATATGTTGTAGTGCTAGTTCCAAATGGCCCGAGATAGGGGGCCCCAAAGTCGGATCGGAAAATGTCATTCTCTGCTGCAGAAAAGTGCTTGACTCAAGTATAAGGCGAGGGGGGCATTTTCAGCACAAAAAAATGTGCTGAAAAACTCGGCTTATACTCGAGTATATACTGTAATTGTAGTAGGTAGTGTACAATTCACACGTTTTAGTGAGCAGCTACACAGTCTATTTCAGAACACTTTATAAAATTATTTTAAAGCAGAGTTCCACCCTAAAGTGGAACTTCCGCTTATCGGATTCCCCCCTCCGGTGCCACAATTGGCACCTTTCAGGGGGAGGGGGGTGCAGATACCTGTATAATACAGGTATCTGCACCCACTTTCGTGACAAATTATCCGGAGCTGTCCCGCCCCTATACGCAGATGCCCCGTTGTGTCTTGGGAAACACAGTTCCCAGGACACAACGGGGACCAATAGAGACGCGCAGCGCGTCTCGCACATGCGCAGTAGGGAACCGGGCAGTGAAGACGTTGCGTCTTCACTTCCTATTCCCTGACAGAGGATGGCGGCGGGGCAGCCGAGAGACGAGCGGTCGCTCGTCACATTCTGCCGACATCGCTGGAACCTGGAACAGGTAAGTGTCCATTTATTAAAAGTCAGCAGCTGCAGTATTTGTAGCTGCTGACTTTTAATATTTTTGGTGCGGGTGGAGCTCCGCTTTAAGAGATCATGGGTATAAATGGTTAAAGCGTATAATTAACAGTTTACCAGCAAGCTACTCATCTATTGTCAGACTTTATAAAATGACATGTTCATGTACACGATATCCAGAGATGTCATTTGGAGGGATTATGATCACATAACAGAATATTGGATTACAGTTTGCATTTACGTATTCATACATTATAAATCGTATACAAAGAAACACACTCTGTCAGCAGTATTGTGTTCAGATAGAGAAACTGATTTATGAAAGGAATAGACTGTTACCATAGCAAAGTGAACACTCCCTTTTGAAAATGAATGTTCATTTGGCTTGGTTAGTAAGGAGAACCGGTCTTCACCCTGAATACCAAATCATGTGCAATGGAAACTTGCTTGTACATGACAGAAGTAAAAATCAATTCACTTCATTCTTTTAAAGCAGCAGTAAATGCTGAAGAAGAGAAAAAGCAAAACCCGGCAAGGCATCATGTGCTAGTAAGCATTATATACTAGCACATTGCGAAGCCCTCCAGTGTCGCCTCTGCAGAGGCTTTCATCTTCACACGGTCTTCCTTCCGGATTTGTGGACTGCAGCCGCTTGAAGTTCTGAGCTGCAGTGATGTCAGCCCCGCATTCGGGAGTATCGGCCAAGGTGCACGGGTATGCCGTTCCTTCAGAATGCATGCACCGGTGACCTCACCGGCTGCTGCTCCCTAGAATATCTCCTAAACCATGAACGTTTAGGAGATATTCATTTTAACCAGTAGCCGACCAGCCGCCGTCGTTATAATGCGTCAGGTTGGCTCTCCTGGGCAAATCACCGTAGCTGTAGGTCGGCCACTTTAAGGCCACTAGCGGGCGCCCGTGGCACGACGATGGAGCCGATGCGCATGCCCGGCGGCCGCGCTGTCCACCAGGCACCCACGATCGCGCATGAGAGAGACAGAACGGAGTCATTGTAAACGGACAGATCTCCGCTCTGTCAGGGGAGAGGAGACTGATTTGCTGTTCATACTGGTTCTGAACAGCAATATGTCTCCTCCTCCAGGCAGTCCCATCCCCTAACAGTTAGAAACACTCCCTAGGACACACATTCAACCCCTTGATTGCCCCCTAGTGTTTAACCCCTTCCCTGTTAGTGTCATTTACATAGTAATCAGTGGCTATTTTTAGCTCTGATCGCTGTATAAATGTCAGTGGTCCCAAAAAAGTGTCCGATCTGTCCGCCGCAATGTTGCAGTCCCGCTAATCACCGCCAGTACTAGTAAAAAAAAAAGTTAAAAAAATTAATATTAAAAATAACATAAATATATCCCCTATTTTGTAGACGCTATAAATTTTGCACAAACCAATCAGTATACGCTTATTGTTTTTTTTTTTTTTTTTTTACCAAAAATATGTAGAATCGGCCTAAACTGAGGAAGAAATTTTGTTTTTTGTTTTTTTTTTATAATTTTTGGGGGGGATATTTATTATAGCAAAAAGTAAAAAATATTACTTTTTTTTATTTATTTATTTATTTTTCTAAATTTTTGCTCTTTTTTTGTTTAAGTGCAAAAAATAAAAGGTGATCGAATACCACCAACTCTATTTGTGGGGATAAAAAAGGTCATCAATTTTGTTTGGGTACAATGTCGCATGACCGAGCAATTGTCAGTTAAAGCGACGCAGTGCAGTATCGCAAAAAAATGGCCTGGTCATTACCGAGGCAAATCCTTCGGGTTAAAGTGGTTGTAACCCTAAAAGAAAAAAAAATAATTATCTGTCCCTCTCTAAGCTGTAAAATACCTGGCTGATTCAGCCTGGTGTGGCCCTCCCCTCTGTAAACTGACCACGTTTACCATGGCTGCTGATCCATAACTACAGTGGTCAGTTTGCATGTCTCCGTCATCCCGCTGCTCTTCTTCTCTCTCCCTGCCTATCAGCTCCTGTGTGTGTGTGTGTGTGTGTGCGCCATCTCTGACCCCCCCCCCCCCCCCCCCCCCACCGCTATTTGTAGCTGGCAGTAAAGGCAAAGAAATATTTCTGCCAGCCACTCTGTTTTAAGAATCTGTTCTACACTGTACATGGTTTTTATAAAACGATGCCTGTAAATACCTTATCGCAGATCTTTTATGGCCGGTCATGTGACCTCCGGCTGCTCTCCTCCCCCATCTAAGGGCTACATCCGGAGGGGCTGAGCCGAAAACGGTGGTCACGTGACCTCCCAGGCTTGCGTCAGAGGGAGATCTCGGGCCCCTTCCGCTGTAGCCCTTCGATCGGAGGAGAGCAGCCGGAGGTCACGTGACCGGCCATAAAAGATCTGCAAAAAGGTATTTACAGGCATTCTTTTTTAAAAACATGTACACAGTATAGGATAGATTGATCAAACCGACGGGCTGGCAGTAATATTTCTTCGCCTTTACAACCACTTTAACCCACAGGTAAGCTTTTATTATAAGCTTGCCTATTGGTTAAAATTAAAATTTTAAGTTTACCACCACTATAATGAACAAGGCTCAACGAGAGATCCTATTGGTTTCCATCATCCATGCTAAATGTGCCAAGCTTTTGTATTCTTACAGCTGGCACCCATAGCTGTCGGCATAAATGAACATCAAGTGCGTCATCAGGAGCTCGACGAAATTTTCCATCCGTTTCATATCGGCACCACAGAGTCCTTATCTATCTGCTTCTAAGTGTAAAGAGCAAGGTTGGATCTAGGTCACAGATGTACACATGCATGAAAATGTATGTAAAGCAAAACGATTTATGTTTTCGATAGAGAAGGGTTAAAAACTGTTTTATTCTTTGCAGTCTGTGTCCCAGTTGAGAGATTTCCTTTTGCTTCCTGTTCCAGGGTATAGAACAGGAAGTGAGAGGAAATTGCTAAAAAGTGAGATGAAAAAGTGTCTCCGTTAAAAGATTCCCCTTGTTTCTGCGACGGATGGGTTTCCCTGTCCCTTCCTGTACCAGAGTCGGTGGTTACCAGCACAATAGTAAAGATAAATTTCTCCAGTAAAAACCTCAGAGGCCCTGACACTTCCACACTCGCATACTTTTTACAGTCTTGTACTACTGTGGCCAGAAGCCCTAGATTATTTCAGATTTGTGCAAATGCATTGCTTTCCCATATTAGACATGTGCGATTTAGTTTCATACGAATCAAAAATTCGTCCGAATTTCCGGAAAACAAATTTTTATGCATACGAATTTTTGTTTACGAATTTCCGATCCAAATTAACAAACGTTTAAAAACCCAGGAAGTCAGCACAGCACTGGGATAATGGGAACCCCTCATAATGATAAATTCATCATAACGAACTTTCGTTATTTTAATGACAAGTTTACGAATCTAACAAAAATTCGTATTTCGTACATGAATTATGAAATGCAAATTTTTTTTTTATACGGAACTAAACAAATTTTGACGGCGCCCATGTCTATCCCATATGTGAGAATTGTATCTGGGTAATCCATTCCCTCCTCGGTGATCCCTGTCTTCAAAGTGTCGCCTCCTAGTGTCTGTGACACCCCCCCCCCCCCCCCCCCCATAGATGTCCATAGTGCAGTGATGGCAAACCTTGGTTGAGCACCCATGCACTATAGCAGTGATGGCGGACCTTGGCACCCCAGATGTTTTGGAACTACATTTCCCATAATTGTCATGCACTCTGCAGTGTACTTGAGCATCATGGGAAATGTAGTTCTAAAACATCTGGGGTGCCAAGGTCCGCCATCACTGCTATAGTGCATGGGTGCTCAACCTGTGGCCCTCCAGCTGTTGCAAAACTACAAGTCCCATGAGGCATTGCAAGGCTGACCGTTACAAGCGTGACTCCTAAAGGCTGATGGGACTTGTAGTACCGCAACAGCTGGAGGGTCACAGGTTGGGCACCCAAACTCTGTTGGGTTTCTGCCAGCAGAGGCGCCTCCAGAGAGTAGCAAGTAGGAGCTTCTTGCCCTTTAAAAGCCACAGCAGGTCTTGATAGGGGGCACAGAGGTTGTTAGTAGTTACTTCATTACAGGCTCGAAGATGGAGATCTTGTGTCTTCCTCCTGGACTTGTCCCCCCCCCCCCCCCCCCCCCCCCCCAGGCTCCTTAGTGAGATTACAGTGTCTGGATTGTGTAAGGGAAGGGAATACCTTGTGACACAAGTCTGGCTTCCTTCGCTCCATGTGAGGTTATGGAGGAGCTGCCTATATTTAGAGCCTTTGGTATGAGCACGGTGTGAATGTACAGTCGAGCCCTGTTGTTCTCCAGATTCCGCAGTAGATTCCTGGATTGGATCACGGGGACAGGTACGATGCCCGAGGTCATGCGGAAAGTATTCAAGCCTCGTCCCAGGATTCAGATGCATTTCAGACCTCTATAAGACAGTTGTTGACTAGTTAATATGCAAGTACTGCATGTGCCTCCAGCTCATTATGTCCACTTTTTTGCTTTAAGTTCCAAGACCTTGCCAAACATAACCAGTGGACAAATGACCCCTACCTCCTCTTTCCCTCCGCCTAGAGTTGAGGATTTATTCTGTTCATGTCCACAATAATAATGATCTGCATGAAGAATTTAAATTTGGACATTAACCCCTTTTAATTAAGTGAAAGTATTTTCTAAACCCAATTTAGTAGAATTATATAAAATCTTAAACTGCCTGAACATTTCTCTAGCAACATGCCTTGGCTTGACACATCGTCACGGTTTAGCAGTCAGTTGACTGTTGCCATAGCGACTAACAGCTTGTGAAGAGCAAAGTTTTGTCACATCATTTTTGATTTTATTATACTGAATTGAATAAACCTTAAAGTGAACCTGTGCCAGGATCATGCATACTCTCTCGTATTTACGCAGTCTGAATAATGCGGCGTACACACACTCGGACTTTCCGGCGGGATTGTCCGCCGGACCTAGTCCAGCGGATGAACCGCCAGACTTTCCAGCGAGAAGACCCCCCAAGACGGAAGAAGACCCCCGGAGCTGTGCAATAAAATTTTTAAAAATTGTGTCGTTTTTTTTTTATTTACACTTTTTTCCTTGGGTGAATGGGTAGGGGTACATCGTACCCCATACTCATTCACATAAGCCGACGTAAGCCTGACCGGCCAGGCTGCGTGCTCGGATAAGGGTCTGAGATGGATTTGGGGGGTACCCCCATGCCGTTTTTTTTCGGCATAGGGATTCCCCTTTAAATCCATACCAGGTGACAGGGGCTAGAGCGGCGGCATTGACTGCCTTCGCTAGTCCCGTCTACCTGGAGTCACGTTCTAAATGAACGGACTTTCCTTCCGTGTGTGAGGCAAGTCCGTTCATTTCAAAAGTCCCGCGGACGAGCACACAGACTGCGGGATTGTCCGCCGGACTGCCGAGTCCAGCGGACAATTTCTAAGTCTAAACTTATAAACTTAGTCCGCTGGACTTTTGGGAGGAAAAAGTCCGCCGGAGCCCACACACGGTCGGACAATCCCGCGGGAAAGTTTGCTCGTGTGTATGCGGCCTAAGCAGTAAAATCACTTTAAAGCAACCCTTCATTCCCATTCACACTTGTGCCATTTGTTGCGTGACAATGCACATCGGGGGGGAGCCCTGTTAATGTCTATGGGGCCCTTTTACGCCTATGCAACATGCCTTCCATGCAACTTGGAAAGAGATGCAAGTTCTTCTTTTGGCATGACTAATGGCCCGTACACACGATCCGAATATCGTACGAAAACGATCGTCCGAGGAAGGATCGTACGATTTTCGGATCGTGTGTACACTACTTCCGACAGCCGATCACGACCGGTCATCCGATATTATTCGATCAGACATGCACGGAAATTTTCCTCGTACGATTCCAGATCGTACGATTTTTTCGTTTAGTCAGTATAGTTGTCGTCCGAAAATACAATACAAATACATTACAACACATGACATCACGACTTTTTTATTTTTTCCTATCGTACGAGAATTTTTGTGACTTTATTGGCTATTCAATTTCTACTTGCGATTATTAACCGAAAAACGGTCGTACGATATTCGGATCGTGTGTACGGGACACTAAGCTTAGTAAACACCGTGAAGGTGTTGTGTGTGTGTGTGTGTGTGTTTTTTTTTTTTTTTTATCATCCCAGCGGGTTGAACGAAAAAAACTGACAGCTCTGGTCAGAGCCGCTGTACAAACATGAGACCAGAGCCCCCCCCCCCCCCCCCCCCCGCTGTTTTATTACGTTCTGACGGGGTCGCCATTGGCTGAGAGTGCTGAATGGGAGGCAGTCGGCTGCTGCTTTTCAGCATGCTCGGCCGGCTTCTGTCGGACTGGCTGCCATACAGAGGCCAATTGTCGACTGTTTATTATTAAACCGACCAATGTCGCTTGACAGTCGGCTCATGTGTGCTAGGCTTTGACCCCATAGACTTCAATGGGAGCAAATGAATAACGGATGAAAAGCGCATTATGAAAACATCAGAAATTCATTAGAAAAAAACGCAAGACAATGCAGATGCACAGGTATGAACCTAGCCTCATTAACCTCTGTATCTGTTAGCGTTGTGACGAAATTACTTTTCAAAGTTCACAATACAAGCAATGTGTTTTTATATGAACAGAATCTAGGCAGCCTGCCAGCCCTCTAGTGTAAGCAACCAGCAGGCGTTACAGCTGGTGTTACACTAGACTACAACAGATTTACAGTTTAGAGGTTTTTTTTGGCATACAGCTAGTGGGCTGAGCGAAAAAAAAAACTGATTCTTCCATTCATACAAGCGAGGTGTCGGAATACACTGATCAGCAGCTGCAGCTACAAATCAGCATGTCCCTTTGTCAGAAGTCAATTAAACAATGGACATGTGTCTTCTGTCGATCGGCGGGGGATCCCGCACGCTAATCAAAATTCAGCAAATCCCTGGGGTAAAGTCACTTGTGTTTTTTTTTTTTTTTTGTTTTTTTTTCGTTTAAAAAAATAAACAAACCTGTTATACTTACCTGCTCTGTGTAATGGTTTTGCACAGAGCAGCCCCGATCCTCATTTTCTGGGGTCCCTCGCTGGCACTCCTGGCCCCTCCCTCCTGCCCCCACAGCAAGCAGCTTGCTGTGGGGGCACCTGAGCCAAGCCGCTGCTCTGTTTGTCCATTCAGACACGAGCCCTGGCTCTGCCCCGCCCCTTCCTTCCTCATTGGCTCATTGACTTTGGCAGCAGATGGCGCCCTGCTGCTGTCTCCGCCAATGAGGGAGAGTCCCGGACAGCTGAGACTCTCGTACAATATCACTGGATCGAGATGGGCTCAGATAAGTATGAGGGGGGCTGCTGCTGCACACAGTTTTTTTATCTTACTGCATAGAATGCAGTAAGATAAATAACCTGACTTTTTAGAAGCCCTTTAAGTTTGATTCGATTTAAAGCTGAAGTTTAATTTGTTTATATTTTGCCTTCTCTGGTCCCCCCCCCCTCATTGACATAATATAGAAAATGTAAATAAAACCTTCCTGTTTTTATTACATACCTTAATTATAGATCAGTGATGTCATCATTAAGTCTGCTTCTCTATGCAATGCAGGCAGGCCTCCATAATTGAAAGAACTGAAATCCAATGAATGAAAGAGATGGGCCAGGGAAAGTCAGGCTGGGGGGGGGGGGGGGGGGATGAGCTAGATGGTGCTGGAGCAAGAAGATTTGGTGGGAGGAGCCTGCGTAACTATGAAAGACTGAAGGGAAGGCTGAAATTCATCTTTAAAGTGAAACAGTCTCATGTTTGTTGTTTTTATTTAAAAAAGAAAACAAAATGTCATACTTACCATCTCTGTTGCAGTGGATTTGCACAGGGCAGCCCAGAGCTTCCTCTTCTCGGGTCCCTCCTCTGTGCTCCTGGCCCCTCCCTTCTTTTGAGTGCCCCCACAGTAAGCAGCTTACTATGGGGCACCCAAGCTGAGTCACAGCTCCCTGTGTCCATTCAGACACGGAGCTGCGGCCCGGCCCCACCCCCTCTCTCTCCTGATTGGTTGACTGACTTTAATTGACAGCAGCAGGAGCCAATGGCGCCGATGCTGTGCCTCAATCAGGAGGAAGAGTCTCGGGGGGCCGAGACACTCGTGGCCAGAGATGAGGCTCAGGTAAGTATTACGGGGGCCGCTGCATGCAGAAGGCTTTTTATATTGATGCATTAAGATAAAAAGCCTTCTGATTTTACAACTCCTTTTAAACTTATTATCTGCTTAGAATTTGTATGATATCCCCAAGTTTCCAATGGTTTTGTTTACTACCAGTGGAAGGAAGAGAGGGAAGATACCTGGTGCCACACATCCTATGGTGGTATGACGTTGCATGCCTGATGAAGGGGTCCTGCGTGGCTCTGAAACGTTCTATTTTTTTTTTTTTTAATACTGTGTGATTACAATTTGGACCCAATTTTTTGAGATCTTGGTGTGCTGGTGACACTTCCTTCCTATGGTGGTAAGAGAGAGACCACCTCAGCCTGGGCTCCCGACAGACCACGCCCCCGACAGACCACGCCCCCAATGCATTTCAATCCGCCCCCCCTCGGAGCTTAGTCATGGGGGATCGGTGGGTCACAGTTAGTTTACTACCAGCCTGGCTGGGCCTAGAGTGCTTGTGTGTATGTACACAATGTAGTAGGGACATTAGACTGGACGTCCTCCAGGGGCAGGACTTGAAGACTCTGTAAGTGGATCAGTGTTCTCTGTATTCTTGCAGCTATTGGAGCCGTATATATGTTAATATAACAGACATGAACAATACATACTCATGGAACTTCTTCTTTTGCAGCCTGTAGGTATCAACTTGATTAGTGTCTTCTCCAGTCCCAACGACAATATGCTGTGGACTCTCGACAACAAGTGCAACGTTTACGTACGGATCGGAATTACAGAAGAAATGCCCATTGGGATAGACTGGGAGCACGTACCTGGTGAGAAATCCATTTTACAAAATGATTCATTTGTCTCGGGTACTGTAAGTCTTCAGCAGCTGAGGAACACCAAGTGTAGATATCGAGGCATGCCTAAATGGGTCATTTCCAACCCTCTGGGGTAGAGCTGCACGATTAATCGTTAAAAGAATCGATCGCGATTCAACCCCTCTCGCAATCTTAACACAGCATTTCCTCCAGTCAGTGCAGAGTGTTCTCTGCTCAAGCCGACAGCTGTCAAAAAAAAAATGTAGTGCCATAACCCCGCAACTGGACTCTTCACTGTTGTATAAACCCTTGTCTGTAGATCTAGCAGCCAACAAGTGATTTGGAATTAGCAAAGTCTCTGCCACAGACTAGGTTGTGAAACTTCAAGTGAACAATGTAAAAGTCTCTGCCACAGACTGTTGTAACTGAAGGATGGGTTAGGAATATTTCCTATGGTACCTGAATCTTCCAGCCGTTTCGGCGATACCGTAGGAAATGCGGATTCAACTAGTGTCCATACATCTCAGCTCCCAGGCTCTTACCGAGCAGCCAGCTTCATGGCCCTCCTCCGAAGAGTCCTCCCCTGGTCGCTTGTATGAGTTGCTGTGCCTCTCCAATCCGGAGAGGACACCGGGACACCTCCGAATCCTCCTTCAGTTACTGGGCCTCGAACTAGCCAGTTCCGAGGCTCGGGAACGGACGGATCCCCACCCCAGACCATGAGGGCCTCTGGGGCTGGTCAGGGTGACCATGCTTACGGGGACAGCAGACACTCCTGGGTCCGGGACCTCTCACGGGGTTGGTCCAGACCGGAACCAGGAATCAAAGAGCAAGCCGAACCCTGAACACGTGACTTCAGCCTTTTAAATACCCCTTCCCAGAATACACTGCGGGGCCAGACGTGCCCACTGATTTGGCTCTGAGAAAGATTGGTACCTAATACGTCCAACCAGACTGCGTTCTCAGCCTGTCACAGGTCCTCACCTATGACCAGGCAGAACTCCAGTACAGCCCAGCCAAACTGATGCCAAAGTACAAACCTAGAACAATTAACCCCCAGAACTCAGTTACAGTTCTGGGAAAAAAATAATTTACAGAATAGCGCACACTTCTTCAAAAACAAAAAAAAAAAACAGGCAGCCTGCCAAGTTAATCACGACATCGCTCAGATGAGATAAAGAGAAACATTGTAACATTTCGTTCTTTTAGAATTTAGATTAAAGGAATGAACTTCTGTCTGTAGATGAGGGCAGTTTAACCACTTGAAGCCAGGGGTCTTCAAACTACGGCCCTCCAGTTGTTCAGGAACTACAATTCCCATCATGCCAAGTCATGTCTGTGAATGTCAGTTTTACAATGCCTCATGGGATGTGTAGTTCTGCAACAGCTGGAGGGCCGTCATTTGAGGATGCCTGACTTAAAGACTAAACCTTTTTCTGACGCTTGCAAGTTAACCACTTCAGCCCCGGAAGATTTGGCTGCTGAATGACCAGGACATTTTTTTTGCGATTCGGCACTGCGTCGCTTTAACTGACAATTGCGCGACGTTTCACCCAACAAAATTAACTTTTTTTCCCACAAATGGAGCTTTCTTTTGGTGGCATTTGATCGCCTCTGCGGTTTTTATTTTTTGTGCTATAAAAAAAGAGCAACAATTTTGAAAAAAAACATATTTTGTATTTTTTTGCTATAATAAATATCCCCATTTTTTTTTTTTTTTTTTTTTTTTAAAAAGATAATTTTTTTTTCTCAGTTTAGACCGATACATATTCTTCTACATATTTTTGGTAAAAAAAAAATTGCAATAAGCGTATCTTGATTGGTTTGCGCAAAAGTTATAGCTTCTACAAAAAAGGGGATAGATTTATAGCATTATTATTTTTTATTTTATTTTTTATTAATAATGGCGGCGATCTGTGTTTTTATTGGGACTGCGACATTATGGCGGACACATCGGACACTTTTGACACATTTTTGGCACCATTGGCATTTATACAGCGATCAGTGCTATAAAAATGCATTGATTTACTGTAAAAATGACACTGGCAGTGAAGAGGTTAACTGTGTTCCCTGCTATGTGTTTCTAACTGAAGGGGGAGGGGACTGACTAGAGCAAGTGGCGGGTCGTGGTTCCCTCCTTCCCTTTTTATGAAAAAAAAAAAAAAAACTCAAATCTTACTTGGTACCAGCAGGGCTGCTGTTGGAAATCATGGCCTGTCCCTCCCCTCATGCACTGCCTATGTAGGTGCAAGTGTATGGGCCCCAAACATGGCTCCAGGCACAGGCAGCTACAAATCCTGTAGCTGCTGATTTTTAGTAAGCAGACCATAGGCAATGCACACAGGGCGTGCCTGGGAACATCCTAATCACTTTGTGCGGTGCAGATTCCCCCTGCTAGGCACACCCTCCATTGTTGTCCGTTCCCCCCCCCCCCCCAGTGCCGCCGGCTTACCTCCTCTCCGACCAGCTGCTGCTGTGGGCACACAGGGAGATGTTTCAAGATAAAGAGCGAGGGAAGGGGCTAGTAAATTTAGTTTACTGTCCTTTTCCTTTTCTGAATAGACACAGTGAGTGATTGGCACCGATCAATCGCTGTTTCATTCATATCCGAAGCATAGTAAACCATGTTTACTATGCTTCAGTTTGTGAATGAACAGGAAGCCGCTCAGCCCTGGGCACTTCCCATTCATTCACCATCCAGTTCAGCTGAGGCTGAAGAGAAAGGGACTGAGGAATCTGTCTGCATTCCATTTCTCTGTCTCAAAATGGAGACATCAGGGGTCTGATGAAGTGTACACTTGTCCAACGATCCAGCACTGTCCTCACCCAGGCTAGTTCTTCACTAGCCTTTGGGCTCCCAGCTCCGGGATCCTAACCCCGGGCAGCCAGCTGTGTGACTTTCGTATACACAGACAGCTGCCCACTGTGCATGCATGAGGTGCGCTGCACTTTCTGAATGGTACCGTAGTCTTCTGGGTCCTGTGACATGTGCCAGAAGACTGCCGGGGGGGGGGGGGGGGGGGGACTTACTCTCAGATCACCTAGACGATGCGGGGTACCCGCACCCCTCTCCCAAATGACATACCAAGTTCGGCTGAGGGGGGAGGATGTCTTAAAGCGGAACTTCCCCTTTTGGGTAGAGCTCCGCTTTAAATGTTTTGTAATTCTTTTTTACAATTTTTCTTTTTTACAATTTCTTTTCCACTTCTTATTTCACCAACACACACGTAAAAAAAAAAAATCATGAATCTAAACTGATGTCTCACTTTTGAGACCGAAAATAACATTGAGGACACTAATCCCCAATCCTTTCTTTGCATCTTCAGCTGCACTGCAGAAGGCACGATGTACAGAGGTCCCTGTTCATTCACAAACTAAAAAAAATCCTGAAACTGATCCCTGGGGTTGTGGCCAATCCCCCTGTGGCACACTATGTAGCAGCTGGCAGCAAGGAGTGAAGGAGAACGCAACTGTGATCAACAGCTTTTGACACTGCCTGCACCATAAAGCTACTTGGGGCCTCCCTTGTTGAATTAATGGGGTCTTGGCTGCATACAGGAGGGCAGGTGCTACTCCTTATTGGTCGCATTGCTTGGCACCTATAAATTGTTGGCAGCTATTTTTTGTCAACTCAGTGATTCTTCATACTTCTTCCAGAATTAAAAAAAAAAAAGTGACTTTACCGGAAACTGTCATTTGTGTGAGTAAAGGTCAAAAAGACCAATTTACAAAGACTAAAGCTGGCCATACACTAGTAGAATTATTTTTTTTTTTTGTTTTAAGAACATAGATTTGATTTTCTCACTGTGTGGCCCCTTTCACATGTCAGTTTTTTTTAAGCGGACCTGAACGGACACTCCATAGACCTCTATGGAGCGTCGGATGTCAGCGGTGACATGTCCGCTGACATCCGACCCGCTCCAATCCGAAAAAGTGTGACGGAGGAAAACCCTATTTTTCCATCCGCCGTTGGATTGGGGGACAACGGACTCTACGGTCTGTCATCCGATCCCCCATAGGGGAGAGCGGCGCTCTGACAGGTCCGTCCCTGCACAGAGTGCAGAGACAGACCTGTCATCTACCTGCTCAGTGGGGGATCGACTGAGCGATTCCCCGCTGAGCAGAGCGGGCTCCGTACACGGACACGTCCGTGTGAAAGAGCCCTTAGTGTTGGGGTTAGTGTTGGTGTTGGGGCTGGGGTTAGTGTTGGGGCTGGGGTTAGTGTTGGGGCTGGGGTTAGTGTTGGGGCTGGGGTTAGTGTTGGGGCGGGGGTTAGTGTTGGGGCTGGGGTTAGTGTTGGGGCTGGGGTTAGTGTGGGGGCTGGGGTTAGTGTTGGGGGTGGGGTTAGTGTTGGGGCTGGGGTTAGTGTGGGTGCTGGTGTTAGTGTGTGGGGGCTGGGGTTAGTGTGTGGGGGCTGGGGTTAGTGTGTGGGGGCTGGGGTTAGTGTGTGGGGGCTGGGGTTAGTGTGTGGGGGCTGGGGTTAGTGTGTGGGGGCTGGGGTTAGTGTGTGGGGGCTGGGGTTAGTGTGTGGGGGCTGGGGTTAGTGTGTGGGGGCTGGGGTTAGTGTGGGTGCTGGGGTTAGTGTGGGTGCTGGGGTTAGTGTGGGTGCTGGGGTTAGTGTGGGTGCTGGGGTTAGTGTGGGTGCTGGGGTTAGTGTTGGGGCTGGGGTTAGTGTTGGGGCTGGGGTTAGTGTGGGGGCTGGGGTTAGTGTGGGTGCTGGGGTTAGTGTGGGGGCTGGGGTTAGTGTGGGGGCTGGGGTTAGTGTGTGGGGGCTGGGGTTAGTGTGTGGGGGCTGGGGTTAGTGTGTGGGGGCTGGGGTTAGTGTGTGGGGGCTGGGGTTAGTGTGTGGGGGCTGGGGTTAGTGTGTGGGGGCTGGGGTTAGTGTGTGGGGGCTGGGGTTAGTGTGTGGGGGCTGGGGTTAGTGTGTGGGGGCTGGGGTTAGTGTGGGGGCTGGGGTTAGTGTGGGTGCTGGGGTTAGTGTGGGGGCTGGGGTTAGTGTGGGGGCTGGGGTTAGTGTGGGGGCTGGGGTTAGTGTGGGGGCTGGGGTTAGTGTGGGGGCTGGGGTTAGTGTGGGGGCTGGGGTTAGTGTGGGGGCTGGGGTTAGTGTGGGGGCTGGGTTAGTGTGGGGGCTGGGGTTAGTGTGGGGGCTGGGGTTAGTGTGGGGGCTGGGGTTAGTGTGGGGGCTGGGGTTAGTGTTGGGGCTGGGGTTAGTGTGGGGTTAGTTTTTGACCACATTGGCAAGAAAATTTGAGTGAGCAGAATGGAAGTTTTTAGCAGTGAATGTGGTTTTCCTTCGGGAACGTCTATTTCTTTCCAAAATTGATTGTTAAAAGCAAACAAAATTTTCGAGTACTTTCAAACAACATCCATAAAGTCTTCGATTGCACTAAGAATTTTTGTGCGTTTGTTTGAAAATCTATTAGTGTATTTAATTTCTCTACCTTTTTTAGGTTTGCAGGCGTGTCAGCTGGTTGTGAGTGTGAGGACAGTCTGGGCACTTTGTCCCAATGGTGACATTGCCAGGCGGTACGGGATAACCGAAAAGAATGCAGCCGGTGATTACTGGAAGAAAATCCCAGGAAATATGTCATGGTTAACAGGTAAGGATCCGAACACCAAAATATTCATTATTTTAATTGTGTCTTTTTTACAGGGACTCTAATTAAAAAAATTTCTCTCAGCAAAAGAAACCATTAAGTTACTTGTCCTGCTGCCTGCACTACGGGACATCTCTGTGTTTAGGACCAATCTTCTGCTGGGCGTGTCAGAAGTCTGGTCGCCTCCCCCCCACTGTGCTCTGTGCTGGCTCCTACATCAATGCTGTGGTAACATGGGGCTGACCGATAATACTACTGTAAATGTTTTTGGTAGGGATCGCTGGCTGCCAACATCTGACACGCCCTGAAGTATCGAAAGCAGATGATCCCTCCTATTTAATGCAGCAAAATTTGGTGGTGTGGGCAGTTAGACATTTAAGTATTATACATTTCCTTGGAAAAGTATTCATACCCCTTGAATTTTCCACATTTTGTTATGTTACAACCAAAAACGTAAATGTAATTTAACACAAAGTGGCACATAATTGTGAAGTGGAAGGAAAATATATATATATATATATATATATATATATATATATATATATATATATATATATAATTTTTTTTTTTTTTTTTAATACATATGTGAATAGTGCAGTGTGGTGTGCTGTATTCAGCCCCCTTTATTCTGATACCCCTAACTAAAATCTAGTGGAACCAACTGCCTTCACAAGTCACATAATTAGTAAATAGAGTCCATTATTGTAATTCCATATAAATACAGCTGTTCTGTGAAGCCCTCAGAGATTTGTTTATAGAACTTTAGTGAACAAACAGTATCATGAAGGCCAAGGAACACACCAGACAGTTCAGGGATAAAGTTGTGGAGAAGTATAAAGCAGGGTTGGGTTATAAAAAAATATCCCAAGCTTTAAACATCTCACGGAGCACTGTTCAATCCATCATCTGAAAATGGAAAGAGTATGGCACAACTGCAAACCTACCAAGACATGGCCGTCCACCTAAACTGACAGGCCGGGCAAGGAGAGCATTCATCAGAGAAGCAGCCAAGAGGCCCATGGGAACTCTGGAGGAGCTGCAGAGATCCACAGCTCAGAGAATCTGTCGTGGGGGGGGGCACAGCAAACGTGGAAGAAGGTGCTCCGGTCAGATGAGACCAAAATTGAAATTTTTGGCGTAAAAGCAAAATGCTATGTGTGGCGGAAAACTAACACTGCACATCACCCTGAACACACCATCCCCACCGTGAAACATGGTGGTGGCAGCATCATGTTGTGGGGATGCTTTTCTTCAGCAGGGACAGGGAAGCTGGTCAGAGTTGATGGAAAGATGGATGGAGCCAAATTCAGGGCAAAAGATTTGAGACAGGGGTGGAGGTTCACCTTCAAGCAGGACAACGACCCGAAACATACAGCCATACAACTCTAGATGTGCAAAGCTGGTAGAGACATCCCCAAAAAGACTCAAAGCTGTGATTGCAGTGAAAGGCAATTCTACAAAGTATTGATTCAGGGGGGCTGAATACAAATGTACCCCCCACTTTTCACATTTATTTGTAAAACAATTTGAATATCGTTTTCCTTCTACTTACATTACGTTTTTGGTTGTAACATGACAAAATGTGGAAAATGTCAAGGGGTATGAATACTTTTTCAAAGGCACTGTATATTTTCTGTTTGTACATATGTACCGTATATACTCGAGTATAAGCCGAGTTTTTCAGCACATTTTTTTGTGCTGAAAGTGCCCCCCCCCCCCCCCCCCCGGCTTATACTCGAGTCAAGCACTTTTCTGCAGCAAAAAATGACATTTTCCGACCCGACTTTGCGGCCCCGTATCTCGGGCCACTTGGTGCTAGGTACCCCCAAATTTGGTGTGAAAACCCAGTGGAACTAACATCACAACATATCCAAATTTGGGGTTCCTAGCACCAAGTGGCCCCGAGGTACAGGGCCCCAAAATCAGTCAACTGTGTCCATCTGCAGCAATGTCATTTCGGGACCCTTTGGGTCCAGAGACCCCAAATTTTGGCTGCAGCTAGGGGGCATCTAGGAACCCTTAACTACCAAGTTTAACGTTCAGGAGACCTATGGCATGCAAATGGGCACAGTGAGGCATGCCAATGGGCACAGTGAGGCTGCAAATGGGCATTGTTGACCCTCTTTTCCACTTACGGATTTTGTGGTCGGAATTTCCGACCGTGTGTACGGGGGCATAACAGTGGCTGGTGGCTGGTGGGTGGAGTTGTGTGCCTCATCAGAAGCCAGCTGCCTGAACCCAGAAGAGGCAGCCAGCTTTCCAATGAGTGAGGAGTACCAAGATGGCGGTGCAGGACCTGATCAACAGACTACAGCAGGGAAATGCTGGATTCGCTGAGCAGGTGTGTATCTGAGGACAAACCTAGATAACAAGTAAATGAGAATTAAGACAAAGGAGCATGTGAAGATCCTCCTAACGGGGAAGAAAATAACAATTAGTCCCTTTTCACACTGGGGCGTTTTTCAGGCACTACAGCAGTAAAAAAAGCGGGGTCCTTTCACACTGGAGCGGTGCGCTAGCAGGACGGTAAAAAATGTCCTGCTAGCAGCATCTTTGGAGTGGTGTATTCACCGCTCCTACCCATTGAAATCAATGGGACAGCGCGGCAATACCGCCGGCAAAGCGCCGCTGCAGTGGCTCTTTGCGGGGGGGTTTTAACCCTTTTTCAGTCGCTAGCGGCCGAATACCGCTGCTAAAACGACGGTAAAGCAGCGCTAAATATAGCGCTGCTTTACCGCCAACGCCCGCACCGCCCCAGTGTGAAAGGGGCCTTAATGAAGCTGTGGCAGGATTATTTTTATGCTGGTGGTTTATTGTTTTGTTATTCTTCACTGTTGTTATTCATCATAATTGGCTATAAAAAACATTGCGGACAGTTGTGTGAGCCAGGATCTTTTTCCTGCCATTCTGACCAATCACTGCTTCTCTACAGTGACTCCACAAGACGAGCTTTGGGGTGTGGGCTCCACAGGATCTCTCCTGCAGCGTCTCACAAGGACCTACAGCCACCATCTCCACATTCCAAAGAGCGACCATCTGCACGTCAATTCCGACTTTGAAGACGAGTGGGAGGTCATCTGACGCCGCTGTACACAAGACAGCTGTTAGTGATCATTCATATGCTGCTAAAAAAGCCTGTGTTGTCCTTATTAACTCTCTTCAGTGTAATATACAAAGCACTTTGCTTGGTCCACTACATTTCCACGTTATCATATCTGTGCTCTTGATACAAAGCTTGTATATATACAGCTAGAAGATACCTTGACACTTATTACATAATGCCAGAATATATTGCAAAACTCTAATCTGAGGTTTTACACGTTGATGGTAACCGTAACCACATTTATCCACAAACCAAGTTATAGCTGTGTCTGTGAAACCGTATGCAACAGGATAATGGAGTTTTTTTATTTGATTTGTATTAATAATTTTCTTTCTTGATGACCACTCTTGCGTAGCTTCTCCAGCCTTGAGTATACAGTTTACAGCACACATCAGACCTGTGTACCTGCCGGTCGCAGACAAAACCGCATGGCATAAGGGCGGATGGTGCCACTTGTCAGTCTGCAGTGCTGCAGATTTTGTGCCACTGCCCCACCCCCTGTCTGGGCTTCATCACATTACCTTGAGACCCCCCCCCCCCCCTCCGCCCGTACATCCATCTAGGTATTGCCCCATCTACTCAGCTTACAGGCACTCCCAACACAAAGCCTGATTCATTATTTCAGTTGGTTTCTCAGTAAAATGATCAGTTAAGGTGATATTAAAGACTTTGCTATTTTAAAAAAATAGAAAACAAACCTTATACTTGCCTGCTCTGTGTAATGGTTTTGCACAGAGCTGCCTGGATCCTCCTATTCTCGGGTTTCCCGCTGGCGCTCCTGGCCCCTCCCTCCTGCCCAGTGCTTCCACAGCAAGCAACTTGCAATGGGGGGCTCCTGTCCATTCAGACACGAAGAGCCGCAGCTCGGCCCCGCCCCCTCAGTCTCCTCATTGGCTCACTGGCTGTGATCGGCAGCCATTCCTATAGATCGAGTTCCCAGCATAGCTAGAGAACTGACCACAGTGTGCTTTCCTGCTTAGTGTGGTCAGGTTTTATAGGAAAGCAGAGGGACTGGCAGGAACACCAGGGATTTTACACAAAGGAAGCAATACAGAGAGAAGAGGAGACTTTTCCATACAAGTACATCGTAAAGCAGCCACAGATCAGGAATATGAAGTGTTGGGGTAACAAACGCTTTAAGACTGAAGATTATTTTATTTCAATTTGGGTTTCCCTGGTTCCTACATCAACATGCTAATTCAATTTTTAAATAACTCTTCCACTGATATTTCATACCTTTAGACCCAGTGACGTCGCCTCTATGCAATGCACGCAGATCATGGCTGGTGGGAGGGGCCAGCAGAGTGCTGTACATAGCTCCGCCTCAGTACTCCTCACAAGAGTCCCCATCCCTGATGCAAGCAGTGGGCTGACTCTTGGGAGGGGTTATGCAAATGTAAAAATGCCTTGGTGCAGTGATGGCGAACCTTGGCACCCCAGATGTTTTGGAACTACATTCCCCATGATGCTCATGCACTCTGCAGTGTAGATGAGCATCATGGGAAATGTAGTTCCAAAACATCTGGGGTGCCAAGGTTCACCATCACTGTAAATGTCAGTCTGTAGGAATAGGTGTTCCTACTTGGGTTGCATTTGCATGCAGACTGCCCTAGGTAATGCCCACATGGGATGCTAAGCCTCCAAGAATGAAAAGGTGGTGGGCCAGGGACAGTCAAGCTGGATAGACAGGGACTAGGCGATGCTGGATGTCCTCCAGCCAGGAAATGAAGCGGGTTCTAACAGACGGCTGCATCTTCTAATGCACACTGAGACGCTCAACGTGTGCAGAGACATCTGTGTAAGCTCAGTACAGAGGAAGAGCCTGTACAAATGTGCAAGGTTTAAAGTGAACCGCTGCTTTGCCCTGCATCGGTAAGGCTCAAGGTAAAGTCTGACCACTGATAGTCCCAATTATTATCTAGAAGAACTCCTAATCTGTCTTTGCTATACAACTGTTTACACAATCATTTTTAACCATTTTGTGTATAGTCACTTGTACTCTGCCTTCTCTAGAGAGCAGGCATGGTCACCCCACAGTACATATAGGTGGTGGGTGAAGCTCGGCCTCGCTTATCACCGTCTATTACAGATGAAGAACCTTGGCACCCCAGATGTTTTGGAACTACAGTTCCCATGATGCTCAGCTACACTGCAGAGTGCATGAGCATCATGGGAAATGTAGTTTCAAAACATCTGGGGTGCCAAGGTTCGCCACCACTGGTCTAGTATTAGAGCTGTCAGTATATAAGGAATCGGATTCAGACTCTCATCCGTCAGCTACATCTTGTTCACAAGCAGGTATGGATCTGATTGGTTGCCTTAGTGCTTATGCGAGACGCTGTGATAATGTAGGCCCATTGAATGCAACTCTTCTGAGCCTGTGAAGTCTGTGATTGTTTTTATTTTTATTTTTTAACATGTTTATGCTGCTGAATAGCTGTTTCTGTAATAGGTGGGCGCACTGTAATATATTGCACAGCCACTGGTATAGAAAGGGTTAACCTCCCCTGGAATGTATCTGTGATGAGTAATTAACAAATTTGTTTTTTGTTTTTTTTTGCACAATCATTTTGTGGGCTCTATCCGTGTTTTATAAATCGTGGTCTATCAATTCACTTGAATTTGCGACATCACAGGTCAAATCGTGACTTGATAGTCTAATGCCGCGTACACACGGTCGGAATTCTCGTCGGAAAAAGCTCTGATGGTTTTCCCGTCGGAATTCCGACGGAATTTCGCTCAAACTGTCTTGCCTACACACGGTCACACCAAATTCCGAAGGTCTGTAACGCAGCGGCATAAAACACGTTCGACAGCACTATAAAAGGGAAGTTTAATGCTTCCGAGCATGCGTCGAATTGTTTCCGAGCATGCGTCGGAATTTTGCGTGTCGGAATTGCATACACACGATCGGAAAATCCGATAGAAAGGTTTTCCGTCTGAAAAATTAAGAACAGGTTCTCAATCCAAAGTCCGTCGGAATTTCCGACAGAAAAAGACCGATGGGCGTACACACGGTCGGAAAATCCAATGAAAAGCTCCCATCGGACTGTTTTCATCGGAAATTCCGACCGTGTGTACGCGGCATAAGTTATGATAGAGCCCACAAAATGTCCACCTCCAATTTTCTGTAGGTGACAGGTGCACTTTAAAGGGACAGTCCGCCCAAAGGAATGGTTTTCTGTTTTGCGTGGATGTTGAACTGGCTGTCTACTAGTAAGATTTTTATATTGACGTTCCCAACCACACCCACCCATTTCTGCCATCACAGTGGGATCTCCTTCCATTTAGCACATGGATGCTCAACCTGTGGCCCTCCTGCTGTTTCAGAACTACAAGTCCCATGAGGCATTGCAAGGCTGGTCATTAGAAGCATGACTCCCAAATGCGCATGGGAATTGTAGTTCCACAAGTGCTGGAGGGCCACAGCTTGAGCTCCCATGATGGCAGGTTGCCAAGCCAGGGACATCTGTATGATGACCATCGGAGTCCTTGAGCTAGCGGGTGAATCGGGACTACCACCATCCACCCACCTGTAAATGAAAGATCAGTTTTTGGTGAACTGTCCCTTCACACACAGTACACGTTTTGCAATGCTAACCTGGAACGAAAGTGTGTATTTTTTTTTTTAATCTTGCCATATATATTGTTACTACTACTGCTGTGGGGTTATAGTGAAAATGAATGTGCTAATTTATTATTGAGAATGTGTCTAGCTTTACTCATTTATACGGTTTTAACAGCATTTTATTATTACTGTTTAAGTAAAATAATAAAGTTATTTTGCAATGTCCTTTGTATTTCCTCATCTCTTATGTGTACTGCAAGCATTTTCTGGGAGGAGACCATTGTGTAAAAAAAAAAAAAAAAATACATTGACTTGATACATTTTTTTTTTTTTTTTCTTTTTTTAAAAGATTGCTTTCTTAACCACTTCAGCCCCGGAGGATTTTACCCCCTTCCTTACCAGAGCACTTTTTGCGATTCGGCACTGCGTCGCTTTAACTGACAATTGCGCGGTCGTGCGACGTTGCACCCAAACAAAATTGGCGTCCTTTTTTTCCCCCCCACATATAGAGCTTTCTTTTGGTGGTATTTGATCACCTCTGTGGTTTTTTATTTTTTGCGCTGTAAACAAAAGAGCGACAATTTTGAAAAAAACACAATATTTTTTTACTTTTTGCTATAATAAATATCCAATTAAAAAAACAAAAAAAAAAAAAAAAAAAATTTTTTTTACTCAGTTTAGGCCGATACGTATTCTTCTACATATTTTTGGTTAAAAAAAATCGCAATAAGCGTATATTGATTGGTTTGCGCAAAAGTTATAGCGTCTACAAAATAGGGATAGATTTATTGCATTTTTTTTTTTCTAGTAATGGTGGCGATCTGCGATTTTATTTTTTTTTATTTTTTTTTTCTCGTGACTGTGACATTATAGCGGACACTTTTGACACATTTTTGGAACCATTCACATTTACACATTTAAAATTGCACTGATTACTGTGTAAATGTGACTGGCAGGGAAGGGGTTAACACTAGGGGGCGTTGCAGGGGGTTAATGTATGTTCCCTGGGAGTGATTCTAACTGTAGGGGGCGGGGACTCACAAGGGGAAGAGACTGATCGGTGTTTGTACTGGGAACACACCATCGATCTCTCCACTGACAGGACGTGGATCTGTGTGTTTACACAGATCCACGGTCCTGCTGTGTTCCGGGCAATCGCGGGTGCCCGGTGGACATCGCGGCCGCCGGGCACACGCACCGGGTCCCGAGCAATGCCTCGGGCGCGCGCGCCCCCTAGGCGGCGGGGAATGGGAGGACGTCATATGACGCCCACCCAGGATGGGAGATCCACCTTGTGGGCGTCATATGACTATGGGTGGGTATTGAAGTGGTTAAAGGAATCGGTCTACCCAACACTGAAAAGCTGAACTCTGATGAAAAAAAAGAAAAGAATACACTTGCAGTCCTCACTCCTTGTACTGCAAATGTTAAAGGAGTTGTAAACCCCCAATATACATTCTATGCATTAATGTGAAAAACCTTTTGTACTGCAGCGTCCCCCTTTTTCTTACCTGAGCCTGATCGTTCCAGCGTCGGAGGAGCACATTGAATAGATTGTTGGCAGCAGGAGCCATTGGCTCCTGCTGCTGTAAATCAAATCCAGTGACTCGGGGGGTGGGGCCGACTAATGCTGTCTGTGTCAATGGACGCAGCAGCAGGATTCGGCAGCAGGTCCGCACCAGTGCCCCCCATGGAATGTGTCTCTCCGTTGGGGCACTCGATGAGGAGCTAGGAGCGCCGCGGGACCCCAGAAAAGGAGGATCAGGGCTACTCTGTGCAAATCCCTTGCACAGAGCAGGCAAGTATAGGCATGTTTTGTTATTTAAAAATAAAAATAAAACCTCCACTTTTAGCAGAACTGAACTCTGCTATACTGTACTTACCTTATTAATCAACAGTCTTACGCCTGGGAGGTCCCTCACCAGCGCTGGAATCTGCTTCACGGCTTCTTCTGGGTGCTGGTCTTCTGCCAACTTTATTGGCAGGCGTAGGATGACATCACACGTGTGCAGGAGTGCAGTCATCACGGCACACAGGCACTGTACCAGAATGTGAATTGAGCTGCGCATGTGCAGCTGAGTGTACCTTCTACAGAAGACTGAGAGTAGGTAGGTAGGTTTCTTTTATTGCAGAAGAGAGACATTGCATCTCTCTTCCGCAATAAAGAGCCTGCCTGCTCAGTTATTGTTTTTTATCGTCAGACTTTAGCTTTGCTTTAAACGCTTGTTAAAGAAGAACTCTAGCTTTTCTCCCCAAAACAGATGCATTGTGAATGAATAACAACCCCAGTGTCAGTTTGTGTGTAACTTACCTTCTTTAGCTGTATACAGCAGGTTTCTGTGTCAGTGATGTCACTCCTCCTCCTCCTGGCTGAATTTCTAAGTTTTCTGCCTTCCGGTTTCTCCCATGATCCTTTGAGCCTATGGAGCTTCAGGACGGGCTATGGGAGTCCTTCTTGAATAATGCTGTGAGGTGGGACTTGGGAGGTTTGGACTCCTCCTCCTCCTGTAGGCGTGACTGGGTGGGATTGAATGCTAATTGGGATGTCCCACTCACCATCAGAGCTGTGGGGAAAGTTGCATCATTTGCAGAGTCTGAAAGACTACAAAGGGGAGTGTTCTAGACTCAGCTGCTGCAGGAAGTGGCAATGGAAGGGACAGAATCAGCAGGATATACAGAGTGTCACATGATACAAAGCCACAACTAAACCCAGAATATCAGGGGATCTGCAAACAGAGCAACATGGTACAGAGTTATGATCTATGCTGGGATTGATCATTCCATGCAGTACTAGTGAAAAGAAAGTTGGAGTACAGCTTTAAAGAGGAAGTAAACACTGATGGATTTACTTCCTCTTTGTTTCCCTGAAAAGGTAAAGCATAATGGGCTACTATGCATCCCCTCTTCCATGGAGTGTCCATCCTCTTTCTGGGAGCCGCGATGACGTCACTCCTGCACATGCGCATGGGAGCCGCCACTAGTGGCATATCACTGTTAGCGGCGTGCTCAGTGCGCCTGCACGCCGCTGTCTACGGCGCATGCGCCGTAGACAGCGCTGCCTGTCTTTTTACAAAAACCTCCTAAACCGTGTAGGTTTAGGAGATATTTCTTGGACCTACAGGTCAAAGTGGTCTGTAAGGGTTTACAACCACTTTAAGTCTGGGGAGAGAAGAATGAGCTATAATACTTTTACCTTATTCCTCGGTAAGGCAAGCTTCCACCACACTCTGCAACCAGCCTCTTCTATTGGGTGGTCCAGCTGGTGCTCACTCTCTTGATGTCATCACATATAATGCAGGACCAACATTCCTGCAACGTACCTCAGAACAGCAAGGGCTTCCAACCCAGAGCATCGAAGAGAAGCGCAAAACCCCAACAGCCCAGTTAACAGGTAATATGGTAAGCATTATTCTTACACCTCTAGACTAATGCTGCTGTGCCATACACACAAAATTTTGTCCGAAGCTGGTAGTTTTTTGGAAAGATCGTTCGACAAGCGTGCCATTAGTGGACCCAACTTTACTGATGATTTTTACCATGGGCCCGGCTAATGTTGATGGATCCGAATCGAAAACCTTTAGCGTTTTAACTATAATGTATACGTGTATGTAATAACAAATGAGGGATGGTGGCGCTGTTCAAGGTAAGTATTGGGAGCTATATATGTAATATCAGTGAACGATATTTGTAGATCAGGTTTTCAATGAATTAACGAATAAGAGATGTGTAAAGGAATGAATAATAAGTGAATGAAATTTATGTGTAAAAAAGGAAAAAGATGTAACTTGCAAGTAAAGATACTTAAAGTGACTCAATGTGCAATGACCATTCATATAAATTAAATATTTTTGCAGTAAATATGTGACTGAAGAAATTAATACAAACATCAGTGAATCATACGTGAAATATGAATTCCTCAAAAATATTACAAAGTGCAAAGAAAAAGACACACACACACACACACACACACACACACACACACACACACACACACACACACACACACACACACACACACACACACACACACTCCAATGCAGCATAAAAAAATGTGTGTGTGTATATATATATATATACCGTATTTGCCGGCGTATAAGACGACCCCCTATTTTTTCAGCAAAAACTTAGGTTTGGGGCTATACTCGCCATATAAGACTACCCCCCTTTCCGAGGCAACACCATTTACAAAAAAACATCAGAAACAAAAAAAAAAAAAGTCCCAGAGATCCCACAATTGGTGGGCAGCAACAATGAATCCTCTCCTTCAAAGCACCATAAATCATACCTGTATTTTAGGGGAGATCTGGAGCTGGATGTGCAGTACAGGATGCTTTGTTAATATGTAGAGCACCAAGTACACACAGTATATGATGCTGTGTTAGTACAGTAGCGCCAGGTACACTTCAGAATACAGTGTGCAGACAGTGTGCACCGCTGAGCCAATCACGGCAGGCATTGTATTTTACTAATCTGTTGATGGATACAAAACCTGCTCAGATTGGCAGAGGCTGTGACATCAGCCCGCGCCGCTCTGACTCATGTAGCCTGCTCGGATTGGCAGAGGTTGTTACACAATCCAAGCATCCGGGATTGACTGAGCGGCGCATACTGTATACATATTACAATTTTACAGAGCGCCCGGCAGACTGATATCCATCTGGCGGCTTCTTCACCCGGCGTATAAGACGACCCCCACTTTTTGGCTGTGTAATTTCGGTGTAAAAGGTAGTCTTATACGCCAGAAAATACAGTATATAAAATGGTGTCCCAAGAAAAGTTGATATTGTGAAGTCCTGTGCAATCACTGTGATAAGAAATTCAAGAATCCTGTGTATTCATATAGTATCTTCAATTGGCAGACAGATGGCTGACAAATGGTGACTTTTGAAGTGCCCCCCTCCTTCAGCAGAGTGACCCCTAATGTAAATACACTCACCAGAGTGCCTAACCCCTGCAGGGGTAATAGGCATGTAGTGTCCAAACTGGATAATGGAAAATCCTCCTGATTAGGGGCGTCCTGGAACGTTCCACTCTCAAAAGGTAGGATGGTTCAGCAGCAGATATTCCATATATTTTGGAAAAAAATGTCACTCATAGCGTGAATCTGCAAAAAAAGGGGGGTATTATATTAAAATATATAAAAAAAAAAACTCTTAAAATGTGGGCCTCAAATGGCCGCTAGAACGTACAGTACAAAAAAACACAGAGCATGCGGCTAAAGCTGTGTGATGACGGCACCACAAAGTCCCGGTCAGGTAGCGTGCGTTCCACTCCTGTACTAAGCAAAACCGGAAGCCGCGAGAACGGGAAGTGGCGTAAAGCGTACCAGGGTATTAGCTTACGCGTTTCGTCATTGGACGTCGTCAGAGGTGTGTATGTTGTAATCAAAACATCAATATTCTGTCTTGTATGAGTTATATATGTTTTTATTGTTGTCCAACGATCACTATGATCATGGAAACGACCATGTAAACAAGTTTATCCTGTCAGTGGCCAATTCACTTTCGACCAGTGAATTGTTCAGTCTGCAAACGGCTGAAATTCTGTGTGTGTATGGCCAGCATTAGGCTGGCCATACATTCTGCAATTGGGGGATCGCTTGATTCCCCGATCAACACCGTAAGTGTTGATGGGGGAATCCCTGCCGCAGTGCTATTGTGTTCTGCCGTAGGTACCATGATTACTACTGACTGTTATAGCTGCCCACTGTTATCAGGCAAAAAAAAACAGGCTGGTTGTACTGAAGTTGCTTCGATGGATTGACTTCAGTACAACCAGCCTATCCATAGATGGATCAAAACTCACCCAGAACCAGCCAAATTTGTATCTGTCTGTGGCCAGCTTTAGGGATCAAGGACACCCTGGGAACCATATAAGTGGTAGCTCTCTATATTTACTAAGTATAGTTTTTGTTTAAGAAGCATGATCTATTTAGGAAGCTATGCAAACGAACAACCAAGCCGGTACTCCTCTGAAAAAATCGGGATTTTGGGAGCTGTATCCCACACTCGGATCAGGGTTAGGTTACAATAAGTGTAAAAACCAGACAAAAGAATGTGGACCGACTTCAGCACAACCAGCCTCCCTATAGGCTAATTTAAATTTGGCCAGTTCCTGCTGAACTGGCTGAATTATGTTCAGTCTATGGCTGGCTTTAAAGTGGAACTTTAGTCAGAAAATTTAAGTCCTGTTAGATGACTTCAGGCTGGCTCATAGAGCTTACATTCTAAAGGGAGGGGGTGGTGCTACAAAAGGTAATGGATGCGGGGAATGATTTGATGGGTGTGGTTCAGGGTCAGTTGTTAGGTGGGTGTGGGATAGGCTTCCCTGAATAAGTTTTTCAGGGATCTCCTAAAGGTGGACAGGGTAGGGGCTGATCGGCTCTACCGGGGCAGGGAGTTCCAGAGGATGGGAGAGGCTCTGGAGAAATCCTGAAGGCGAACATGGGAGGAGGTAACGAGAGAAGGAGGTCCTGGGAGGAGCGGAGGAGACGATTTGGGTGATATCTGCAGATGAGGTTGGTGATGTAGCTGGAAGCGATGTTGTGGATGGCCTTGTATTTTGTGTTTAGCATTTTTTATTTTATACAGTGTGGTAGGGGAAGCCAGTGAAGGGATTGTCGGAGAGGAGCAGCAGTCATAGATTGGTTAGTGAGGTGTATTAGTCTAGCAGCATTCATAATAGACGGAAGGGGGCATAGCATGCGTAGAGGTAGGCCATTAAGGAGGGAGTTGCAGTAGTCAAGGCGGGAAATAATCAAGGAGTGAATAAGTTGCTATGTGGTGTCAGTCAGGAAGGGTCAAATTCTGGAGATATTGCAGAGGTTAAGGCGGCAGGATTTAGCCAGTGATTAGATGTGGGGGCTGAAGGAGAGGTCAGAGTCAAGGTTTGCACCCAGCACCCAGGCATGTGTGGAGGGACCAATGGTTGTGCTGTTGATCTTTATGGTAAAGTCATTGGGGGGGGGGGGGGATTGGGAAGGAGGAAATATAACAAGCTCAGTTTTAGAAAGATTGAGTTTGAGAAAGTGGTGTGACATCCATACCGATATGTCTTTCAGTAAGTTTGAGATCCGTGAGGAGATCGAGGGGGTGAGTTGAGGAGTGGAGAGATAGATCTGGGTGTTGTCAGCATAGAGGTGGTATTGGAAGCCATTGCAGGTTATCAACTGGCCCAGGGAAGAGGTATAGAGCGAGAATGGGAGGGGCCCAAGGATGGAGCCTTGGGGTACCCCAACAGGAAGAGAAGATGGAGTTGTAAGTGACACTGAAAGTGCGCTGAGATAGGTAGGAGAACCAGGATAAAGCAGAATCGCGGAGGCCAAGGGAATGTAGTTTGCTGAGGAGGAGCAGGTGATTAACTGTGTCGAAGGCAGCAGAGAGGTCGAAGAGTATGAGTATGGAGTAATGGCCATTGGTTTTAGCAGTTAGTAGGTCATTGGTGAGTTTTAGTAGGGCAGTTTCAGTGGAATGTTATGTCTGAAAGCTGGACTGTAGGCAGTCGAGTAGGTTGTTGTCCGTGATGTAGCAACTCATTCTGTCATGGACAAGGCGTTCCATGAGCTTGGAGGCAAATGGGAGCAGGGAGATATGTCTTAAGTTATTCAACTTAAGTGAGGGTTTTTTAAGTATGGGGGTAACCAGTTCATGTTTGAGCGGGGAAGGAAATGTGACGGAGGAGAGGGAGAGGTTGAAGATGTGGGTTAGGGAGTTTAGTATAGAGTGTGAAGGTGGTCGCAGTAATTGTGGGGGGACAGGTGGTGAGGTGGGCCATGGAGAGGAGTTTATCAACTTCATCGGTGGTAACTGGGCAGAAGGAGGGAGAGTATTGAGTGTGGAGTTGGACCTGATGTGTTGGGTAGGGGAGGAAGTTGAATGCTGGATATCTCCAGTTGCTCAGCATGCTCAGTTGCTCTCTAGTTTTAGGCACTGTACCAAATTTGTAGAGTCCGGTGTACTGACAGCCTAAAGATTTACTGCTACTCCTGGTCTTCAGCAAAATGGCAGCCTCCAGTAAGCAGAAACATTAACCATGCTGGATGCAATTTACAGCACACAGTCATTTGCGTAGAATAATTATTAATGTGTAATGTATGTTCCGTGCTTGTTCCACTTTAACCACTTAAGGACTGGAAGGATTTGCCCCCGTAACCACTTCATTACCCGCCCATAGACATATGACGTCCACAAGGTGGATCTCCCATCCTGGGTGGACGTCATATGATGTCCTACCATTCCCGGCCGCCTAGGGTGCGCGCCCGGGACCCGGTGCGCGTGCCCGGCGGCCGCGATGTCCGCCGGGCACCCGCGATTGCCCGGGAAAACAGCAGGACCGTGGAGCTGTGTGTGTAAACACACAGCTCCACGTCCTGTCAGTGGAGAGGAAATCGATGGTGTTTTTCACAGTATGGAGGAACACCGATCGGTCTCCTCCCCTTGTGAGTCCCCTCCCCCCACAGTCAGAATCACTACCATAGGGAACATATTAACCCCTGCAGCGCCCCCTAGTGTTAACCTCTTCCCTGCCAGTCACATTTACACAGTAATCACTGCAATTTTATAGCAACGATCGCTGTGTAAATGTGAATGGTCCCAAAAATGTGTCAAAAGTGTCCGAAGTGTCTGCCGCAATGTCGCAGTCACGGAAAAAAAAAATCGCAGATCGCCGCCATTACTAGTAAAAAAAAATGCAATAAATCTATCCCCTGTTTTGTAGACGCTATAACTTTTGCGCAAACCGATCTATATACGCTTATTGCGATTTTTTTTTTTTTTTTTTTTTTTTTTTTTACCAAAAATATGTAGTTTTTTTAAATACGTATCGGCCTAAACGGAGTAAAACATTTTTTTTTTTTTTTTTAAATGGGATATTTATTATAGCAAAAAGTAAACAATATTGTGTTTTTTTTTTCAAAATTGTCGCTCTTCTTTTGTTTATAGCCCAAAAAATAAAAACCGCAGAGGTGATCAAATACCACCAAAAGAAAGCTCTATTTGTGGGGAAAAAAGGACGTCAATTTTGTTTGGGTGCCACTTCGCACGACCGCGCAATTGTCAGTTAAAGCGACGCAGTGCCGAATCACAAAAAGTGCTCTGGTAAGGAAGGGGGTAAAATCGCCCGGTGCTGAAGAGGATAATGACCATGCCATTTTTTTGCGATACGACACTGCATCGCTTTAACTGACCATTGCGCGGTCGTGCAACGTTGTACCCAAACAAAATGTATGTCCTTTTTTCCCCCCCTACAAATAGAGCTTTCTTTTGGTGGTATTTGATCACCTCTGTAGTTTTTATTTTTTGCGCTATAAACAAAAACAAAAGGGACAATTTTGAAAAAAAAATAATTTTTACTTTTTGCTATAATAAATATCCCTAGAAAATGTAAAACAAATTTCTTCATCAGTTTAGGCCAATATGTATTCTACATATTTTTGGTAAAAAAATGGCAATAAGCGTATATATATTGATTGGTTTGCGCAAAAGTTATAGCGTCTACAAAATAGGGGCTGATTTAGGGACTTTTTATTATTGTTTTTACTAGTAATGGTGGCCATCAGGTTTTTTTTTTTTTTTTTTTTTTAAGCGGCCCGCGGCGAACAAATCTGACCCTAAGTGATACTTTTTGGTGCCCAGTGACACCAATACAGTGATTATTGCTATGAAAATGCACTCATCACTGTATAAATGGCACTGTCAGGGAAGGGGTTAACACCAGGGGGAGATCAAGGGGTTAAGTGTTCCCTGTGAGGTGTTTCGAATTGTCAGGGGGACGGACTGACTGGGAGTAGAGAGATTGCTGTTCTCTATCTCTTATCTCTTATCCAGATCCCCCATTCTGCCTCTCTTTGCCGCGGTCGCAGGTGGTTGGTGGACATCGAGTCCGCCGGACCTGCGGGCGAGCTCTCACGGCGTGTGCCCGCAGTACCACATGGTTTGTGCAGCCGAGCCGCCTTGCCGCAGTATATATGCAGAAGACTGTCGGCAAGTGGTTAAGCCTATAGAGAGTTTAAAACTGGGTGTCTTGACGGGGCTCTGTAGCTTATGCATGTATTTGTGCACATTTGCAAACTAAAGCCTTATTTTTTAATGCATACTGTTAGGATAATTTGGTTGGTTGCAGGCTGGTCGGTAAGTAGAGCTGGGAATTTCTTTGGTTTTGTTTTGAATGTGTTGCTCTTCCATGTGCTCCTTGGCAGTGGCCACTCTGCTTCTGAGGACAAATACTGAACTGATGAGTGGTGAAGGTATCTCTATGGTAGATAGGAGGGGAGATGTAGAAATGACACACTGAGAATTGGGGAGACTGGTTTGGTCTCCCTGCAGATCACTTTGGTTCCTGAGCTGGCAGTGTATTACATTCCAATCATTGCAACATATTTTTTTGTCTGGGTTCTTATGTTTTGCTGTAACCTAGCCATGATCCGAAAGCGAGATACAGCTCCCAGGAACCCGATTTTTTCCAGATCAGTACCGGCTTGGTAACAGCCATCGGTCATTTGCATGGCTTCCTGAAAGATCGCTCTTCTTAAAGGAAACCAATACTTAGAAAATTATATAGAGCTAGCATAAGGTTCCCAGGGTGTCCGAGTCATTAATCCCAAACATGATGTCCAAATATCTGACTTGCATAGTTCTAGGTCAGTGATTCAGGAAGCATTAAAGCCAATGGGATTGACATGACAGCCTGGCATACTTAGGCTGGCCATACACAGTTCGAATCTCGGAGGGTTCAGCTTGAACAGGCCAAGATTTGAACTGTTAATTGGGAGACTGAATGTATCAAGTTGCTCAATCGATCAACTTTGGTACAACCAGCCTGCCGGATTTGCTTGCGATTACTGCAAGCGGCTGTTATCTTCTCCCGGCAGGGATGGCATCATGTCATTTGTCTATCAACAGGATCGTTTTGTTTCTCATCTTCTAAAGCTAAATCTGTACTTAATTGGATGTAGGAAATATGTTTTTTTTTTTTTTTGTCTGTCCTGTCCCATTGGGAGATTTCCTTAACTTGCTGTGCCTTAAACAAAACAAGAAAAGAGAGGGAATCTCTCCTAAATTGAGGGATATGCCCCATGGGTTAGATTTCACCAGAACAAGTGTCCCCATTGGATGATTTCCCCTCATCTGTTGTTCTGGTGACAATCAAGAGCCTTTTAACCACTTGCCGCCCGCCCTATAGGAAAAAGACGTCGGCAAAGTGATTTTAAAATCCTGACCGGACGTCATATGACATCCTCAGGATTTTGAGCCGCTGCGCGCTCCCGGGGGCGCGCATCTCGGCGATCGTTGTTGCGGGGTGTAAGTCTGACACCCCGCAACTACGATCTTGGTAAAAAGTCTCAGACGGAGACTCTTTACCACGTGTTCAGCCGTGTCCAATCACAGCTGATCAGTGTAAATAGGAAGAGCCGGCGATCGGCTTTTCCTCACTCATGTCTGTCAGACGCAAGTAGAGGAGAGCCGATCGGCTGCTCCGCTGACAGGGAGGGGGTCTGTGCTGATCGATTATCAGCGCAGCCCCCCCCCCCGAGGATGCCCACACTGGACCACCAGGGACGCCACCAGACCACCAGGGATGCCCAGCACCAGGTATGCCACCCTAGACCACCAGGGATGACACAGTGCCTACAATGGATGCCAATCAGTGCCCACAATGGACATCACTGATTGGCATGCATTATTGTTTGGCACTGATTGGCATCCATCAGTACCAAACAAAAAAATACAATGCCGCCTATCAGTGCCCATCCATGCCAATCCGTAGCAGCTATCCGTTCCAAATTTGCCACCTATCAGTGCCCATCAATGCCACCTCATCGGTGCCCATCAGTGCCACCTTATCAATGCCCGTCAGTGCAGCCCCATCAGTGAAGGAGAAAAGTTACTTATTTACGTTTTGAAACTGAAACAAAAAAAACGTTTTTTTTCAAAATTTTCGGTCTTTTTTTATTTGTTTAGCAAAAAATAAAAACTGTCGAGGTGATCAAATACCACCAAAAGCAAGCTCTATTTGTGGGAAAAAAATTATAAAAATTTCATTTGGGTACAGAGTATTATGACCGCGCAATTGACATTCAAAGTGAGACAGCGCTGAAAGCTCAAAATTGATCTGGGCAGGAAGGTGTTTAAGTGCCTGGTATTGAAGTGGTTAAATTTGCTATCACTTTCTGTCTCTGTGATACCTTCCACAAAGACAAATTACCAAATCGAAAAGTTTCCCCAACATGAGACTCAACCACAATTTAGTAATTTTCTTTAAAAAAAAAAAAAAAAAGTGTTTATTTTATTAATATCCAAAATTCATAAACATTGTGCATATAAAAATATGACACGCATGTAGCCTGGTTCATGACTATCATACATAGTGTGTATGATGATATGCAGTGTCTTCTGTCACCCAACGCGTTTCAGAGAAAACATGTCTCCGTCAGGGATGAAAACAGGAGCACATTTAGTCACTTGGACAGTCACGGATGTAGAGTTGCTGTACAGAGGTTAAAACCATGTGAGTTCTTGATCCTGCCCATTTGCCCATTGTATAATATATGAGAGGGAGAGGACATATCTAAGGAGAGTGCCACTGGGGCCGAAAGCGGTGGGTTTGAGGTTATATCACTTGGGATGAAACTCCCTTGGCAAAAAAGATATTGCTCATCAGGTGTGGCCCGCAGGGTAGATAGTTATCTCTTTGCTAATCTCTCAGATGGGGGACAAAGTGCTGGCTGGTAATGCAAGGCAGGACATCCTGGAGTACTCACACGTTGTTAACCTCTGTAACCTGTGTACGGCAATGCTACATGTGTGGGGAAAAAAGGGTTAAATTCCTACGCTTATTCTACTCTCCTGGTGATGGGAAGTGTGACTATTGAAATGGAGAAATCAAGCCCTTAAATATATAAATAAAAGGTCCGAACCCCTACCATAAGCCTAGATAATTAAAATAAGCAGGTGCGCTAATCTATAAGACTATTCACAGTGCAAAAATAGACATGACAAAAATTTAAAGGCATAAAGTCCACTCCTACAAAAACAAGGGTGTAAAAATAGATTGAAAAAATTTACAAAATGACTCGTAAAGTGAAAAATATATGATTCAGTTCATAAAAGGTGCATAAAAAATGTCCAACTAGCCAACCCTTATACAAAAGAGAACTGAGTGAACCAAGTATGTGAAAACTTCTGTGCTCTTCAAGGAAGAAGAGACCCTTGAGAGGGGATATGATTTCAATATACAAATACCGTACTGGTGCCACAATAGGAATAAAACTTTTTCGCGGAAGGGAGTTTAACAAGACTCCTGGCCACTCATTAAAATTAGAAAAAAAGAGGTTTAACTTTAAACTACGTAGAGGGTTCTTTACTGTAACAGCAGCAAGGATGTGGAATTCCCTTCCACAGGCAGTGGTTTCAGTGGGGGGCATTGGTAGTTTCAAGAAACTATTAGATAAGCATCTGAACAACCGCAACATACAGGGATATACAACGTAATACTGACATATAATCACACACATAGGTTGGACTTGATGGACTTGTGTCTTTTTTCAACCTCACCTACTATGTAACTATGAAGTTGGGTGAACCAAATATAAAAGAACTTCAGTGCTTTTCAAACCACAAAGTCTTTATTATCCCATCACCACATAGATTCATAATATCAGATATCAGTAGTTTCAAGCATTGGATAATAATCCCACTATGCTCCAACAGACTGGGCTGTAAAAACGAACCAAATTCCAGATAACAGCCGTATCAGACACTGGATAATGATCCAGTCAGGCTCCAACGCCTTAAAGTGGTGTTTCCCCCTAAAAAAAAAAAAAAAAAAAAAAAAAAAAAATTCCTAAAAATAAATAAATAATTGGAAAAAAAAAAATATTTTTTTACCTACCTCTAAATGCCTGTTGCTAGGGGGGTCCCTCATAGTCTGCCTCCTTCAGTGCCCGGGCAGGTGACATCACTTCCCCTCTGCGCAGAAAGGGCTCCCTCCCTCCTGTCAGTCATCTGGGACACGCGACAGGTCCCAAATGACTGTGCGGCCAATCGCGGCACCGCTTTCGCATGCACAGCGGGTGCCAGGCAGTGAAGCCACAGCCGGGTGCCCACAGTTTCAATGCCGGCGCCGCCGAGCGGATCGGGGGGGGCGAGCGGAGCGGGGGGGGGGGCGAGCTGAGCTGGCTGAATTTCCGATTGTGTGTTGTGCATCGCTGGACCCTGGAACAGGTAAGTGTCCGATTATTAAAAGTCAGCAGCTGCAGTATTTGTAGCTGCTGACTTTTAATTTTTTTTTTTTTTAGGGGAACACCTCTTTAAGCTGTAAAAGTGGACCCGGTTTTTCAATGGACACAGGAATCACAGTATCTTTGGAAGAGCTGATATCCAATCTGGCAGATCAAGGATAAATCCCAGAGCATAAGGGAAGAAGAGGATAGCCTTGTAGTGCAATGTTTCAACAAAAGGGTTTATTAAAACCAGCACACTAAAAACTTACATCAAGGCAACCAAACATCAGCAAAAATAAATGCACATAAAAACCAGCGGTGGTTTGCAAAAACGTTTAGACGTCTCACAAAGGGCTCCAGCCGACTAGTTTCTCCATAATAGGCTTCAGCTGATGGCATAGCATATTTTTATTCCTATTTAGAATTTCTTACATGTCCCATCCAGGTGACACCAAAAGGATGTATAGATCAATTCAACTTCTGGTGTTACCCACATCCACTTCTTGGGTGAGTCTTCTTTACCAGCTGAAGCCTATTACGGAGAAACTAGTCAGGTGGAGCCCATTGTGAGACGTCTAACTGAGCTGGTTGGTGCAAATCACCGCTCTGTTTTTTATCACGGCTCCGGCCACTCACAGCTCCAGAGCCACGAACCTGGAGGACACGCCGAGGTCAAAATGTCAGCTCCCTCGGCGTGGACTGGGATTAGATACCGACGCCTCGTTCTAAGGTAAGTAGCTAGCGAATACTAGCTCATTATGCCTTTGCCTTACAGGTTTTTTTTTTTTCCTGCGGGTATACAACCGCATTAAGGTGTTGGAGCCTCACAGGATGATTGTCCAGTGTCTGCTGCTATCTGAAATTTGGTTTGTTTTTACAGTCCAGTCTGTTGGAGCATGGTGGGATTATTATCCAATGCTTGAAACTACCGCTATCTGGTAATAAATGAATCTATATGGTGATGGGATATTAAAGTATTTTGTGTTTTGAAGAGCACTGAAGTTCCTTTATATTTGGTTCACCCAATTTCCTTGAAGAGCACAGAAGTTTTTACACATTTGGTTCAATCAGTTCTCTTTTGTAGGGTTTGCCAGTTGGACATTTTTTATGCACATTATTTTGTATACATTTTTTTTTATGCACTTTTTATGAACTGAATCGTATATTTTTCACTTTGAGTCATTTTGTCAATTGTTTTTATTTATTTTTACACTCTTGTTTTTGTAGGAGTGGACTTTTATGCCCTTACATTTTTGTCATGTCTATTTTTGCACTGTGAATATTCTTATAGATTAGCGCACCTGTTTCTTTTGATTATCAATGCTACATGTGTGACTGTCCAAGTGACTAAATGACCTCCTGTCTTCACCCCTGATGGACTTGTTTTCTCTGAAACGTGTCAGGTACCGAAGACACTGCATATCATCATACACACTATAGATCAGTGATGGATGAACCTTGACACCCCAGATGTTTTGGAACTACATTTCCCATGATGCTCAACTACACTGCAGAGTGCATGAGCATCATGGGAAATGTAGTTCCAAAACATCTGGGGTGCCAAGGTTCGCCATCACTGCTATAGATGATAGTCATTGACCTGACCAGTCTATATGCGTGCCATATTTTTATATGCACAATGTTTATGAATTTTGGATATTGTAAAATAAACACACTTTTTGTTTCTTAACCACTTGACATCCGCGCTATGGTCGAATGACGGCCACATCGCGGATCTCAATTCCCGGGAGGCCGTCATATGATGGCCTCCCCTGTGCACGCTCCCTGCGCATGCCCTACAGGGCGCGCGCGGAGTACGCTGTGATCACTGAGTCACTGAGACTCGGGTGATCAGTGATCCGAGGGTCCCAGCCCCTTACCATGTGATCAGCTGTCAGCCAATGACAACTGATCACATGATGAAAACAAAAGCTCGGTGATCGCCCACACTGACAGCGGAGGAGAAAAAAAAAGCCAATCACCTGCTCATCTTAAAGGGACATCGGTCCCAAAAAGTCAGAGGCAATTATGCCTCATGTATGCCACCTGTAAATGCCCACAAGTGCCACCTGTAAATGCCCACAAGTGCCACCTAAAAGTGCTGCCTATCAGTGCCCATCACTGCCACCTATCGGTGCCCATCACTGCCGCCTCATCAGCGTACATTAATGACCGACAGAAATTACCCATTTAAATTTTTTATAACAAAATAAAAAAAAAAAAACTTTTTTTTTTTTTTTAATTCTGTATTTTTACATTTTTTTTAACAAAAAATAAAAATCGCAGAGGTGATCAAATACCACCAAAAGAAAGCTCTATTTGGGGGGAAAATGAATGCTAAAAATGTTATTTGGGTACAGTGTTGTATGACCGCGCAATTGTCATTCAAAGTGCGACAGCACTGAAAGCTCAAAATTGGTATGGATGGGGGGGGGGGGGGGGGGGGGTTTAAGTGCCCAGTAAGCAAGTGGTTAAGAAAATATTAATTGTGTTTGAGTCCTGTTTAAGTGCCATTTAAAGTGCCATGTTGAGGAAAATTTTCAATTTGCTAATATGATACTAGGGGATGCGGAACGCAACTTACAGAGCATCTATCAGAACTATCACCACCCTTTTCTCTATTCCACCAAGACAAATGGTAACTTGTTTGTGCTAAAAGGCCATGCTGGATCAGTCATTGGTATTTATTAGGTAGGTGATTGTGTGGGTGAGTAGGGAGATGTCCCTCCGGTGGGTTGTGCCTAATAGTGGATTCTGGTGGTGAGTCCTCTTAGGGCTTGGGCTGCTGCCTTTTTGGTACAGCCTTAAGGTTGTTTTCACGTGCAAACTTGGAATAGTAAAAAAGGAGGAGTGATGGAAGATTAAGAGCCGTTTATTGAGAGCAGCGAAAAGTACATCAAAAACCAATGCGTTTTGGGAGGGAGGCTCTCTTTTCTTCAGGGCTGTTGTCGGCTAAGGTTGCAGCATATGCCCATTGCTGCCCCTCCGACCTTAGCTGGCACTCTGTGAGTCTTTTGTCTGAAATATCGCAAATATACAACCAGCGTGGGAATCAGTCTCATTTTCATAGCATACAGCAACAGCCCTGAAGGGAGAGCCTCTCTCCCGAAAAGCGTTGGCTTGCTGTACTTGTTGCTACTCTCAATAAACGCCTCTTATTCTACCATCAAACTTGCATTCTTTTGGACACCGGGCATTCCTTCTTTTTTTACTATTCCAACCAAGACAAATGGAGAAGTTGACTTTCCCTAGTGCAGGGATAAAGACCAAAATAATAAAAAAAATAAAGATCTGGAGATAAAAAAAAAATGAATTCGAAAATTGTTTGTAAGATTTTTCTATCTTTCAATGATTAGTGGGGTCAACTAAAAGATTGTTTTTGACTGTATTGACAAGAAAATTTAAGGAGCAGGGTGGATTTTTTTTTTATTTGTTATCTGAACAAACCAAGTTTTACCGCAAATGTGATTTCTGTTTGGGGCAAAATAGTAGATATTGTAATGCGCATATGCTAGGCAGAAAAGAAATCTGTCTAATATGTCTGGGATTCCATTCAGTAGCAGGTCAGAAAGTTTTAAGGGCTCTCAAATGAAATTAGTTGACTCAATGATGGCAAGATCAAATGCTCTGAACGATCTTTTAACATTTCGAACAAAAGTTCAAACAAAATTCCACTGGCCACTGTATGGCTACTTTTGTCACTGGTTGTTCCTATTGGAAGATTTCTCCTTACCTCCTCTGGATTTTCAATCACTTTCTGTCCCTCTGACAATTTCCACCAAGGGATGCCTCTGCTTGGGGGGGCATAGACAGCAATATAAACCCATGTAACGCCAAACGTGGGGTGCATTGGACTTTTGGGTGTTTTATGGTTAGTAATGGATGATTGGTGGAAAGTTATAGGCAGTTTTCCAATATCAAGAAACCTTTGGGGTGGTCCTTGTAAGAGTGTGAAGAAGGGTTTGATCTGATCTTTGGGAAGGTCATTGGAGGGTGTGAAAAAGGATTTAAACTGATCAAAGCTCCACCAAAGGACCTTATGGGTGGTCCTTGTGAGAGTGTGAAGAAAGATTTTGAACTAATGAAAGCTCTACCAAAGACATTTTGAGGTAATTCTTGCGAGAGTGTGAAGAAGGGTTTTAACTGATGAAGGCCCCACCAAGGACCTTTTGGGAAGGTCATTGAGAGAGTGTGAAGAAGGGTTTAAAATAATGAAAGCTTCACCAAGGATCTTTTAGAGTGGTTCTTGTGAGAGTGTGAAGAAGGGTTTGATCTGATGAAGGCCCCACCAACGCCCTTTGGAAAGGTCATTGACAGAGTGTGTAGAAGGGTTTTTAAAAGATGAAAACTACACCAAGGACCTTTGCAGTGGTCCTAGAGAGGGTGTGAAGAAGGGTTTGAATTGATGAAATCTCCACCAAGGACCTTTGTGGTAGTCCTTGAGGGGGTGTGAAGAAGGGTTTGAGTTGATGAAGGCCACACTAAGGACCTTTGGAAAGATCATTGAGAGGGTGTGAAGAAGGGTTTAAATGAATGAAAGCTCAATCAAGGACCTTTGTGGTTGTTCTTGATGTGAAGAAGGGTTTGAACCGATGAAGATCCCACCAAGGACCTTTGGGGTGGTCCTTGTGAGAGTGTGAAGAAGGGTTTGAACCAATGAAAGCTCCACAAAGGACTTTTATGAAGGTCCTTGAGAGGATGTGAAGAAGGGGTTGAATTGATAAAAGCTCCACCAAGGGGGGTGGTCATTATGAGAAATGAAGAAGGTATTGAATTGATGAAATTGTGCCACTCCACTGGTAGATCTCCAGAATAATATTCATTAATATTCCGGAAGATAAGCCAGTGCATTTTGAGGGAGAGAGGTCCACCTTCATCAGGCAATCTTTGGCTACCAAACTGGAGCTGGGACAGATGTTACACTAGCCCATTCATAACTGTTTTATTTACTGTTTTCTCAGCCCAGTCCAGACTCCAGCCCTCTGATTTCTACAGGTCTGATGAAGAGGGATTCCTGTAGCCTCTGAAACGTTGATACCTGGTTAATATAAATATAACTTATTCTGGATATCTACCAGTGGAGTAGCACGTATATCACTTCAAAATTCAAACCCTTCTTCAATCAATAGAAACATGATGTGGCTTCTAACGCTTTCATATTCAAATCTAGAAAAAAAAGAAGAGTTTTGGCTTTACCGTCACTATTGATCTATTAGCAGTTGCTATCTCTGCTGCTTGTATTGTTTCACTACTATTGCTACTTGGACTACGTGTTTGTAAAGACTTGGCGGCAAGAGTTAAGTCATAACTTTTTTTTTTTTACTGCACTCATTCATTTGAAATGCGTAAATGAGAAGTGCTTAACTGTGACTTGCATGTGTTGTAGTGTTATATCTCTCCTTATCTTCCCACTGCAGCTGACACAGCACAACTCTATAGCGGATTACGTGTCAATACTGAGTCTTAGTAAAGGCATTGTAAACAACAGCAACGCAAAACTACAGGGCGCAGTTATAAAAAGCAACAGAACCTAAGCACAGTTCAATGTTTATATTTGTTAGAATGGCCCATGGATCTCCAAACTACGGCCCTCCAGCTGTCGCGGAACTACACATCCCATTAAGCATTGTAAAACTCTGATATTCACAGACATGATGGGAATTGTAGTTCCTGAACAACTGGAGGGCCATAATTTGGAGACCCCTTATACAACTGAGGACTTTGAGCTAAAATGTTATTTTGCAGTTATTTGAATGTACAGCAGATCATGGATTTTTTTTATTGCAGCCCATCTCAATAGAGAGTGTTTTGTGATTTACTGATAAAATCAATTATTTAGGTTTAGACCTGCTGTAAAGAATCATGTGAACTGTAATGGCCTACTCCAACATCTTCCGAACAGAAGCAGTTAAAGCAGACCTTTACTCACAATTATTAAATGCCATAACTCTCCTGCCTTCCTCTTACACAATACATTTTTCAGCAGGTACTTACTTGACCTTCCACGCTCGGGCAAGGATGATGTAGTACTCACCCCCCCCCCCCCCCACACCCGCCATCTTGGATTTGGGAGTCAGCTGCGACTTCCTGATCACTCACATCCCTAGTCCTGAAACCTCCAGGGAGAGTTAACACTTATACCAGAAGGCTTCAGGACTAGGGGTCGGACGTGAGTGATCCGGAAGTCACAGTCGACTCCCAAATCCAAGATGGCGGCATGGAAACAAAAAGAGCTGAATCTGCAATTGTTTGCTAATATTCTTACAATATGTAGAGCTAATGTGAAATGGATTTCTTTTATTTCAAATTCAATTCAATTCAGCAGGGGATCCATGAGCAGATCCCCTGCTAAACAGGAACTGAGAACCAAGAATCTGGATGAAGCAAAGTATTTCTGGTACAATATTTTTATTGTAAGACTATACCAAAGAAACATACATAGCGAATAATTCCCACACAGGGGATATAAACAGAAGGTCCATAGAAGAATCGGAATGTTGATACATAAAGTTTAGAAAGTACATAATCTGAGAGACAACTACACCCGGCAAACTGAGCTGGGGACAACATTAGGTGTCTGAGTCCTGGGGACCCAGGAACTGGGTGCAGTTGGACTCCATCTATTTGAGGAGGATCATAACCTAAATGTAGACCAGGAGGGGGGAGAAGAAGAAGACAAAAAAGGGGGTTGTTAAGAAGATGAAGAAGAGAAAAGCAAGTAGAGCGAAGAACTAAAAAGGAATAGGAAATAGACAGGTCTAGAAAAGAAAGTTCCTGCAGGTTGAAGAGCGTAGAGAGTTAGCCAAGATTACTCAGTCTAGTCAGGTGCCGGTCGGAAGAGCATATAACCACCGTGGGGCCCACACTTTGAAGAATTTAGAGTGAGAACCATGAAGGATACAGGTCATTGATCATTTGGTCAATGATTGGTTTCATTGATCATTAGGGTAGTCAAGATGCTCTTCACCTCTGCTAATGGGACTGAGGGTGTTTTCCAAGCTCTGGCTATTGCATGTTTGGCAGTTTTGAAGAGATAAATAGCCATTTTTTGCTGGTAAGAAATAAGGCCCGAGACTGGGCAGTGGAGAAGTGCGTGGTTAGGGTCCTTGTGAATGGGCACATGAAAAAGTGTACATAAAAGACCAAAAAACACTCAATCAGAACCATACCAGGCAGGGGCAGGACCACCAGATGTGGATGTAGTCACCACGTTGGCCTTACCCCGGAAACCTCTATCGCTATACGACGGGTTCAAATGGGCAATGCGGGCAAAACCAGTACCAGCGGAGTAGGAGTTTTTAGGCCGCCTCCAGAGTAAAAGCATTGAAGGAGCATTTTGCTAAAATGGACCAGATTGATCCAATCTTTAGGATCAATAGGGTAGGCTACATCTTACCCCCATTTAGGGATATATGAGAGGGGTGTGGGAGGGCCACAGGCATTTAAAGAGGAGTAGACCACAGAAATGTAGATATGTTCAAAGGTCGTTGTCTTGAACGGATAAGAATTACATTTAATGCCCTGTACACACAAGCGGAATTTCCGTTGGAAAAATCTTGGATGGTTTTTCCAACATAATTCCACTCAAGCTTGGCTTGCATACACACGGTCACACAAAAGTTCTCGGAACTTTCGACCACTAAGAACGCGGTGATGTCCAACACTACGACGAGCCGAGAAAATTAAGTTCAATGCTTCCGAGCATGCATCGGCAATGCATCGGAATTGGTACAGACGATTGGAGTTTCCAATCGGAACTTTTTCCAACCGAAAAATAGAGAACATGCTCTCAATCTTTTGCTGGCAGGAATTCTGCCAGCAAAAGTCCGATGGAGCATACACATGGTCGAAATTTCCGACCAAAAGCTCACATTGGACTTTTGCTGGCGGAATTTCCGATCGTGTGTACGGGGCATTAGAGTGGCTATCCAGTGGCAAAGATGCATAAAGCAGGAAAATCCCGAACGAGACGCTTCATGAGTCTACTGGAGCGAAGGCCAGGAGGGGAGAGTGTGAGACCTCAGGAAACGACGGGCCTGTGAGAACCCTTGGGCAAGCCACCACAAGAAAACATGTGGTTATTTGAACCCTGGAGGAAGTAAGGGGTTGTTCAGGAGTGGAATGAGAGGGAGAAACTGAGGGCCCAAAGTACGGTATGCAACATGAGAGGGCTCAGGGAAGAAGGAAGCCAGAATAGAGACAAGGATTGGTGCGTTGTTGTGGATCTCTAAGAGCCCCCATATTGGATTATTAGAGGTTGTGTGTAGCATAGTGAACTGGGATATTTGCGCCTGCCCAGCAGAATCAAAGTGTTTTAACCCGAATGTTAACTGTATGAATTTGACTTAAGTTTGAGACTCCTTCTGAGATAATTTTAGAATGCAATAACAGGTGCATCTGACCTGCGTCAAACTCATTTTGCATTCCGATAGACTTCTATGGCATTGCAAAATACATCTGATGTTATCAAAAGCCTGTTCAAAATGGCTGCCAGACTGTTGCATACCTTCAGTGCTGAGTTATTTCCTCCAAAATGCCCAGGTTTGTTAAACTGACCACCATCACTAAGCCAATTGATCGTGTCACCCTCCCTCCATAAATGATCATACTGTACAACAATTGATATTTCCAATATTATACCAAGCTAATTTAAATAAACTTTTATGAAAAGTGCGGTGATGTGCATGGTACAGATACTCAGAAGAAAACGGGTTTCAGTATGTTCTAGTATTGCTGGGTTTGTTGTGTATCACCATCAGTCTTTGAGTTGAAAACACGTAAGAGGGAAAAACAAAGGCAGTGGGTGGTGGCTGGTAGTGTGGGATTGCTATGAATGGCAGATAAGAGAGTTGGTGGCGGGGCCCCTACTCGTGTTTTGTTGAAGTATGAATCGATGTGTTCCAGTGATAAGGAGATACGACAAAGTTGTGTTTACTTGTGAACGTAATCAGTCACCGCACAGCCCAAAGTAAAGTGTACCTGTCACCCAAACACACAACCATTTTTGGCCTTTCAATTAACAAGAAAATGAAAATATCATGGTGGCCAGAGAAAAAAATTTATAGACAGATGAGTATCAATTAGAGATACTCTCTCTCTTCTTTCTTTCTGCACAAATCATAGAAAAGCGTTTTATTGGCAAATACTCTTTGTCTACCACTCCAATTATGTGTTTTTAACCTTCTGCTCCAGTAAAAGATGGAGACAGGTGCACTTTACTTACCTTTCCTATGATAAATGCAGGTAAGAGCTATTCATTTGCTTCTCCAATGATGGTTATAGGCAGGTGATTTCATCTACAATCTCATCTGCTACAGTATTGAAAGTTGTTCTTTACACACTGCTTCAGCAGTACACAGACAGGTGCTCTTTACCTCCCTCGCTCATGGATGACATGGCAAATACTCTTAAGTTGGTTCTCCAGTTAAGACTAGGCAGGATGCTTTTATCTATCTGTCCAGTAAGACTAATGCGCTTTACCTACAGTGCCTTAAAAAGTATTTATACCCCTTAAAATTTTCCACATTTTGTCATGTTACAACCAAAAAGGTAAATTAATTTTATTGGGATTTTATGTGATAGACCAACACAAAGTGGCCCATAATTGGGAAGTGGAAGGAAAATGATAAATGGTTTTCAACATTTTTTCCAAATAAAAATCTGAAAAGTGTGGCGTCAATTTGTATTCAGCCCCCTTTACTCTGATACCCCTTACTAAAATTTAGTGGAACCAATTTCCTTCAGAAGTCACCTAGATAGTAAATAGAGTCCACCTGTGTGTAATTTAATCAGCATCATGAAGGCCAAGGAACACACCAGACAGGTCAGGTATAAAATTTAGGAGACGTTTATAGCCATACGGATAGGGGCTCACTGCTCCATGTCTGGTGGGAATGCCCCCAAATCTACAGTTTCTGGGAAAAGGTCACACAAATGTATACTACAATTACAGGGGAGGTAATATTTAATACGCCTCAAATCACCCTTCTCTCTATTTTACCAGGTTCATATAAAAATATTTAAAAAAGTCTTCTCGGTCACTGGTTGACAGCAGCAAGATTGGTTATACCGCGGCACTGGCGTTCATCCAAACCCCCATCAATAATGGAATGGGCTATAGAAATGGACAATATAGAAAGATTAGAGAAGCTCCTAGCATATGAACTAGACACACAAGAGGAATGTATGCGGATATGGGCCCCATGGAGGATATACAGAGAAACAAAATGAAATTAGAAAATAGTGAGGGAAGGAAATAGAATTCTACAGTATGGACCACTGTAATAGTGGATAGAGCCTCGACACAAAGGAGAGAGAAAAAGAAAAAGAAAAAAGGGAAAGGAAAAGAAGGGGAAAAGATTTAAAGGAGGAGGGGGGAAGGAGGAGAGGGGGACTGATTATGATAATGTTTAATTTTTTTATTTATTTATTTATTTATTTATTTTCCTTTTTGTTTGTTATTTTTATTGTCTTGTTTTGTGTTTCTGTGTTAGTTATGTGTAAAGACATTTACAGGAATTATGCTAGAATAATTAATTGACTCTACATTTGAGCAACTATGTAAAATGTTTAAAACTGTCTTAGTTTGTACAATTAATTTACAATAAAATAAGATTGAAGTAACATTTAGGAGACGTTTAAAGCAGGGTTAGGTTATAAAAAAAATATTACAAGCTTTGAACATCTCACAGAGCTCTGTTCAATCCATCTGAAAATGGAAAGAGTATGGCACAACTATAAACCTACCAAGACATGGCCGTCCACCTAAACTAACAAAGACAGCACTAATCAGAGAAGCAGCCAACAGGCCCATGGTATCTCTGGAGGAGCTACAGAGATCCACAGCTCAGGTGGGAGAATTTGTCCACAGGACAACTATTAGCCGTGCTCTCCACAAATCTGCCCTTTATGGAAGAGTGGCAAGAAGAAAGTCATTGTTGCAAGAAAGCCATATCAATTAAATTTTTTGGCCTAAAAGCAAAATGCTATGTGTGGTGGAAAACGAACACTGCACATCACCCTGAACACATCATCCCCGTGAAACATTATGGATGCTTTTCTTCAACAGGGACAGGGAAGCTGGTCAGAGTTGATGGGAAGATGGATGGAGCCAAATACAGGGCAATCTTAGAAGAAAACCTGCTAGAGTCTGCAAAAGACTTGGGCGGAGGTTCACCTTCCAGCAGGACAACGACCCTAAACATACAGCCAGAGCTACAATGGAATGGTTTTGATCAAAGCATATTCATGTGTTAGAATGGCCCAGTCAAAGTCCAGACCTAAATCCAATTTAGAATCTGTGGAAAGACATGAAAATTGCTGTTCTCCATCCAATCTGACAGAGCTTGAGCTATTTTGCAAAGAAGAATGGGCAAAAATGTTACTCTCTAGATGTACAAAGCTGGTAGAGACATCCCCAAAAAGACTCAAAGCTGTAATTGCAGTGAACGGTGGTTCTACAAAGTATTGACTCGGGGGCTGAATACAAATGCACACCATACTTTTACATATGTGCCAGGGCAGCACAGGGGTGTAGTGGTTAGCACTCTCACCTAGCAGTAAGAAGGGTCACTGGTTCAAATCCCAACCACGACACTACCTGCCTGGAGTTTGCATGTTCTCCCTGTGCCTGCGTGGGTTTCCTTCGGGTACTCCGGTTTCCTCCCACAATCCAAAAACATGCAGGTAGGTTAATTGGCTTATGTCCAAAAAAAAAATTGGCCCCAGTATATGAATGGGGACCTTGGCTTGTGGGCTCCTTGAGGGTAGGGACTGATGTGAGTGTGCAATATGTACAGGGATAGGGACAATTGTAGACACTCACTCAGGTTGAACTGGATGGACTGATGTCTTTATTCAACCTTACTAACTATGAAACTACCAGGAAACTATATTTATTTGTAAAGAATTTGGAAAACCATTTATCATTTTCCTTCCACTTCACAATTATGTGCCACTTTGTGTTGGTCTATCACATAAAATCCCAATAAAATACATTTACGTTTTTGGTTGTAACATGACAAAATGTGGAAATTTAATGGGGTATGAATACTTCTTCAAGGCACTGTACCTGTCCCATTAATAACATAGGCAGGTTCCTTTTACCTACCTCTCCAACGATGGGCATGGACTAGCATGTGTTGCCTACCTCTCCAATTAATAACATAGGCAGGTTTCCTTTACCTACCTCTTCATTAATGGACATGGACCAGCACTTTTGGCCTACCTTTCCCATTATTAACATAAGTAGGTTCCCTTTACCTTTCTCTCCAATGATGGACATGGGCTAGCTGACTAGCACTCTTAACCTACATCTCCCTTTAGTAACATAGGCAGGTTTCCTTTACCTACCTCTCCAACGATGGACATTGACTGGTGTGTGTTACCTACCTCTCCAATTAATAACATATGCAGGTTTCCTTTACCTACCTCCTCAATGATGGACACAGACCTCATTACTTACCTCTCCTGTTAAAAACATTTTTTTTTTTAACTACTTCTCCAATGAAAAACATGGACTAGCGCTCCTTACCTACTTATCTCATGAATAACATAGGCAAGTTCTCTTTACTTCTCCCATTAAAACAGGCAGGTTCCCTTTCTCCCTCTTATCCCTTGTACACACGATCGGACTTGCCGCCAACAAAACCGTGGAATTTTGTCTAAAGGGCATTGGCTCAAACTTGTCTTGCATACACATGGTCACACAAATGTTGGCCAACAATTACAAACGTAGTGACGTACTGGACGTACTATGTGTTTTTTTAGCTCTTTAGCTCCATCCTTTGGGCTCCTTCTGCTAATTTAGTGTTAGTAGAAGTTTGGTGAGTGTTGATTCACGCTTTTCTTTTCGCTTTTTTCATTTAGCGATTTTCAGTTTGCGGTTTTCATTTCGTGCTTTTCAGTTTGTTTCTGTACGGCCGTTCGTCAACCAGACATGTTGCGGAATAACGGAGGAGATAACGTTTTATTTATTATTGGCCGTGGAGTTATTGCTTTGACATCATTTTTTTGGTTGAATAATGATTTGATTAGTTCTATTTTCTATATTTTTGGATGCATAGAATGCACTTTTTGGTTAAAGCGGACTTCCCATTATAAAAAAGTAAAATAATTAAAAGTCAGCAGCTACAAAAAAAAAAAAAAAAGCATAATAATATTATTCTTGATATCACTAGAAAAAAAAAGCCTTTGAAAATTTGTTTGCAATAACTCCATCAGTATCACCAGCAAAGCAGCTTCATTATTATCCCATTAAAGAAGAAGAGAATTGTGCGCTGCATTTCCAGATTACATAATTTGCCGCGTCACGAATGTTAATTCTCCATTAAGAACGTTGGTTTACAAGACGGCCGCTTCCGGCTCGTCCTTGCTTCCGAGCATGCGTGTTTGTACTTTGGACTTTTGTCTGACGGACTTATGTACACACGATTGGAAAATCCGACAACACATATTTGTTGGCGGAAAATTTGAAGACATGCTAGCCAACATTTGTTGGCGGAAAGTCAGACAACAATTGTCCGATGGAGCATACACACGGTCAGATTTTCCGCCAACAGCCTGACATCGAACATTTCTCGTCGGAAAGTCCGATCGTGTGTACGGGGCTTAATGATTGACATAGACTGGTGCTATTTACTTAACTATCTCATAAATAACATGCTATTTATTGGCCTCTCCAATAACTGGCAGATGCACATCTACAGCCACAATCTCATCTGTTAGTGCCGGTTCACACAGGGGCGACACGACTTCCAGCGCGACTTTTGGAGGCAACTTGGCTCCGACTTGAGGAGCTACTTCAACACGACTTGGGGCGACTTACAACACGACTTTAAGTCGCCCCAGGCCAGGCGACTTTGGCCGTGGCCAATCAGAGAATAATCAGCTCTGGAGGGAGAACTCCTTGCCAAATTTTTAATAAAAAAACGGCATGGGTTTCCCCTCCAGGAGCATACCAGGCCCTTAGGTCTGGTATGGATTTTGGGGGGACCCCCACGCCGTTTTTTCGGCGTAGGGGGTTGCCCTTAAAATCCATACCAGACCTAAGGGCCTGGTATGCTTCTGGAGGGGGAACCCATGCTGGTTTTTTATTTAAAATTTGGCATGGAGTTCCTCCTCAAGGAGACACTGTCGCGTCCATATAGATGGAGATCCGACTTGGAGGCGACTTCCATTGAAATCAATGGGTACAAGTTGCCTAGAAGTCGGATTGAAGTAGTACAGGAACCTTTTCTGAAGTCGGAGCAACTTCAGTAGCGTTCATTAAGACGGCTCTCATTCACTTGCATGTCATTTCTGATGTCAAGCGACTTGGGGCGACTTGTGGTCTGACAAGTCGCCCCCCAAGTCGCGGTAGTGTGAACGGGCTCTTACAATGATGGAAGGTGCCTTATACCTGTTGCTCTGGCAGTATATAGAGACAGGTGCTCTTTACGTTCAATGACTGGGACAGGTACTCACCTGGTTCTTTAGTTACAGACATAGACAGGTGCTCTTCCACATCCGATGGAAGGTTCTCTTTACATACCTCTCCCATGATTCACATTCTTCCTCACCTGCCTCTCCTATAATGAACACAGGCAGGAGCACTACATCTACAAACTCTTTATCTTCATCTACAATCTAGCTGACATATTTGTACAAGTTACACAGCTAACGGCAAAGTTACACCTGGCTGTACAGTGGAAGTCATAACTCTCAGGTTTGTTCTAGACTCCAAGGTCTTAAGGAACATGTAACTGCAAACTGCATGCTGAGTTAGTCTTTTACATCTGTCAATCATGTATGCCTAAGACGTCTCTTACCCTGTAACAATGTCTATACATCTGGGTGTGCGCTGCATTTGGATGTTTGCCAGTAATCAGTCTAGACCTAAACTCAATTCACCAAGCTTTAAAGGGTTAGTTCACCTTTACCAAAACCTGCCTATGCAGGTAAGGGGCGCATATAGATGAAACAAATGGTGCAACTTTGACAAAGTTGAATAATGCCCTTGCTATAGGTGTAGGCCATTTACGTAACTCCTGAAACTGGATTGAAAAACTTCCAGAGATGGCATCATCCCACCCTGTTTTGTTGCTCAGGTGTTGCTAAGACACCCTCAGCCAATTCAAACCCCATGATGTGCGCTCACTGTTCCCTGCTGTAGTAGCTCTGAGCCCAAAGGATTAGTTCACCATTACCCAAAAAAATGAGGGTAGTCTGAAAATTAAAACAAGCTGTGCAGCTCTGACCAAAACTGAATAATACCGTTGCTATAGGTATAGGCTGTTTATGTACCTCATGAAGCCTGACTTGAAAACTCCCAGGTCCTTGCTTTGCAAGGCCTAGCTATCACTGTTCACCTTCACTATCACAGAAGCTGATATCACAAAAGCTATCACAGGTCTCTGATTCAAACCTTCCCACATGCTCTTTCTCTTCCCTGATGCAGTAGCCCTGAGCTTAGAGTTTGAGACCTCACTCTTGTGATGGTGAAGGTAAACAGTAATAGCTAGGCCTCACTTGGCAACAGCCTAGCAACATCCTGTGAGTTTTTAGGTTAAGCAGATATCCTCTCTTGCTATATGTTTTTGCACAAATAAATGTCTTTATTTGAAACTGTAAAGATTTTTTGGGATAACGGCTAGGCCTGGAGAAAACACAGACCATCGCAGTTCAATTTTATTGTTCAGCATAACAAAGATGAGAAATAAATAAAATATGTTATACATAAAAAGTACATACAGTACTGGAAAATAAAAATCTGAGGTAAACGGAGATCAGCTTCAGGCACACGACATGTATATTTACATGCACACCCCAATATATATATATAATATCCGTCGTATTGTACATTCTGTAAAGTGCTCATTGATACATTGCATTTCCGGTAATATCTACACCCGGCTTTAAAGAATGCAGGCCCAGTGCCTTTCAGCTGAAGGGAAGTGTGTAAAATATGGCGTCACCCATGGCAACCAATTAGGTGCTAGCTTTCATGGTTAAGCTTCACTCGAGAATGGCTGATAAAAGCTGACTGGTTGCCAAGAATGATGCAGACACCTCCACACCCCCCTCAGATTTAATACACAAGGTCCAAATTTTGCTACATGAAATGCACCGATATGAACTAGTGCAAATTATATCATAACCTGAGACATTTTAATGTGTTCTCTGCAAAAAAGGGGTGAAGCTGTGAAGAAACTGTGCACAAAATGGAGGGAGCCTTTGTCAAAAGTGATAGTAATTAATATGAGGGGACTAATGGAACTGAGCCAGGCTAATAAGTGCTCACTCTGGCTGAACAAAATGTATTAAGCCTCTTTTAGAAGCGTTATTATTTATGATGAGGGAACTATTGACACTGAGCCAGGACCTTAAGTGAATTTACAGGCCGCAGCCTCATGAATGCTCACTCTGGCTGCACAAAATAGATGGAAGCTACCTTTAGAAATGTTATTATTTATCATGAGGGGGGACTATTGCCATCAAACCAGAGCCTTGAGTAAATTTACAGGCCACAGACTTGTGAACGCTCACTCTGGCGGCACAAAATGGAGGAAGCTATCTTAAAGAGTACTGTTGTTTATTATGAGGAGACTAATAAAATTTAGCCAGGCTCTCAAGTGAATTTACAGGCCACCGCCTTGTGAACGCTCACTCTGGCAACACAAAATGGAGGAAGCTATCTTAAAGAGTACTATTTATTATGAGGGGACTAATACAATTTAGCCAGGCTAAATGAATTTACAGGCTGCAGCTTCAGGACTGCTCACTGTGACTCCTCAAAATGAAGGTAGAGTGCTGGAAGAGTGCTATTTGTTTGTTTGAGGGAACTAATGAAGTCAAGCCTGGCCCTCAATGAATTTACAGACCACAGCTTCATAAATGCTCACTCTGGCTGCACAAAATGGAGGAAATCAACTTCAAGAGTTATATTGTTTAGTATGAGGGGACTAATGACATATAACTTTTCTCTCAAGTGAATATACAGGCTGCAGCCTCATGAATGCCTACTCTGGCTGTGCAAAATGGAGGGAGCCATCTCCATTATTTATTATACATTGTGCCAGGCCCTTAATAAATATACAGGTCACAGCATTGTGAACGCCCACCCTGACCACACAAAGTGGAAGAAGCCATCTTCACAAGTGCTATTTATTACTGTAAGGGGACTAATGAAGTTAAGGCAGACCCATAAGGCCGGTTTCACACTGGGGGCGGTGGGGGGCGGCGGTAAAGCAGCGCTATATTTAGCGCTGCTTTACCATTGTTTTAGCCGCGGTATTCGGCCGCTAGCGGGTGGTTTTAACCCCGCTAGCGTCCGAAAAAGGGTTTAAACCCCCCACAAAGTGCCGCTTCAGCGGCGCTTTGCCGGCAGTATTACCGCAGTATCCCCGCGGTGTCCCATTGATTTCAATGGGTAGGAGCGGTATAGGAGCGGTGAATACACCGCACCAAAGATGCTGCTAGCAGGACTTTTTTTACCGTCCTGCTAGCGCACCGCTCCAGTGTGAAAGCCCTCCGGCTTTCACACTGGAGTTAAGGACCTGCTTTTTTCAGGCGCTATCTTTAGCGTTGTAGCGCCTGAAAAACGCTTAGGTGTGAAAGGGGCCTAAGTGAATTTACAGAACATAGCCTCATGACCGCACAAAACTGAGGAAGCCATCTTCAACAGTAATATTATATAGTATGAGGGGACTAATGATATTGAGCCAGTGCATTTACAGGCTGCAGCCTTGTAAACGCTCACAATGACCGTACAAATCTGAAAAAGCCATCTTCAACAGTGATATTATTTAGTATGAGGGGACTAATAATATGGAGCCAGTGAATTTACAGGCCGCAGCCTCATGAACGCTCACAATGACCACACAAAACTGAGGAAGCCATCTTCAACAGTGATATTGTATAGTATGAGGGGACTATTGATATTGAGCCAGTGCATTTACAGGCTGCAGCCCTGTGAACGCTTACACAAATTGATCGTCATAATTAATTCTTCAGAAAAACAAAATGGCCACCAACACAAACCCTTTGCCTGTGCTTAGTGAAGTAACGCACACATTTCTGCTTTGGGACACGGTTTAAAATGGTTGATTTAGACAACAAAACGCCCCCTCTCAGATGACAGGTCCTCCATTTTCTGAAGTAAAATGAATCTTCTTGCACAGCTCACCCATTTTTTGGAATGCACCATTACAAAATAAACCTAGAGCCCATGATAAAACAAGCCTTGTATATGAAAATGTGAGTGAGAATGAGGAACTGTCCGTGTTGCCCATAGCAACCAATGAGCTTCTTGACTAGCGACAGTTAAGGCAAATTTACTTTGGTTGCTATGGGCAATGCAGTTCCTATTTCAGGTACTATGAAACATTCGGCTAAATTGGGGACATTAACAAACACTGTTCAGTCTGAAGATAAGACAACTTATTTTAGGACTGCATGATTTTCACTGTTTAGCTGTCTATTTTTCAGCCTGCACAAGTGTTAGAAATGTCCCCCATTATCATTTAGCCAATTCAACATTGTCCACCGCTGACAGGCCACCAGGAAAGAGGGCCACCATGTCAGTTGCCTTATTTCCCTTTTTGTACTCAGCCAGTGGTTTCTATAACAAAACTGTAGCCCTTTTATTTTACATAAAAAAAAAAAAAAAAATCAGCTGTACAAAGTAATGTTTTATCCCGAAGAATAAAAACTCAAAAATATCTTTTGAGTGCAAAGTAAGCAGCAATTAACGAACACTGACCAGGGCACGGCAGTTTCCTCCATTTGCCTCTCTTATATCACCCACTGATACTTTCCTTCACCTTGCTGCCCTGGCCTGAGCAGAGCACATGGAGTCTAATCCCTGTGTAAGCTCCATGTCAGAGCTTACACAGGGCTAATGAGCTCCTTCCTTTCCCTCACATAATGGTTTTCGGAAATTGTGATTGGCCACTCAGGCCCGTGCCCTGCTTTCTCGTGGAGAGGGAGAAGGTCACATGCTCCCCCTTACCCCACAGTGCCAACAATTTTGAGGACACCAATAAAGTGGCAGGGGAGCACAAAAAAAAAAAAAAAGGTACTAGCGGGAGGGAGGTGGTTTATTAATTCTGCCTCGAACAGGGCAGCTTCCTGTTAATTGCGTTGATTAAATAATGACAATTCAAGTGCGGTGAAATAACAAATAATTTGCAGAAAGATTTGCCCTGCCGCAGCCCCCCCCCCTAAGGCAGTCCACTACAGTGAGAGCGACTGTCATAGAAATAGTTGATATTACACCTCCCTCAGTACCGTGTCTTTGAATAAGAGAGGCAGATGGAACGGAAACTAAGGGGTGTATATATGAAAAATTTGCTGAGCTATTTGTCCCATGCAACTGCATATTCATTCACTCTGTGCAGATAGGGCAAAGGCTAAAGTTATTAGACTTTTTCTTTCCAGGTCGAAGGTTATTCTTCATATAGAATAGAGTGAATCAGGAAAATACCACCTTTTGGCCACTAGATGGAGCAGACGATCATGGTAGATAAGCATTTATTTCCTATGATCATCAGCTCCATCTAGTGGCCATAATGCAGTGTTTTCCTGATTCATTCTATTCTGTATAAAGAATAAGATTTAGGCTGGAGAGAAACTAGCCTAATAACATTTGTTTTTGCCCATTTTGTACACACATTTTCAAAGGACTAAAAGCTCTGCAAATTTTTTTCATAACTACAATCTTTAGTGCCCTCAGCAATACAATTTGTACAATACATTTGTGGTCTACAGTGCCACCTCGTCTGCATTATTATCCAGTGTAAAAATACATTCTGCAAAAATGGAACACCTGAATGGTCTCGTAAAGCTGCAGGAAAAGTGTGGGGGTGTTTTGCCATGGCAGCCAATTAGAGGCTTTTTAAGCCTAAGATTAACGGAAAAATAAAGAAGAATCTGATTGGCTTTTTTTTGGCACTTCAGCTTTAAAGTATATCAAAAGCCAAAGCTGTTTTTTATAGTTTTGGATAAAGCGTGAAAGGGTGAGAATCCCTGTCGGGTTTTTATTGCTGTCTGTGGACATTTACCCCCTTCATTTGCCCTGGATGATCATTGTCTTTTGGATTTGAAAGTCTATCATTTTTATCGATACAGGAAGTGAGGGGGAACCCTTCAATAGGGACACCTCTTCCCCTCTCATTCTCACTTCCTGTTGTGTCTGCTGGCCAGGAAGTAAGGGAAATCCTCCCCAACGGGACACAGACAGCAAAAGGAAAAAAAAAAACTGTCAAGGGGTTCTGACCACTCATTACTCTATCCAAAACCAAAGCTGACCAAACATGTTACAATCTGGATCATAAATCTCTATACAATCAACTTCAGATTTACTAAAACAATGTAATATCAGGACCCACCTTAATCTACCCAATCAATCTCTCCCAAATCAAGCAGACTACATAGTTGTTGGTAGAGCTAAAAGAGATTGTACAATCAGATTTTATTGTGTGTGGTGAGCCTTACAGACTGCTGACACTTGTAGTTCTACAGAAGCTCCAAAGCTATCAGGCCTCTCAAAAGTTGGTGGAACTACAAGTCTCAGCATGGCGTGAAGACTTGGAGCATGGGCAGCTAGCTACCTTTGTACTAATGCAATATTACCACCATTGAAATCATGACAAAGATAAAAATGTGAGGCCATGCTGATACCTGTAGTTCTATAAAAAAAAAAAAAAGATTAAAAGGTAACCTCACAAAGTAAATACTTGCGTCAGAAGCTTCTGATGGAAGCTGCTATTCCATGTAATAGTTTCATATTGTCGCTGCCCAAGGACTAGTAGGTCAGGGGGTTGACAGCTTCCATCAGCAGCTTCTCACACAGGTGGTTTGCCTTTTCTTTAAAGGAAAGTATGTCATTAGTGTTAAATAACAATGTAAAAGAATACGACGCGGGTAATGTCAACACCGTCCACGTAAGTGGTTGCTGCATGCGCAGTCCAGGCACATGTCCACTGCAAGGGTTCTATTTTGGGATTTGCTTTTTTAAGGCCAGGGGTCTCAGAAAATCGGGCAGGGGCAGCTCCTCCAGGGCCTCGGGGAATCTGTTCGCTGGCAGGGCCCTGAGCAGGCTCTGCATTGATATGGTGAAGAGGTTGGGGGGAGAGGCACCGGTTAACCAGGCGTACAGCTCCTGGCCCAGCGCCTCCCTCCAGGCATCGTGGTCCTCCTGCAGTCTGTAGCGGGTGGTAGGGGGTAGCCTCCCGGGCATGTAGAGAAGGAGCGAGTCCAGGCACAGCCGCTTGAGATGCATGTCCTGCGGGCTGCTGCGGATGAGCTGCAACAGGTAGTCCAAGGGGGTGTCGCCGCTGCAGTCCTTGGCGTAGGGGCAGGCGCCGTGCCCCAACAGCAGGGCAAGGCACTCTGCTCTTTGCAGCTCGCAGGCCAGGTGCACGGGGGTCTTGCCCATCTCCACCCGCTGGCACCCGTGCCTGTTGAGGTAGGCAGCCCGGTTGGAGGGGGGAAAAGTCCGCAGGGTGACCAGGATCTCACGCAGGATGGGCGCCCGGTCGTAGCGTACGGCCATGCTGAGATGGGGAGCCGCTGACTGGCAGCAGCTGAAGCTTTTGCTGGGCACGGCCAGGGCTTCATGGGGGAAGTGGCTGAGCAGGTAACGGGCATAGGCCAAGTGGTCGTGGACTAGTGCATAGAGCAGAGCTTCGGAGGGGGTGTAGGAGCTGACCCGGCCACCCTCCTCCCAGTGTAGGGCCTCCATCAGACGCATGTCCTCCAGCACCCAGACTGGCAGGAGATCCCGCACCGCCTGGTAGAAGGCAAACGATGTCCTCTTGCATTGTTTCTGCGACTGGTAGTCAGAGGGATCGCTGGAAGGCGCCCAACGCACGCCGCCCGGCATATCCGCGTCTGGGGCTCTGGCTGCAGCGGGAACACATCAGTGGATACAGGGGGTGCTCCTCCTAAAATGTCAATGGACAGTTGAGTGAAAAAACAGAAATACTGGCGCCGTCCATATAACACTGCATGCATAGAAAACAGCGGAGGTATACACTAAATACAAATAATGTTTATACTAATGACAGCACGAGTATATACAAGAACAGGATATACCAGAAAACACAGAAGGTATACACTATATACACACTCTGTATACCAAATAGTGTGCAAAAAACACTAAAAAGAAGGCAGCGTCATGCTATATACTATATACAGTGGAGAAAATAATGATTTGATCCCTTGAAGATTTTGTAAGTTTGGCCACTTACAAAGAAATTAAGGTTCTATAATTTTTATCATAGGTGTATTTTAAATGATAGAGACAGAATATCATCCAAAAATCCAGAAAAAGCACATAATACAAATGTTATAAATTGAGCTGCAGTTCAGTGAGTAAAATAAGTATTTGATCCCCAAGCAAAACACGACTTAGTACTTGGTGGAGAGACCCTTGTTGGGAAGCATAGAGGTAAGACGTTTCTTGTAGTTGGTGACCAGGTTTGTACACATCTCAGGAGGGATTTTGGTCCACTCTTCTTTTCAGATGTTCTCTAAATCCTTAAAGAGGAGTATCCACGAAAAAAATAAATAATTAAAAGTCAGCAGCTACAAATACTGCAGCTGCTGACTTTTAATAATCGGACACTTACCTGTTCCAGGGTCCAGCAATGCGGGGGGATCGAAGCTCCGCTCGTCCCCCGATCCGCTCGGTGGCGCCGGCATTGCAACTGTGGGCACCCGGCTGTGGCTTCACAGCCGGGCACCCACTGCGCATGCGCGAGCGGCGCTGCGTGCCGTGATTGGTTGCGCAGTCATCTGGGACCTGTCACGTGTCCAAGATGACTGACAGGAGGGAGGGAGTCCTTCCTGCCCCGAGGGGAAGTGATGTCACCTGCCCGGGCACTGAAGGAGGCAGACTACGAGGGACCCCCCAGCAACAGGCATTTAGAGGTATTTTTCCAAATATTTTTTTACATTTTTTTTTTAATTTTTGGCGAAAGAAGGCTACAGCGCGGTCGGCTTATTCTTGGTGGACGTCCTCCCAGAACCTTGCCCCCCCCCCCCCCCGGGCGCGCACTCGGGAACATCCGTGGACCGATATCGGCCGTTTACCATGTGATCGCTCCGTCAAATGACGGAGCGATCACATGTACACAAACCATCGTCACGTCATGACGCCGGTTCCTCCCTCCCCTCTCTGTACCGATCGGAACAGTGAGAGGGGAGAAGCGGAGAGGGGGGGAGAGATGGGACCAGCGCTGTGGGCTGGATGTGTAGTGCCCACAGCGCTGGTCAGTGACAGCAATGTGCAATACACTGCCACCCCTGTGCAATACACTGCCAGCACTGTGCAATACACTGCCAGCACTGTGCAATACACTGCCAGCACTGTGCAATACACTGCCAGCACTGTGCAATACTCTGCCAGCACTGTGCAATACTCTGCCAGCACTGTGCAATACTCTGCCAGCACTGTGCAATACTCTGCCAGCACTGTGCAATACTCTGCCAGCACTGTGCAATACACTGCCAGCACTGTGCAATACTCTGCCAGCACTGTGCAATACACTGCCAGCACTGTGCAATACTCTGCCAGCACTGTGCAATACTCTGCCAGCACTGTGCAACACTGCAATACTCTGCCAATCTATTAAAATAAATTTTAATAGAAACAAAGAATTTTTTTTTTTTTTTTTTTAACGAATTTTCAGTATTTTTTGATTTATAGCGCAAAAAATAAAAAACCCAGTGGTGAATTAATTCCACCAAAAGAAAGCTCTATGTGTGAAAAAACAAAAAAAATTGACATTCAAATTGTGAAAGCACCGAAAGCTGAAAATTGGTCTGGTTAGAAAGGGGGTTTAAGTGCCCAGTGGGTAAGTGGTTAAGCATTTTTTTTTTTTTTTTGGGGGGGGGGGGGCAACTCGAAGTTTCAGCTCCCTCCATAAACTTTCTATAGGATTAAGGTCTGGAGACTGGCTAGGCCACTCCATGACCTCAATGTGCTTCTTTTTGAGCCACTCCTTTGTTGCCTTGGTGGTATGTTTTGGGTCATTGTCATGCTGGAAGACGGGTCATGCTGGAAGAAGGATCTCATCCAAGATTTTACAATACTTGGCCCCGTCCATTGGCCCCTCAATGCAGCAAAGTCGGCCTGTACCTTTAGCAGAGAAACAGCCCCAAAGCATCATGTTTCCACCTCCGTGCTTCACTGCAGGGATGGTGTTCTTGGGGTCATAGTCAGCATTTTTCTTCCTCCAAACATGGCGAGTCAAGTTAATGCCAAAGAGCTCAATTTTGGTCTCATCTGACCACAGCACTTTCTCCTAATCCTTCTCTGAATCATTTAGATGTTCATTGGCATGGCTGTACATGTGCCTTCTTGAGGAGGGGGCCTTGCCGTGTTTGGAGGAAGAAAAAATGCTGACTATGACCCTAAGAACACCATCCCTACAGTCAAGCACGGAGGTGGAAACATGATGCTTTGGGGGCTGTTCCTCTGCTAAAGGTACAGGCCGACTTTGCCGCACTGAGGGGCCAATGGACGGGGCCATGTATTGTAAAAATCTTGGATGAGAACCTTCTTCCCTCAGCCAGAACACTGAAGATGGGTCATGGATGGGTCTTCCAGCATGACAATGACCCAAAACATACCAACAAGGATTGGCTCAAGAAGAAGGTCATGGAATGGCCTAGCCAGGATCCAGACCTTAATCCTACAATTTATGGAGGGAGCTGAAACTTCGAGTTGTCAAGCGACAGCCAAGAAACCTGAAGGATTTAGAGAAGATCTGTAAAGAAGAGTGGACCAAAATCCCTCCTGAGATGTGTACAAACCTGATCACCAACTACAAGAAATGTCTGACCTCTGTCTTGCCAACAAGGGTTTCTCCACCAAGTACTAAGTCATGTTTTGCTTGGGGATCAAATACTTATTTTACTACTGAACTGCAACTCTATGTATAACATTTCTATCATGTGTTTTCTCTGGATTTTTGGTTGCTATTATGTCTTTATCATTTAAAATACACGTATGATAAAAATGATAGACCCTTCATTTCTTTGTAAGTGGGCAAACTTCCAAAATCTGCAGGGGAGCAAATCATTATTTTCCCCCACTGTATATATGGCTTACACAAGCCACTGTATAGCATACAGAATGGGATGTATTTACAATAAAATTCACATAGTTGTTCACCTATTGAATCTGCCCGTACATTTGTTCTAAATAGGGCAAAATTGAATGTTCCCGTACTATATTCTCTATAGATTAAATGTGTGGATGGGTAAAATATCCCATTCCCGCCACTAGATGGTGCTGACTTTAATAGGAAATAAGTATGATCCTTAGCTCCATCTAGTGGTCATAATGTGGTATTTTTAATGTGGTATTTTTCCTATACAAACATTTGATCTGCAGAGAGTATAGCCTGAGAACATTTTTTTTTGTTTAACCACTTGCTGTCCGCCCCATAGCAGTTTGGCTGCTACACGGCGGCAGCCGTGTGCCGGATCACGTATCTATAAAAGTGATCCGGCTCTTCCGGGTAGGGGGCGCGCCTGCCGATCATTTGTTACAAAGGCAGAATGGCAGTCTGTATGTCAACAAGGCAGATTTCTATTCTGACAGGATCGAAGGCATGGATTCTGTGTTCCTGCAAAGCATGGACATGGATCCATGCCTTCCCCCTACTAAAAGCACCTCCCATAGTACACAGAAACACTGGCTAGGCACACAGTTAACCCTTTGATCGCTCCTGATGTTAACCCCTGCCCAGCCAGTGTCATTGGTACAGTGACAGTGCATATTTTTGGACACTGTATTAGTGTCACCGGTTCCTAAAAAAATTTCAAAAGTGTCAGAATGTCCATCGTAGTATTGCAGTCCCGCTATAAGTTGCTGTTCGCCGCCATTACTAGTAAAAAAATATATATATATATCCCATAGTTAATAGACACTATAACTTTTGCGCAAACCAATCAATATACGCTTATTGGGATTTTTTTTTACCAAAGACATATTTACCCAAATTAGATTTTTCTGGACATGTTTTATAGCAGAAACCAGTGGCGGCTGGTTTTTGGCTTTTTGGGGGGCGGCAAACAACCGCCCTGTACAGTCGGCCAGCGACAATCCCCCCCCGCCCTGTCGACCACCCACATCCAGCCCCGCACTTACCCCATCTAGGTCGCGGGCGGGCAGCAGCTTCCATTGCGTCTCCTCCTCCCCTGCATCACTGTGGCATCCGCCGTGTGTCTCCTGCTCCTAGGCGTCCAATAGGATCGCCTGTCCTTTCAGCCAATCGGGTGATGGGTCTCAAGACCCACTTCCCTGGCTACAAAATAGGGTATATATTTATGTAATTTTTATTATTATTATTATTATTATTTTTTTTACTAGTAATGGCGGCGATCTGCGATTTTTTATTGTGACTGAGACATTGCGGCGGACATAACGGACACTTTTGACACTACTTTGGGACCACTGACAATTATACAGCAATCAAAGCTATACATAGCCACTGTTTACTATATAAATATCACTGGCAGGAAAGGGGTTAACACTAGGGGGCGATCAAGGGGTTAAGTGTGTTCCCTGGGAGTGTTCCAGCTGTAGGGGGAATGGGAGTGACTAGGGGAGGAGACCTATCAGTGTTCATACCTAGTATGAACACACGATCGGTCTCCTCTCCCCTGAGAGAACCGGGATGTGTGTGTTTACACACTTATCGCCGTTCTCGTTCTGTCACGAGCAATCGCAGGTGCCCGCCGGACATCGCGCCCGCCAGGCACGTGCTTCGGCTCCGGGACATGCGGCGGGCACGTGCGCACACCTGCTATGGCGTCTTAAAGGAGCGACGTACAGCTATGGCGATTTGCGTAGCTGTGCCAACCTGCCGCATTATAACACCGGTCGGTTATCGGTTAAGGTGTGTGCGTTACCACAACGAACGCCGGTGGTTAGGTGTGTCTATGTTGTGGAAAAAAGGATAGGGGGAGGGGTCAGTAGTTTATCGAAAGAAAACTGGGCAGGGCTGACCACAAAAATGTGCGGACTGTCAGCCCACAAAAGGTGGACATTCCTGGGAGATCAGCAGATTATATTTCTGTATTTGCAGGGCGTTTAGGGCCAGTTCACACTGGAAATTCTGCGTTCCAGATGCGTTTCTGCATGCACGTTTTTTTATACGTGCTCCTCAGCCCCATCTAGTGGTCAAAACACCCCTAACACTTAAAGTGGATCTCGACTCCCCCCCCCCCCATTTTTTTTCCAAACTTTGCTGTGGGCTATAACCATTTCAGACACTCCCCCCCCCCCCCACGCCCAGCAGATCCAGCAGTGTCCTGCAGAATTCTGCCCCTGCTGGGTTACTTCTGTATTAGAGCGCCCCCCCGCCCCCAACCCCCCCCCCCCCCCCCCACTGGATGAAGGGGCACAGGCGGCACAGCAGGCAGCAGCATTGTCAGTCAGGCGGGGGAGGGGAGTGTTAGATGGACTAGCAGATTTAGCTACACTAACAACCGGAAGCCAAACTCCAGCTCACACTTTATAATCAGTTACAGCAAACAGTTTTTTCCCCCCTATTGGGATAAAGGTTTTGATAAAACTGATCATTGTAAGCACCCCTTGCCAGTGTTGAATGGTTTGTCTCACCCCTGTAACGGCTACATTCTGCTGGAGAGCTTGTTCTTTTGAAAAACAACAGACTTACTGGCCGGATCATCAGATTAAAATAGAAGAAAGGAAGCCTTAAAAAGGAAACAAATGCAGCCACCACATATAGGAACTGGTAAGCTGCAATATAATAAATGTTTGTTTTTGGGTTTAATACTGTATTATTTTTTTTATAAATTATGTTTTTTGTAAAAAACAAAAACATTTTTAATAAATAAATAAGTTCTGAACTTATTCATTTATTAAATTTTTTTTTGTTTTTTCTGGATTTTTTTTGTTAGTTTCTGGGTCCTTCAGAACCACCGCGCTGCAACCATCTGCATTGCACGCAGTAGCAGCGCCGCGGCCCCATTCACTTGAATGGATCGTGTTCGGCGGCGGCGGCACTGCCCACCTAATTCAACGGGGATTATAGTTTTTGCTGTGCCCATAGAATGTGTATAACCCAATATGGCTGCGTTTGGCTGCAGTGGTTTAGCACAGAGCCGCCCAGGATCCTCCTCTTCTCGGGTCCCCCACCCGGCGCTCCTGGTCCCTCCCTCCTGCCCAGTGCCCCAACAGCAAGCAGCTTCCTATGGAGGCTCCCGAGCCACTGCTCTGCCTGTCCGTTCACACAGAGCTGCAGCTCGGCCTCGCCCACCATCTCTCTCCTCATTGGCTCACTGGCTGTGATTGACAGCAGCAGAAGCCAATGAGGAGTGAGAGTTCCCAGAGAGCCGCGGCTCTTGTGTACATCGCTGAATCGCAATGGGGCTTGGGAAAGTATTGGGGGGGGGGGGGCTGCTGCACAGAGAAGGTATCTTACCTTCATGCATTATACAGCCACTTTAACTACCTATGTTTACCACCCTCCGACTGCAAGGGTAATAGGGGGCTCCAAACATAACTTTTACTTACCCAATCCTCTGCAGGCTGTAAGAGCGGTCCCCGCAGCCTCTTCTCCCCTGCGTTCCGGCAGTCTCAGGTCCTCTGATGTATGAGCTCATAGCCCTACTATGGACGGGAGGACACCATGGCATAGCCCACTGCCGGAGTGTAGGGGTGTAGAGGAGAGCGCCGGCTGCTGTGGGGGAGCGGAACGTCAGGTAAGTAAAAAAAAATGTCTCTGTCCCCTAGACCTAAAGTATCTCACAAAAGTGAGTACACCCCTCACATTTTTGTATATCTTTTCTTTTTTTTTTTTTTTTTAATTCTTTATTTCTTTACAGGATTACATAGATATAATGTTTAAACATAAAATAAAAAGATACGGCTTAGCCTTTAGATATTGCATCACATTTTCTTCATGTTGCATATCTGCCTCTTCCTTTCTATAATCTAAATCCATAAACCTGTTTATTTCATTTTTCCTTCCCCCCTCCCTACATTTCCCTATTAGATTACTCCCTAACCATAAAAAAAAAAAAAAAAAAAAAAAAAGATGATTCTCCCCCTCCCCCTCGCCCCCCCCCACTTTCCTCCCAACGATGGCCATTTTATAGCTATTTTATATCTACCACATTTCTACTCCTTTTTACTAGTTGTGTTCGAGTTACTCCCAACTTTCCTCTCCTATCTGTCTCTTACCTTCCTCAGTTTGCAAAAAGGACTCCCATGGGGCCCATGTTTGAGATATTTGTTCCTTTTTAATCATAGATGTAGGAATCATATTTTCCATTATCCCTATGTTTCTCACCTTGGTGAGCCACCTGGAAATCTGCGGTGCAGCTGGATCCTTCCAGCATGCCGTTATACAACTTTTAGCAGCATTTACCATGTGGCACAGGAGTGAGTTTTTATATCTCTCCCGTGGGATTTGTGAGTCATGTGACAACACTGAAGAAATGACACTTTGCTACAATGTAAAGTAGTGAGTGTACAGCTTGTATAACAGTGTACATTTGCTGTCCCCTCAAAATAACTCAACACACAGCCAATAATGTCTAAACTGCTGGCAACAAATGTCTTCACCCCTAAGTGAAAATGTCCAAATTGGGCCCAATTAGTCATTTTCCCTCCCTGGTGTCATGTTACTCGTTCGTGTTACAAGGTCTCAGGTGTGAATAGGGAGCAGGTGTGTTAAATTTGGTGTTATCGCTCTCACTCTCTAATACTGGTCACTGGAAGTTCAACATGGCACCTCATGGCAAAGAACTCTCTGAGGATCTAAAAAAAAGAATTGTTGCTCTACCTAAAGATGGCCTAGGCCAGTGATGGTGAACCTTGGCACCCCAGATGTTTTGGAACTACATTTCCCATGATGCTCATGCACTCTGCAGTGTAGTTGAGCATCATGGGAAATGTAGTTCCAAAACATCTGGGGTGCCAAGGTTCGCCATCACTGGCCCTAGGCTATAAGAAGATTGCCAAGACCCTGAAACTGAGCTGCAGCACGGTGGCCAAGACCATACAGCAGTTTAACAAGACAGGTTCCATTCAGATCAGGGAGCAACGGTTTTCATGAAGCCTGATTTGAGAGGGACATACAATCTCTTGTGGGGATTAAGGAGGGCGACGAGTGGAAAACTGCGTTTAATACCAGAACAGACCATTATGAGTACCTCGTAATGCCATTTGCCCTTTATATCGCTCCGGCAGTTTTCCGAACAAATTTATTATCGATGTCTTAACGACGAGATTTGTTGCAGTTATGTGTGGTGGTTTATCTCGATGATATCCTCATATTTTCCAAGTCCCTGGAAAGCCACCACACAGATGTCTGTCGTGTGCTTCAGAGAGTTCTAAGAGAGAACAATCTCTATTGTAAATTGGAGCAGTGCGAATTCCATCGTGAACGGGTTAAATTCCTGGGCTATGTCATTTCCACTGCTGGTTTTTCGATGGACCCAGAGAAACTTTTAGCAGTCCTACAGTGGCCCCGACCCATGGGTTTACATCCTCTGCAGCGTTTTCTCGGCTTTGCCAACTATTATCGAAAGTTAATTCGTAACTTCTCATCTCAGGTCAAGCCCCTGACTGATGCGACCAGAAAGGACGGTAACCCACAGAGTTGGTCTCCGGAGTCCATTAAGTCCTGTGAGAGTCTCAAGGTTGCCTTTGTTTCTGCTCCTGTGTTGGCACATCCTGATCCTACGTTACCTTTTATCCTTGAGGTTGATGCTTCTGAGACTGGAATTGGCGCCCTTCTGTCTCAACGTCCTACCTCTGAGAGCGCTATGCATCCTTCTGGCTTCTTTTCCAAGAAATTGTCACCTGCGGAGTGCAATTACGAGATTGGGGACAGAGAGCTGTTAGCGATCATTTTAGCCCTGAAAGAATGGAGACATCTCCTCGAAGGTACCACTGTGCCGGTTCTCATTCCTTTCTGACCATAAGAATCTCACATTCTTGTCTGAGGCTAAACGCCTCTCTCCCAGAAGGGCGCGATGGGCTCTTTTCTTTTTTCTAGCCTTTTCTTTTTTTTAAAGTTTCAATTACATTGTCTCATTCTTACCCGGTACTAAGAATGTAAGGAATGACGCATTGTCACAACAATTTTCCTCCACTTCCAAGATGGAGTCGGTTCCGGTTCCTGTGATTCCTCCTGACCGTATTCTGGCTACAGTTCGCACCAGTCTCACTTCTCTTTTGGGTGCTAAAATTCTTGCCGCTCAGGTCCATGCTCCTCCTGAGAAACCTTGTGACCGCTGCTTTGTCCAGGGCCGTTTTTAAGTCAGGGCAAAAGGGGCAGCTGCCCTGGCCCTGTCATTGTTGTGGGGCCCAAAGCAGCTGCCTCATACTTGCCAACTATCCTGGTTTAAATTCCCTCGTCCCTTGAAGTTTTAGTCCCGTGCTGTGTCCCAATATCTGTGTGAAGTGCTGCTACTAATGCTGCCCAGCTCTGCCCTATTGTTGTGTACATATGACTCACCTGCAGACCCTGTGTTTACATGTAAATTCCCAGCATTCATATGTAAATAGCGGCAGCCGGCAGCATTGATATGTATATCATGCCCCCCCTGAGGTCATATCCACAGTAATCTCTAGCAACCAATCAACAAGCAGAAATCATGTGCTGTAACCTCTAGCAACTAATCAGTGAGCCGTAATGTGTGCCGTAACCTCTAGCAACCAGTCAGTGAGCGGTAATGATACACTGTAACCTCTGGCAACCAGTCAGTGAGCGGTAATGATACACTGTAACCTCTGGCAACCAGTCAGTGAGCGGTAATGATACACTGTAACCTCTGGCAACCAGTCAGTGAGCGGCAATGATACACTGTAACCTCTGGCAACCAACACAATAGCTGCCTGATCTGCTACAGTAAACTGATTTTGAGTCTAGCTGCTATTTATTGTATGTCTCAGAGCAGGTAGAGAGCAAAACTGCATGGGGGGGGGGGGCAAGAAAAGTTTTGCCCAGACGGCCCTGGCTTTGTCCCAGAGACTCTTGTACTGCCATGCTCAAGACTTACCATTCTCCCAAGGCTGCTGGCCTCCCTGGGAAGAATCAACCCTTTTGGGCCATTTCCCAACAATTCTGGTGGCCTAGTCTACGTGCTGATAAAACCGCCTTCGTAGTTGCCTGTTCTGTGTGTGCTCAGAGTAAGACTCCACAACACCTTCCAGTGGGCCTCCTACAACCCATACCTAATGGACAGAGGCCCTGGACCCACCTGTCTATGGATTTCATTGTGGAGTTACCCAACTCCCAGGGCAACACAGTTATCTTTATGGTGGTTGACCGGTTCTGGAAAATGTCTCATTGTATCCCACTTAAGAAGTTGCCCACTTCTAAGCAACGGGCTTCTATTTTTGCTCAGGAGATCTTTCACTTACATGGGCTACTCAAGGTGATCGTCTCGGACAGGGGTAGTAAGTTTGTGTCCCTGTTCTAGAGAGCCTTTTGTGCACAGTTGGGAATTCAGCTTTCTTTATCCTCTGCTTATCGCCTGCAGTCTAATGGGGTCGCAGAACAAGCCAATCAGTCCTTGGAGCAGTTCCTACGTTGCTATATTTCTGACCATCATAACAACTGGTCAGACCTCTTACCATGGGCAGAGTTTGCTCACAACAGTGCCTTGAATTCTGCTTCCCGATTGGCCCCGTTTATGGCGAACTCTGGTTTCCAACCTTCAATGTTGCCTGACTCATTTGTTCCGCAGAGTATTCCTGTGTTAGAGGAGCATCGCCATGGTCTTCGTTCCCCTTGGGCACAAGTCCAGGAGGCTTTGCAACATGCTAATGATAGGTACAGACTCCATGCTGACCGCAGACTGCCTGCGCCTTCCTACCAGGCTGGGGACAGGGTCTGTCTGTCATCTCACAACCTCCGACTTCGTGTTCCCTCTCTGAAGTTCGCACCTCGGTTTATTGGGCCTTTGCGTATTCTCCGCAGGATTAACCCAGTGGCTTCCGCATTAGACCTTCCTTCTAATTTGCGTATCTCGAATGTATTTCATGTCTTCTTATTAAAACCTTTGGTCTGCAACCGCTTTACCACCTTGGTGCCTCGTCCTCACCCCGTACAGGTTAAGAACCATGAGGAGTATGAAGTACAGTCCATTGTTGACTCCCGTAGGTTCCGTGGGCGCATACAGTACCTGGTGCATTGGAAAGGGTATGGTCCAGAGGAACGCTCTTGGGTCTCATCCTCGGACGTACATGCCCCGTCCTCCTCCGTGATTGCCATAGACGTTTTCCCCTCAAGCTTGGTGGTCCTCCAAGGGCGAGGGGTCATTTAGGAGGGGGTACTGTCAGGGCTGGGCTCAGCCCTTCCTTCTCTGAGCTGGCCGCTCAGCTGTCGGCTAATTGCCAGCTCCTATCTCTCCACAGTGACTGACCTGTTGATGATATCCTGCTCATCAGTCCTGCTTACTAAAGCCGACCAGCCCAGATGATCTCTGCCTTCACCAACATCACAGAGACTTTCTCCAACGCTCCTGATAAAGACTTGCTTGGCTGATATTCCTTTTGGCTCCAGATCCTGCTTGCTGCTCCACTACGCTGATTCCTGGTTTCATGACTTTCTGGCTTGTCTGACTATCCATTTCGGTTACCGAACTTTGGCTATGTTTTGAATACGTTTGTTCTATTTACTTTTATTATTAAACAAGTGTGATTTAACTGCACTTCTGTCTCGGTCTGATTCATGGTTTCTGACACATACTGAAGCCAAGCATGATCTCCTCCCTTCTAAGACTGGGCCGCTGGGCAGTATTTCAACACAGCAACGACCCCAAACACACCTCAAAGATGACCACTGCCTTGCTAAAGAAGCTGAGGGTAAAGGTGATGGACTGGCCAAGCATGTCTCCAGATCTAAACCCAATTGAGCATCTGTGGGACATCCTCAAATGGAAGGTGGAGGAGCGCAAGGTCTCCAACATCCACCAGCTCTGTGATGTCGTCATGGAGGAGGGGAAGAGGACTCCAGTGACAACCTGTGAAGCTCTGGTGAACTCCCTGCCCAAGAGGGTTAAGGCAGTGCTGGAAAATAATGGTGGCCACACAATTGACACTTTGGGCCCAATTTGGACATTTTCACTTAGGGGTGTACTCACCTTTGTTGCCAGTGGTTTGGACATTAATGGCTGTGTGTTGAGTTACTTTGAGGGGACAGCAAATTTACACTGTTATACAAGCTGTACACTCACTACTTTACATTGTAGACAAGTGTCATTTCTTCAGTGTTGTCACATGAAAACGATAGAAGAAAATATTTACAAAAATGTGAGGGGTGTACTCACTTTTGTAAGATACTGTAAATGTGCATTTAACCCTTGCAGTGCAGGGGCAGCCCCACTCCAAGGGATCCATTGTTCTTTTCCTGGAGATGGGCTTTAAAAAAAGTCCACTGCCCACTGCCATCCATCAGGAGGTCAGAGCCCTGCCAGGCACTGCATAGATCTACAGATCGCCTGGTCAGGGCACTGCATGGATCTACAGATCGCCTGGTCAGGGCACTGCATGGATCTACAGATCGCCTGGTCAGGGCACTGAATAGATCTACAGATCATCTGGTCAGGGCACTGCAGGGATCTACAGATCGCCTGGTCAGGGCACTGCATGGATCTACAGATCGCCTGGTCAGGGCACTGCATGGATCTACAGATCGCCTGGTCAGGGCACTGAATAGATCTACAGATCATCTGGTCAGGGCACTGCAGGGATCTACAGATCGCCTGGTCAGGGCACTGCATGGATCTACAGATTGCCTGGTCAGGGCACTGCATGGATCTACAGATCGCCTGGTCAGGGCACTGCATGGATCTACAGATCGCCTGGTCAGGGCACTGCATGGATCTACAGATCGCCTGGTCAGGGCACTGCATGGATCTACAGATCGCCTGGTCAGGGCACTGCATGGATCTACAGATCACCTGGTCAGGGCACTGCATGGATCTACAGATCGCCTGGTCAGGGCACTGCATGGATCTACAGATCACCTGGTCAGGGCACTGCATGGATCTACAGATCACCTGGTCAGGGCACTGCATTGGAGGGAAGGTAGCATTGCCTGCAGATACATCCTCCATGCAGAAGGGAGCGGCAGCACAGACAGCATGCAGGCTGATCATGACACAGCACATGGGGGGGGGTTCATATACAGCACCCAAGGAGGATCTATAGGGCCCCCATATTAATGCACATGGGGAAGGGGGGGGGGTCCTCTCAATGCACCATCAATGATTTCTGCATTATTGGAGAGAATTCTGCAATCATCAGCATTGCAGTAGAGAAGGGAGTGAATAAATAATTACGATAGATGGGGCCCCCAGCAGCAGAGGGAGGGAAAGGGTTTAACCTGTCATTGCAGTAGATGGGGCCCCCAGCAGTACAGATGGGAGGGGGATATACCTGTCATTGCAGTAGATGGGCCCCCAGCAGTACAGATGGGAGGGGGATATACCTGCCATTGCAGTAGAAGGGCCCCCCAGCAGTACAGATGGGAGGGGGTGAATCTGTTATTGCAGTAGACGGGGCCCCCAGCAGTACAGATGGGAGGGGGATATACCTGTCATTGCAGTAGATGGGGCCCCCAGCAGTACAGATGGGAGGGGGATATACCTGTCATTGCAGTAGATGGGGCCCCCAGCAGTACAGATGGGAGGGGGTGAATCTGTCATTGCAGTAGATGGGGCCCCCAGCAGTACAGATGGAAGGGGGGTAAATCTGTCATTGCAGTAGATGGGGCCCCCAGCAGTACAGATGGGAGGGGGTGAATCTGTCATTGCAGTAGATGGGCCCCCAGCAGCACAGATGGGAGGGGGATATACCTGTCATTGCAGTAGATGGGGCCCCCAGCAGTACAGATGGGAGGGGGGTGAATCTGTCATTGCAGTAGATGGGGCCCCCAGCAGTACAGATGGGAGGGGGTGAATCTGTCATTGCAGTAGAAGGGGCCCCCAGCAGTACAGATGGGAGGGGGTGAATCTGTCATTGCAGTAGATGGGGCCCCCAGCAGTACAGATGGGAGGGGGTGAATCTGTCATTGTAGTAGATGGGGCCCCCAGCAGTACAGATGGGAAGGGGATATACCTGTCATTGCAGTAGATGGGCCCCCAGCAGTACAGATGGGAGGGGGGTGAATCTGTCATTGCAGTAGATGGGGCCCCCAGCAGTACAGATGGGAAGGGGATATACCTGTCATTGCAGTAGATGGGCCCCCAGCAGTACAGATGGGAGGGGGTGAATCTGTCATTGCAGTAGATGGGGCCCCTGGCAGTACAGATAGGAGGGGGTGAATCTGTCATTGCAGTAGAAGGGGCCCCCAGCAGTACAGATGGGAGGGGGTGAATCTGGCATTGCAGTAGATGGGGCCCCCCAGCAGTACAGATGGGAGGGGGGTGAATCTGTCATTGCAGTAGATGGGCCCCTGGCAGTACATAGGGGGAGGGGGAGAACCCATCATTGCAGTCAGGGGCCCCATGTTGTCAGGCCCGGACTCACCCGTCCTTGTCGCCGCTCTCCCGGCTCCTCTCCAGCAAACCTTCTCCGTCTCCGATCGGCATTTTTATTCCCGGAGTCCTGAAGGTCGTCAGGTCCGCGGAACTGTCCGCCCGCCGCTGATTGGCCGCCTCCCGGCACGCCCGGCTCTGATTGGTCCCCGGAGACAGACGAGCCCCCCTCCTTTTAAATGTTTTCTCTCCGCTGCGGTGACGTCAAAGACTGGCGAAGTTCCAAGAAAGTTGAGGCTGTTGATAAGTGATAGCGGGGTGTCCCCTGTGTGTGTGTGCCAGAGGGGGTCACCCCCTCACCCGGGGCTTTCATCCTACAAGTCCAGTGTGACATGTCCCCCTCCTCCTGATTATTGTAGAACTACAAGTCCCAGCATGACAGGTCCCCCTCCTCCTTGCTATTGTAGAACTACAAGTCCCAGCATGACATGTCCCCATCCTCCTGATTATTGTAGAACTACAAGTCCCAGCATGACATGTCCCCATCCTCCTGATTATTGTAGAACTACAAGTCCCAGCATGACAGGTCCCCCTCCTCCTTGCTATTGTAGAACTACAAGTCCCAGCATGACATGTCCCCATCCTCCTGATTATTGTAGAACTACAAGTCCCAGCATGACATGTCCCCATCCTCCTTGTTATTATAGAACTACAAGTCCCAGCATGACAGGTCCCCCTCCTCCTTGCTATTGTAGAACTACAAGTCCCAGCATGACATGTCCCCATCCTGATTATTGTAGAACTACAAGTCCCAGCATGACATGTCCCCCTCCTCCTTGTTATTGTAGAACTACAAGTCCCAGCATGACATGTCCCCATCCTCCTGATTATTGTAGAACTACAAGTCCCAGCGTGACAGGTCCCCATCCTCCTTGTTATTGTAGAACTACAAGTCCCAGCATGACATGTCCCCATCCTCCTGATTATTGTAGAACTACAAGTCCCAGCATGACATGTCCCCCTCCTCCTTGTTATTGTAGAACTACAAGTCCCAGCATGACATGTCCCCATCCTCCTGATTATTGTAGAACTACAAGTCCCAGCATGACATGTCCCCATCCTCCTGATTATTGTAGAACTACAAGTCCCAGCATGACATGTCCCCCTCCTCCTTGTTATTGTAGAACTACAAGTCCCAGCATGACATGTCCCCATCCTCCTGATTATTGTAGAACTACAAGTCCCAGCATGACATGTCCCCATCCTCCTTGTTATTGTAGAACTACAAGTCCCAGCGTGACATGTCCCATCCTCTTGATTATTGTAGAACTACAAATCCCAGCGTGACATGTCCCCCTCCTCCTTGTTATTGTAGAACTACAAGTCCCAGCGTGACATGTGCCCATCCTCCTTGTTATTGTAGAACTACAAGTCCCAGCATGACATGTCCCCATCCTCCTGGTCTGGGTAGAACTACAAGTCCCATCATGACATGTTTGTTCTTCATGGTGATTGTAGTACCACAAGTCCCAGCATGCTAACTTCCCCATCCTTCTGCATGGTAAGTGTAGAACTACAAGTCCCATCATCCCATGCTCTCCATTCATTTTTATTGGCAGCTCAAGGCACAAGGGCCTTTTCATCGGACAGTGCTGGGATCTGTGGTGGATCTGTGGTGGATCTGCGGTGGCTCTGCGGTGGCTCTGCGGTGGATCTGCGGTGGCTCTGCGGTGGATCTGCGGTGGATCTGTGGTGGATCTGCGGTGGATCTGTGGTGGATCTGTGGTGGATCTGCGGTGGATCAGCACCGTGCCGCCGGCCTCATCCTATATGGAGAAAGATTTCACATTGAAGTCCTTCTTCACCGCACCCAAATCATGTCCATCAGACAGAGTCGTGGTGCTGCTCCATCCACTTATATGGGTGCCATTGGCAGATGGTATTGCCCGGCGAATGCATCAGGCCCTCCTTTGTCTGGCATGACACAAAAGCCTCATGACTGTGGCAGTCCCCCGGGCTGTGCCAGGTTCACAGGGGGTAATAGGTGCCCAGTGAGAGTGCTTGGTGTGGTGGGGGTACAAATTACTGGAACTGATCCCCTGTATGGATCTCTCTGCAGCAGTTGAAAGCCGGCGGGAGGGGGAGGAGAAGAAGCCAGCTTTCAGCTGCCGCAGAGAGAGTCATACAGGGGATCAGTTCCAGTAATTGCCCCCCTGCCACACCAAGCACCTCTCTGCCAAATAAACACATTTTACTAGGCTTAAGTTATGAATGAACACAGTGAGTGATTGGTACCCATCATTCATTGTCTTCATTCAGGAAAGGAAGGGGCTGGTAAATGCACATATTTACTGGACCCTCCATCCTGAAGGATCTTATGGTGTCCCTTCAACTGCCGGTGGAAAGGAGAAGCGGGAAGCAGGCAGCACAGTGGTGGTGGTGTGTGTGTGGGGGGGGGGGGGGGTAAAGGCAGGGGGTAATGTTAGGTGCCCAGGGAGGGTGCTTGGTGTGGCAGGGGGGCGGTTACTGGTAATGATCCCCAGTATGGAGCTCTCTGCAGCAGCTGAAAGCCGGCAGGAGGGAGAGGAGAAGAAGCCAGCTTTCAGCTGCTGCAGAGAGAGTCATACAGGGGATTGGTTACAGTAATCGCCCCCGCCTCAACCAAGCACCCTCCCTGCCAAAGGGGGATTGGGTTCAGTAAGCCCCCCCCCCACCCCCGCTGCACCTAGCACCCTCCCTGCCAAATAAACACATTTTACTATGCTTCAGTTATGAATGAACACAACAAGCTGTACTGATCACACATTGTGTTCATTCAGGAAAGGAAAGGGCTGGTGAATGTAACATATTTACTGGACCCTCCATCCTGAAGGATCCTACGGTTACCCTACAACTGGTGGTGAGAAGGTGAAGAGGGAAGCAGGCAGCACGCTGGTGGTTGGGAGTACACAGGGGGGGGGGGCTGGGCAGCAGGGAGTAATGTTTGCTGCCCAGGGAGAGCGATAGGTGTGGCAGGGTGGGGGCTATTATTTGAACCGAACCCATGTATGGCTCTCTCTGCTGCAGCTGAAAGTTGGCAGGAGGGAGAGGAGAAGAAGCCAGCTTTCTGCTGCTGCAGAGAGAGCCATTTGGGGATTGGTTTCAGTAACCGCCCCCTGCTGTGAGGGGGGGGGGATAATCACATTTTACTATGCTTCAGTTATGAATGAACACAATAAGCGATCTGTACTGATCACACTTTGTGTTCATTCAGGAAAGGAAGGGGCTGGTAAATGTGACATATTTACTGGACCCTCAATCCTGAAGGATCCTATGGTGTCCCTACAATTGCTGGAGGGAAGGTGAAGAGGGAAGCAGGCAGCACGGTGGTGGTGGTGGGGAGTACACAGGGGGAGCCTGGGGAGAGCAATAGGTGTGGCAGGGGGGGGGGGGGGGGGGGCGATTACTTCAACCGAACCCCTGTATGGCTCTCTCTGCCGCAGCTGAAAGCTGGCAGGAGGGAGAGGAGAAGAAGCCAGCTTTCTACTGCTGCAGAGAGAGCCATACAGGGGATTGGTTTCAGTAACCGCCCCCCACTGCTGCACCAAGCACCCATCCTGCCCACATCTCATTCACTCGCCTATTGGCCTGCGCCCCGTACAGGAGGACAGGGGGTACCAACTCACCCACAGCCCTGCCTGTAACCCTTCATGTGGATAATAATCCCCAGAACTTCCTTCTCTGGAGCTGCTGTACAGCTGATCTGCTCCGGGTACAATGACTAATCTGACAGTGTGTGTCACCACAGAGGAATGGGCAGCATGCCGCCCTCCTTCTTCATGTCATCTCACCCACATTGTCTTTGCACAATAATAGTTGTTTTTGCTCACCCCGTCTGAGATCGCCCTGTCCTCATACACACCCAAACTCCGCTCATAATCGATAAACTATTTGTTATTGTCACACCCAAGGAAGCAAAGGACCCAAGGACTAAAACTGGGCAGTGCCGGGTTCAAGGTACATTCCATTAAATGTGAACATTCAGGGGGTGAAACAAAACATTTGCGTTGGCACAGGGCAAGTTAAAATGGTTGTAAACCTCAGACATGAAATATGAACAAAGCATATCCCTCTATAGTGTGTGTTTGTCTCAATCCAGAGCACTAATTTTCATTTCTGTCTACTGGTTCGTTCCTTTGACCCCAAGAGAAAAGGGTGACAGGAGAGGGAGCTCCAGCACACCGCCTGTGATTGACAGCCTCAGCTCTGTCCCTGTGTGTTGTGAAGCAGTGCCGGGACAAGGTCATCTACATCCCAGGGTCGAACGTGCCAAACTGCACCCCACCCAGAATGCCCCAATGGCTCAGAAACTGAGCACTAATGTACATGATTAACCCCTAAGCATACTTTTCCCCTCCTTCCAGTACAAATCCGCTGCTGAAATTCCCCCTCTTAGGAAAAATCTTTGCCCCACCCCATCCCCCAGCACATATGCCCCCCATCCCACAAAAAAAACCCTCCTCTCCCCCACTCCAAATCCCCTTTTCCCAGCACAAATTCCACCCATATTCCCCCCAAAAAGATGTATAACCCCAATCACCCCTACTAGCACAAAACCCCCCAGCCCCCCCCTCAAAAAAAATGTATACTCCCCAATCACCCCTACTAGCACAAATTCCCCCCTCCAGCCCCCCAAAAAACGTATACCCCTAATCACCCCTACTAGCACAAATAGCCCCCAGCCCCCCCCCAAAAAATGTATACTCCCCAATCACCCCTACTAGCACAAATTCCCCCCTCCAGCCCCCCCCCAAACAATGTATACCCCTAATCACCCCTACTAGCACAACCTCCCCTCCAGCCCCCCCCCCCAAAAAAAGTATACCCCCAATCACCCCTCCTAGCACAAATCCCCCCCCCCCAAAAATGTATACCCCAAATAACCCCTAGTAGCACAAATCCCCCTCCAGCCCCCCCAAAAATGTATACCCCCAATCACCCCGGCTAGCACAAATCCCCCCCAAAAGAAATGTATTCCCCCAATCACCCCTACTAGCACAAATCCCCCCTCCAGCCCCCCTAAAAATGTGTACCCCAATCACCCATACTAGCACAAATCCCCCCCCCCCCCCAGCACAAATGCTCCCAATAATCCCTACTAGCACAAATCCTCCCACCTCCAAAAAGTATGGGGCCCCGTGATTTTTCCCCGTGCTCCAAGGCATGAGTCTCTGGGGTTGATTTACTAAAATCAAATAGACTGTGCACTTTGCAAGTGCAGTTGCTCCAGAGCTTAGTAAATGAAGTAAGGCTTCACCTTGTAAAGAACACCCAATCACAACCAAGGAAAAAAAGAAAACAGCATTTTTGCTTGAACATGATTGGATGATGGAAGTCAGCAGAGCTTCTGCTCATTTACTAAGCTCTGGAGTAGCTGTACTTGCAGAGTGCACCGTCTATTTGCCTTTAGTAAATCCACCCCAAAGTGTTGTCCTCTATGATGGATCTAATCCAACCTGTAATGGAGTGTCAGGTTGGATTACAGCCGTTTACGGGACATTGGTAACCGCTTTGTGACATCCCAATAGATCGTTGCCTGCGTCAATCACAGCTGCAAACAATGCTGCCGGGGGTGATTGTTCTGCCGGGACAAATATGCGGCTACTCTGTTGTGTAACCTGAGCTGTTGTACAGCAAGACGCTATGACGATGGTGACTTAAACCTTTAAATATATGGAGAGTGTGACTAAGGGTCAGGAGGGCAGGATTCTCAATATGAAGCCAAGAACACGGGGACGTGACCTCCAACTAGCAGGAGTATAGAGCAATACCGAGCTGAGGAAGTATTACTTTACCAAAAGAGTAGTTGATGCTTGGAGCAGACTTCCAGCAGAGGTGGTGAGCAGTGGCAGCTGGTGGTTTTTTTTCTGGGGGGGGGGGCAAACAGCCACCCCCCGCGGCACCTCAAAACCTAACCAACCCCCTCCCCCCCGCGCTGTCTGCCGGTCCACTGGCACTTACTCCATCACTGGCGGGCACATCAGGGATTGGCGGGCACACAGCACCGGGGATTGGCGAGCACACAGCAGCGGGGATTGGCAGACACATCGGGGATCGGCAGGGACTCAGCAGCAGGGATTCGGCAGGCACATTGGGAATGGGCGGGCACACAGCAGCGGGGATCGGCGGGCACATCAGGAATCGACGGGCACATCGAGAATCAGCGGGCACACAGTAGTAGGGATCAGCGGGCACATCGGGGATAGGCGGGCACTCAGCAATGGGGATAGATGGGCACATCAGGGGTCAGCGGGCACATCAGAGATTGGCAGGCACACAGCAGTGGGGATCGATGGGCTCATCAGGGATCGGCGGGCACACAGCAGCGGGGATCGGCGGACACTTCGGGGATCAGTGGGCACTCAGCAGCGGGGATCGGCGGGCACATTGGGCATCAGGCTGCGGCGGCATCTGGCATGGTCTTCTGTGTCCTCTTCTTTTCTGAGATCACGGCGGCTTCCGCCGTGCGTCTCCTCCCCTCCTCCTTGGCGTAGAATAGGATCACCTGTCCTTTCAGCCAATCGAGTGATGGTTATCAGACCCGCTTCCTGATTGGCTGGGAGGAGGATCAGTGTTGCAACAACGAATATTCCACTTGGCCTTTTTTTCTGCCATCACTCTTCTATCCTTCACAATCGTTCAGAAATAAGAAGTACTGAACCACATTAACCTCTTGGCGCCAAATACACACAAATATGCGGCCTCTTGGCGGCTGGGCCTTGGTGTTGAGCGGACGCATATTTGCGTGCAATGACGCCGACAGTGCTATGCCGAGAGCACCCGCCTTGCGCGCTCCTGGCACAGTGACCAGCGGCTCGTGGATCATGTGACTGCCAATCACGGCAGTCACATGGCCATAAACCCCGTCCTGCCTCCCAGCATAGCAAACCCCTTAAAGGGCCGGTGGCAGCCAGTGCCAAGGGGCTAAAGTGATTGTAAAGGAAATTTGTTTAAAAAAAAAAAATAAACATGTTATACTTACCTGCTCTGTGCAGTAGTCTTGCACAGAGCAGCCCCGATCCTCCTTTTCTCGGGGTCCCCCCACCAGCACTCCTGGCCCCTTCCTTTTCACGAGTGCCCCCCATAGCAAGCTGATTGCATGCTCACTCCTGTCCATAAGACACAGAGAGTGTGGCTCAGCCCCGCCTCTCTGCCTGTGATTGACAGCAGCGGGAACCAATGGCATCTCAGCCAATCAGGAGACGAGAGACCCAGGAGAGCTGAGGCTCTCGCGCACAGTGCTGGATCGGGATTAGGTACGTATTAAGCTTCGTTCACACCTGAGCGATTTTATGCATGAAGCTTGTAGCTCTAATGCCGCGTACACACGGGCGGAATTTCCAATGGAAACAGTCCGATGGGAGCTTTTCATTGGATTTTCCGACCGTGTGTATGCCCATCGGTCTTTTTCTGTCCACATTTCCGACTGACTTTAGATTGAGAGCCTGTTATTAATTTTTCCGACGGAAAGACTTTCTATCAGAAACTCCGAACGTGTGTATGCAATTCCGACACGCAAAATTCCGACGCATGCTCGGAAACAATTTGACGCATGCTCAGAAACAATTCGACGCATGCTCGGAAGCATTAAACTTCCCTTTTATAGTGCCGTTGAACGTGTTGTATGTCGCAGTGTTATTGACCATCGGAATTTGGTGTGACCGTGTGTAGGCAAGACAGTTTGTGTGGAATTCCGACAGGAAAACCACCAGAGCTTTTTCCGACGAGAATTCCGACCGTGTGTACGCGGCATTAGACTCTAAAACAGTTTCAAGGTACTGACCCGGTGGTATCACACCCCGGAAAAGATCCATAGAATGTTTCCCCATTGCTCGAACCTATGCTGGAGATGTGGAGAGGAGGTTGGTTCTCTGCTCCACATCTTCTGGTCCTCCCGGCTTCTGGAGCCCTAATGGAATGAAGTCCATCGTACCGTCCAAAAATTCACGGATAGAACCGTACCGAAAGATCGCGCTTTTTTCCTCTTGCACCACCACGATATAGCAAGTAAAGCATATAGAAAGTCCATTCTGCCCCTCTTGATCACAGCCACGAAGGGATGCATTCCGCTGTACTGGAAGCAGACACAGCCCCCGTCAATTGCCGTCTGGCTGAAAAAGGTCGCTGACATTCGTGCGATGGAAGATTTGGTAGCCACAGAAAAGGGCCTCAACGAGAAATTTTCTAGAAGATGGTTTTATTGGCACGAATTTGTATACTCTGAGGAATACGCGGGACTAGTCCTGCGGGAATAATCTAGTGTACCCTCGCTAAACACCAGGAAACTTGGCGAAACCTCCGGCCTGGAAGAGGTTCGGGTGGATGGAACTTTATCCTGATCCTCACCCTACCCCCCCTTCTCCCCCCCCCTTTTTTTTCTCCTCTTCCTTTTCTTTTGTTTTCCTCTCTTTTCTTTTTCTGCTAGGACCCTATGGGTCTTCCCTAATTCCTAGCATTTCTTATTACACGGTCTCTACCGTGGAAACTTTTGACATGCGGGACACGGAAACTCCTCAGATCTGAGCCGTTCACAGTCCATAACATAATTATTTGCTGAGATTACAAGAATACTGATTTATGTGAATTGGACCTTCCCTTGTTCGTTAATGCCGCGTACACACGGTCGGAATTCTCGTCGGAAAAAGCTCTGACGGTTTTCCCGACGGAATTTTGCTCAAACTGTCTTGCCTACACACGGTCACACCAAATTCCGACGGTCAATAACACAGCGGCATACAACACGTTCGACTGCACTATAAAAAGGGAAGTTTAATGCCTCTGAGCATGTGTTGAATTGTTTCCGAGCATGCGTCGGAATTTTGCGTGTCGGAATTGCATACACACGATCGGAAAAATTAAGAACAGGTTCTCATTCCAAAGTCCATCGGAAATTCCGACAGAAAAAGACTGATGGGCATACACGCGGTCGGAAAATCCGATGAGAAGCTCCCATCGGACTGTTTCCATCGGAAATTCCGACCGTGTGTACGTGGCATAAGTTTTTAGAGTCCTACATTATTGTATGGTTTCTGTATTTACCGTATGTTTTTCTTGCAAAAATAAAGTATTGGAAAAAAAAGACTCTAATGCCCCGTACACACGGTCGGAAAATCCGACCACAAAATCCATCGGATTTTGTCCAACACTGGTGTTGCATACACACGGTCGGACAAAGTTGTCGGAAAATTCGATCATTCTGAACGTGGTGACGTTTGTTGCGTACGACGGGACTACGTAGAGGCTAGTAGCCAATAGCTTTGGTCTTATAATGTGATCTGAGCATGCGTGGCACTTTGTCCGTCGGAATTCGCTACACACGATCGGAAAAAGTCCGATAGGACTTTGTTGTCGGAAAATTTGAGAGCAGGAGATAAAACTTTGTCCGTCGGAAAATCCGACGGAAAAAGTCCGATGGAGCCTACACACGGTCGGAATTTCCGACAACATTGTGCGATAGGACATTTTCCGTCGGAAAGTCCGACCGTGTGTATGGGGCATTAAACAGGCCAAATCCCATTCATTTCAATGGCCCTTGTTCATATCTGAGTGTTTTCTTGCACCTGAAGCAAAACGCCTGCCGCTCAAAGTACTTGAGCTTCTTTTTGGCAGATTACAAGTGTTTTTGGCCCCATAGAGTTTTGGCTAAACAAAAACAAACGCACGCTGTAAAATGCTTGTAATACACGTCTAAAACGCTTTAAAAAAAGCTTGTAAAAAGCTGCAAAAAAGCTTTAACCACTTCAGCCCTGGAGGATTTTACCCCTTTCCTTACCAGAGCACTTTTTGCGATTCGGCACTGCGTTGCTTTAACTGACAATTGCGCGGTCGTGCGACGTTGCACCCAAACAAAATTGACGTCCTTTTTTGCCCTCAAATAGAGCTTTCTTTTGGTGGTATTTGATCACCTCTGCGGTTTTTATTTTTTGCGTTATAAACAAAAGAAGAGCGACAATTTTGAAAAAAAAAACACAATTTTTTTATTTTTTTGCTATAATAAATATCCCATTTAAAAAAAACAAAAACAAATTTTTTACTTAGTTTAGGCCGTATTCTTCTACATATTTTTGGTTAAAAAAAAATCGCAATAAGCATATATTGATTGGTTTGCGCAAAAGTTATAGCGTCTACAAAATAGGGGATAGATTTATTGCATTTATTTATTTATTTTTTACTAGTAATGGCGGACACTTCGGACACTTTTGACACATTTTTGGCACCATTCACATTTACACAGCGATCGTTGCTATAAAATTGCAGTGATTACTGTGTAAATGTGACTTGCAGGGAAGGGGTTAACACTAGGGGGGCGCTGCAGGGGTTAATATGTTCCCTATGGTAGTGATTCCAACTGTAGGGGGAGGGGACTCGCAAGGGGAGGAGACCGATCGGTGTTCCTCTGTACTGGGAACACACCATCGGTCTCCTCTCCACTGACAGGAAGTGGATCTGTGTGTTTACACACACAGATCCACGGTCCTGCTGTGTTCCCGGGCAATCGCGGGTGCCCGTCGGACATCGCAGCCGCCGGGCACGCGCACCGGGTCCCGAGCGACGCCTCGGGCGCACGCCCCCTAGACGGCCGGGAATGGGAGGACGTCATATGACGCCCACCCAGGATGGGAGATCCACCTTGTGGACATCATATGACGGTGCAGGGTATTGAAGTGGTTAAAAAATGCCAGTAAATCCCTACGCTCAGGTGTGAATGAAGAATTAGGGGGGCTGAGGTCCCCCCTCAGCCCCCCTAATTCTCTATTCACACCTGAGCGTAGGGATTTACTGGCGTTTTTCAAGCATTTTTTAAAGCTTTTTTGCAGCTTCAGGTGTATTACAAGCGTTACCTGCACACTGAAGGTTTTTTTTTGTTTGTTTTTTTTAAATAAACCTTCAGCCTCTACAACTACTTTAATCTCTGTACACATCTGGTGATTTGGGGTCGAGGGCAGACTCATCACTATTCTGCCCACGATTGCAAATCGCATCACATGTGTGTTTGGTTGCCATTCGTTTTTTTTAACTTCTTCATGCCTAATGCCCCGTACACACGGTCAGAAATTCCGACCACAAAATCCGTCGGATTTTTTCAGACGGTCTTTGTCCGACACTGGTGTTGCATACACACGGTCGGACAAAGTTGTCGGAAAATCCGATCATTCTGAACGTGGTGAAGTTCGTTGCGTACGACTGAACTACGTAGAGGCTATTAGCCAATAGGTTTGGTCTTGTAATGTGATCTGAGCATGCGTGGCACTTTGTCCGTCGGAATTCGCTACACACGATCGGAAAAAGTCCGATAGGACTTTGTTGTCGGAAAATTTGAGAGCAGGAGATAAAACTTTGTCCGTCGGAAAATCCGACGGAAAAAGTCAGACGGAGCCTACACACGGTCGGAATTTCCGACAACATTGTCCGATAGGACATTTTCCGTCGGAAAATCCGACCGTGTGTAGGGGGCATAAGGGTGAAACAAATGCTAATGCCTAAGCACAATTTGCAACTTTGACACGTGTTAGTAAAACCGTACATATCATCACAACTACTTTGTGCATCCAGGTGGATTATATTGTTTGCAGGACAAATTGGGCTTTCATTTGGCGGTAAACGGTAATGGATATGTCCTGATTTTTTTTTTTTTTATTATCAAAGGAAAACTGATCCAAAATAGAAAAAAAAAATTTTTTGTTACTACTGCCATAACCTACCATCAAAGAACAACCCCAAATAAATTCTGCTGCTCCTGACGATCGCAGCGATACCACATATGTGTATGTTAGTTGTCGTTTTGTACCCGAAGTACAACCCGCAAACAATAGCGCGCATTTTACTTTTTTTAGTCCTCCCTAAAACACACTGACTCTAATTTAAAAAATTTACTTTTTTTTTTTATGCTAAAATAGGCTTTTTTCCTTTTTTTATTTTTTATTATGGTTATAATTGAAAAAAATCTTTTGAATAAAGAATTATACTAAGAAAAAAAAAACAAAAAAAACATTCTATTATCCCAAAATATACTGACCACGAACTTTGACCCTGACCTTGACCCAAACACTAACCCTGGCACTGACCTAGGTCAAACCTTGATCTAGGTTTTTTTCTTTATTTTTTAATTATTATTATTTTATTTTATTTTTTTACACACAGTAGTTTTTTTTTTCTCTCTGCAAGGAGAGAGATACAATGTATCTTTCCTCTCTCCATTCACAGAGAGAGAGAAACACAGGGGCGGGCTTCACAGTAACTGATCCCTGTGGCAGCCAATCAGAAGCTACCACAGAAATCAGGTGTTCTGGGTCCCGGCCATTAGTACGGGACCCAGGACTCTCAGTGAGACCCCGGGCTCTGTGCTGGGAGCGCGCTGTGCGGCGCACTCCCAGCGCAAAGACAGATACACATATATGCGGCTCCATGGCAAAAAGCCCAGTGCAGTGAGGCCGCATATATGTGTTCTATCAGCTTCAAGGGGTTAATTCACTTCAAACGCAGTGCAGCTTTGCAGTGATTGTCACATGATAAACCGCGCGGCAGCCACGGCAAACTACAACGCATATAGCTTGACGCCCAAAATTGGCTCCAAAATTGGGCAACAAGCTTTGCGCGATGCAGTTTATCGCGTTACAAATGGCGGCAGAACTGCACCGCGTTTGAGGTGCTGATCAAAATGAATGGTGCCCAAACACGCGTGGCGCACTCTTCCGCTATGGCAGTTCGATTTGGAACCGCAGGCTGAATTGCGGCGATTCCACCCGTGATCTCAAATCGCCAGATGTGAACAAGGCCTTATGAAAACACCTTGAGGCTTGGAGCGGGTTCACAATGATGCGCTGTGGTTTTAATGTAAGTATATAAATTACATTTACATTATGATTATTATTATTATTATTAACAAAAATAATGATATGATAAGTATATCAATTAAATATTACTAGTATTTATATGTAAATTATTATTATTCATTATATAACAAATTAAATATATTTTAATTATAATTAAATTTATTATACATACTGTATATAAATTAATGTATATTTATTATTAGTTCTACTTTATTAATAATAATATTAACACAAACTTAATAATCTATACAGTTACATTATGGATATCATTATAATAATATTAAACATAATAAAATATAAATTTGTGTTATTAATAATAATAAATGAATATACCGGTAAATATATAAATTAAATATTACTAGTGTTTATAGGTAAAATATTTCTAAATGTACTATAATTATGAATGCATTTAATTTACATACCGTATATAAATTAAATTATATTTGTTATTACTTCTAATTTATTAATAATAATATTAATACAAACTTTTAATAATCTATACATTTACACTAAGGATATTATTATATTGATATTAAACATAATAAAATATAAATTTGTATTATTATTATTAATAATAATAATAATAATAATAATAAATGAATATACCGGTAAATATACAAATTAAATATTACTAGTGTTTATAGGTAAATTATTGCTAAATGTACTATAATTATGAATACAATAAATTTACAGTCTGTATATAAATTAAATTATATTTGTTATTACTTCTAATTTATTAATAATAATATTAATACAAACTTTTAAAAATCTATACATTTACATTATGGATATTATTATAATAATATTAAACATAATAAAATATAAATTTGTATTATTATTATTATTATTAATAATAAATGAATATACCGGTAAATATATAAATTAAATATTACTAGTGTTTATAGGTAAATTATTGCTAAATGTACTATAATTATGAATACATTTAATTTACATACTGTATATAAATTAAATTATATTTGTTATTAGTTCTAATTTATTAATAATATTAATACAAACTTATAATAATCTATACATTTACATTAAGGATATTATTATATTAATATTAAACATAATAAAATATAAATTTGTATTATTATTAATAATAAAAAATTGATATAATTATATATATTAAATATTACTAGTGTTTATATGTAAATTATTGGTAAATGTACTATAATTATGAATACATTTAATTTACATACTGTATATAAATTAAATTATATTTGTTATTAGTTCTAGTTTATTAATGATATTAATACAAACTTATAATAATCTATACATTTACATTATGGATATCATTATAATAATATTAAACATAATAAAATAAATTTGTATTAATATTATTATTATTATTATTATTAATAATAATAATAATAATAAATGAATATACCGGTAAATATATAAATTAAATATTACCAGTGTTTATAGGTAAATTATTGCTAAAAGTACTACAATTATGAATACATTTAATTTAAATACTGTATATGAATTAAATTATATTTGTTATTAGTTCTAATTTATTAATAATAATATTAATACAAACTTATAATAATCTATATATTTACATTAAGGATATTATTATATTAATATTAAACATAATAAAATATAAATTTGTATTATTAATAATAATAAATTCATATAAATATATACATTAAATATTACTATGTGTATATGTAAATTATTGCTAAATGTACTATAATTATGAATACATTTAATTTACATACTGTATATAAATTAAATTATATTTGTTATTAGTTCTAATTTATTAATAATAATATTAATACAAACTTATAATAATCTATACATTTACATACTGTATATAAATAATATGATATTTATTATTAGTTCTACTTCAAGGCTTCTTCCTGCATATCATTGTGACTCTTCACACTGCACTGATGAACAAGCTTGTTCTTAGCGGACAGTCACAGGCCAGTGACAGCTCTGGCAGTCTCATGTTTCAGGCACAGTACAAATTACAGCCATATATCATGATACATATATGATGCAATAACTAAACAGGATCATATTCTTCATGGTCACGTAGCCTACACCATGGGTGACACTGTGAGAAAACCTGAACACAATAAAAGAAAAGATATTTTTCTGGCAGACAGTGACCTTTGTAACAAATTGAAACATTTCTGGTTCAAAGGGCGGTTTGTCTGAGAATTAGTAATAATTATACAGAGTTTCCGACACGCAGATAGGTGGGTACAATGTTTCTCAGGAATCCGATAAGCCATGGAGACAGATACCTTCACATTGGCTGTACATGTCATTCCCCGACCTCTCCTGACTCACAAGACAGTTCAGTGACGGTTGGACAGGGCCAGATTAAGAACATCATGGGCCTGGTGCTGAGGATTTTGGTGGGGCCTTTTATAAACAATAAATAAATAAAAAATGCAAACAATTTTTTGTTATAACAAATGAATATAAAGAGAGAGAGGGAGGATGAGTGAGAGAGTAGAGGGTATGACAGTGGGCACTATGTATAAGAGAAGAGTGTGGAGGGTATGACAGTGGGCACTATATATAAGAGAAGAGTGTGGAGGGTATGACAGTGAGCAATATATACAGGTGACAAGTGTAGAGGGTATGACAGTGGGCACTATGTATAAGAAAAGAGTGTGGAGGGTATGACAGTGAGCAATATATACAGGTGACGAGTGTGGAGGGTATGACAGTGAGCAATATATACAAGTGACGAGTGTGGAGGGTATGACAGTGGGCACTATGTATAAGAGAAGAGTGTGGAGGGTATGACAGTGAGCAATATATACAAGTGACGAGTGTGGAGGGTATGACAGTGGGCACTATGTATAAGAAAAGAGTGTGGAGGGTATGACAGTGAGCAATATATACAGGTGACGAGTGTGGAGAGTATGACAGTGAGCAATATATACAAGTGACGAGTGTGGAGGGTATGACAGTGGGCACTATGTATAAGAGAAGAGTGTGGAGGGTATGACAGTGAGCAATATATACAGGTGACGAGTGTGGAGGGTATGACAGTGAGCAATATATACAGGTGACAAGTGTAGAGGGTATGACAGTGGGCACTATGTATAAGAGAAGAGTGTGGAGGGTATGACAGTGAGCAATATATACAAGTGACGAGTGTGGAGGGTATGACAGTGGGCACTATGTATAAGAGAAGAGTGTGGAGGGTATGACAGTGAGCAATATATACAGGTGACGAGTGTGGAGGGTATGAATGTGAGCAATATATACAGGTGACGAGTGTGGAGGGTATGAATGTGAGCAATATATACAGGTGACGAGTGTGGAGGGTATGACAGTGAGCAATATATACAGGTGACGAGTGTGGAGGGTATGACAGTGAGCGATATATACAAGTGACGAGTGTGGAGGGTATGACAGTGAGCAATATATACAGGTGACGAGTGTGGAGGGTATGACAGTGAGCAATATATAAAGGTGACGAGTGTGGAGGGTATGACAGTGAGCAATATATACAAGTGACGAGTGTGGAGGGTATGACAGTGAGCAATATATACAAGTGACGAGTGTGGAGGGTATGACAGTGGGCACTATGTATAAGAGAACAGTGTGGAGGGTATGAATGTGAGCAATATATACAGGTGACGAGTGTGGAGGGTATGACAGTGAGCAATATATACAGGTGACGAGTGTGGAGGGTATGACAGTGGGCACTATGTACAGGAGAGAAGTGTGGAGAGTAGGACAGTAAGCAGTAATTACAGGAGAGGAGTATGGAGGGTATGACAGTGGGCACTATGTATAGGAGAGAAGTGTGGAGGGTATGACAGTAGGTACTATGTACAGCAGAGGCGTGTGAAGGGTATGACAGTGGGCACTATGTATAGGAGAGAAGGATGAAGTAATCTGGGAAGGAAAAATGTAAAGGTTTGTGGAAGGATGTTTAGTGACTGCGTAGTGGGTAAGCGGGCTATACATGGATTGAAATTACACCAATTAAGCAGAGACCAGCCATAGTCGATCTATGTATGGCCTGGATGGTTTTACACAAGTCAACCTATTAACCGACTTGAGTACAACCAGCCTGTCAGGTTTTCCCCAAAACAATCAGTGCTGCCAGCTATAGTTAGCAACACTGATCATCGTATTCACTGGCAGAACACAATAACACTGCGGGAGTGATTCCCCCATCCACAGGTCAGCAGGTGAGAGGGTGTGTGGGGACAGGCTGGGGAGAGATACTAGTCAGTGGCTGGGTAGGCACTGGTTAGTATCAGAGCCAGATACACACAGGTTACATATGCCACGATCGTTAGAGCGAGAGCAATAATTCTAGCACTAGACCTCCTCTGTAACTCTAAACATGTAACCTGTAAAAAAAATGTAAAGCATTGCTTAGTACACAACAAAAATTGTGCTAACTTTATTTTTATTTTTTTTATGAATGAAACAGTTTCTTTCCAAAAAAAACGTTTGAAAAATTGCTGTGCAAATATTGTGTAACATAAAAGTTGCAAAGACCACCATTTTATTCCACAGGGTGTCTGCTAAAATAATATATATAATGCTTGAGGGTTCTGAGTAATTTTCTAGCAAAAAAAAATTATGATTTTTACATGTAGGAGAGAAGTGTCAGAATTGGCCTGGGTGACAAGGGGTTAATTATCATAAGTAATATACAAATAATTATTATAAGCCCTGTGATCTCATCCTCTCAGTCTGCTGCAGAGTGTCCCAGCTTGTATTTATACTGGCCGCTCGGTATGGAGCTTCTGACAGGCTGTGCAAGCATCCCTGTATCTCCGGAACCATAGATGAAAGCAGCCCCATTTTAACCAGTGCTGGAGTAGGTATTTAGCTACCTACCCCCCAAATGTGTCTCTGTGACTCCTGATCGCCGAGCTACAACCCTCGAAGTCGATCTTTTTTTTTTTTTTTGGGGTAAATGGGCCTATCTTGAGAAAGGGGCCTGGAGCTGCAGCTCCAATAGCCGCTATGTTAATCCGGCCCTGCGGTTGGACAATTCAGTTCAGTGACAGTTGGACAATTAGGTTCAATGACGGTTGGAAAATTTGGTTCAGTGACAGTTGGACAATTCGGTTCAGTGACAGTTGCACAATTCGGTTCAGTGACGGTTAGATTATTCGGTTTAGTGGCGGTTGGACAATTCGTTTCAGTGACAGTTGGACAATTAGGTTCGGTGACAGTTGGACAATTCGGGTTAGTGACGGTTGGACAGTTCGGTTCAGTGACAGTTGGACAATTCGGTTCAGTGACGATTGAACAGTTCGGTTTAGTGGCGGTTGGACAGTTTGGTTCAGTGACAGTTGGACAATTCGATTCAGTGATGGTTGGACAATTAGGTTCAGTGACAGTTGGACAATTCGGGTTAGTGACGGTTGGACAATTCGGTTCAGTGACGGTTGGACAATTCGGGTTAGTGACAGTTGGACAATTCGGTTCAGTGACGGTTAGATAATTCGGTTTAGTGGCGGTTGGACAATTTGTTTCAGTGACAGTTGGACAATTAGGTTCAGTGATGGTTGGACAATTCGGGTTAGTGACGGTTGGACAATTCGGTTCAGTGACGATTGAACAGTTCGGTTTAGTGGCGGTTGGACAGTTCGGTTCAGTGACAGTTGGACAATTCGGTTTAGTGACGGTTGGACAATTCGGTTCAGTGACGATTGAACAGTTCGGTTTAGTGGCGGTTGGACAGTTCGGTTCAGTGACAGTTGGACAATTTGTTTCAGTGACGGTTGGACAGTTCCAATGACTTGGAAGGTTGTGCAGAGACTGTGACAAGGGACAAGGCTTGGCTCCTGAACGGGAATCCAAACCCAGCCGCTAATCTCATATACTGTACAATCCAACCCGTGGATGTCATTCAAGTTCTTTTCAATATTTTCAAATCTGCAGCTTTCATTAAAACAATTCCTGGTGATCCCACCACAAAGGTCATTGTTCAGACACTTCCTGTTATTGGGTGACAACTGTCTCCCATTTGTGCTCCTGTGTTGTCACAGTCACATGAGCCCCTAGTGGAATCCAGAAGCCCCTGTGCCGGTGTTGTATCATTATCTGTCCCCCATCACCAAGTGTCCGAGGTGTACTGCGCATGCGCAGTACACAGAACGCCCATATTCCGAAAATTGCCGAGGATGAACGGCGCCTGCGCCGTGAGTCCACTTTCAAGCCCCACCATCCCAGTGGACATAGAGTTAGAATATAAAAGAGCCGAGCGCAGCGAGGCCGTGCCGATGCGTGGCGAGCGAAGCGAGCCCGCGAGGGGCCCTCTCAATTTGACTAACCCTATGTCCGCTTGGATGGTGGGGGCTTCTCCTCGACTCACGGCGCAGGCGCCGCTCATCTTCCGACAATTTCCGAAAATCTTCTGGATCCGGACTGCGCATGCGCTGCGCATGCGCAGTAGACTTCGGACACCTAGTGACAGCCGGACACTTGGTGATAGAACACCGGCACACATTGGGCACACATTGGGCACACATTGGGCACACATTGGTCCACCATTGTCACAATTAGGAAGCCAGGAGGATAGAGGAGGAGAAGCGGTTGCAGGAGGAAAATAGAGAGGAAAATAGAGAGGATCAGTTCCTTCCTGTATATGCCACCCCCGCCGCCCCTCCTGTCCAAGTGTAAGACAGAATGTGACAGGGAGACCGCATGGGCCCCCTAGAGCAAGGGGCGGGGTCATCATTGTGGCCCCTGGTGCTACACCAGTAGTTTTTTTTGGGGGGGGGGGGGGTGGTAACAACCACCCACCTCCATACCCCAAATGTAAACAAGCTTTTCCTGTCCTGAGCCCCCTATAATGCTGCTTTTACACTGATGTGCTGCAGATTTTCCGCAGGGGGGATGCAGATTAGTCATGTGCAATTCGTTTCGTTTTTTTTCGTTTTTCGTTTTTTTTCCGTTATTTTCGTTCATTCGTTATCGTACGAATGAACGAACGATTCACTAAAAATGTTAACGAATCGTTCGAATCGAACGAATCCGAAAACCGCGAAAATCCGAAAAAAACTAATTAGAAACAACGAATGTAGGAAAGAAGAAAATCCGAAAATCAAAATGAACGAAAAAATTCGTACATTCGTAATTTTTTTTTTTTTTTTGAGATTCGTAATTTTCCGTGTCTCTTGCCATGGCGCTGCTTAACGTGCTTCGAATGGATTGAACGAAAAAATTCGTACATTCGTAATTTTTTTTTTTTTTTTGAGATTCGTAATTTTCCGTGTCTCTTACCATGGCGCTGCTTAACGTGCTTCGAATGGATTGAACGAAAAAAATTCGTACATTCGTAACTTTTTTTTTTTCGATTCGTAATTTTCCGTGTCTCTTAAAATGTAATGATAGCATACACATTACATAAAAATTATGAATTATGCTCCGATTACGAATCTACGAATGTTACGAATCTACAAATGTTACGAATGCGTCCGAATTTCGAATAAACGAAAATTAAACGTAAAAACGAATCAACGAAAAAAGAACTCTTACGAAAATATGAATCGTTACAAATACGAACACCGACGACTTACGAATTTACGAATCGTTACGAATCAACGGAAACGAAAAAAACGAAACGAAAATAAACAAATTTTTTTGTTGTGCACATGTCTAATGCAGATGCAGGGAAAGCTCTCTGCAAGGTTTAGGAGGGTGTCTATGGGAATGTTTGACCATTCTTCCAGAGGCACATTTGTAAAGCCAGGGACTGATGTTGGACGAGAAGGCCTGGCTCTGCTCTAATTCACCCCAAAGCTGTTCTATCGGGTTGAGGTCAGGACTCTGTGCAGGCCACTCAAGTTCCTCCACCCCCAAACTGGCTCATCCATGTCTTTATGGACCTTGCTTTGTTCACTGGTCCAATCCATTTGGTGGAGGGGGGATTATGGTGTGGGGGTTGTTTTTCAGGGATTGGCCCCTTAGTTCCAGTGAAGGGAACTCTTAAGGCATCAGCATACCAAGACATTTTGGACAATTTCATGATCCCAACTTTGTGAAAACAGTTTGGGGACGGCCCCTTCCTGTTCCAACATGACTGCCCACCAGTGCACAAAGCAAGGTCCATAAAGACATGTCCATAGAACACCTTTGGGATGAATTAGAGCAGAGACTGTGAGCCAGGCCTTCTCATCCAACATCAGTGCCTGACCTCACAAATGCTCTTCTGGAAGAATGGTCAAACATTCCCATAGACACTCCTAAACCTTGTGGACGGCCTTCCCAGGAGAGTTGAAGCTGTTATAGCTGCAAAGGGTGGGCCAACTCAATATTGAACCCTACAGACTAATGCCCCGTACACACGGTCGGATTTTCCGATGGATTCTGTCCTATCAGACAATGTTGTTGGAAATTCCGACCGTGTGTGGGCTCCATCGGACATTTTCCATCGGATCTTCCGACGGACAAAGTTTTATCTCCTGCTCTCAAATTTTCCGACAACATCGGACTTTTACGGATCGTGTGTAGCGAATTCCGACGGACAAAGTGCCACGCATGCTCAGATCAAATTACAAGACCAAAGCTATTGGCTACTAGCCTCTACGTAGTCCCGTCGTAGGCAACAAACGTCACCGCGTTCAGAATGATCGGATTTTCCAACAACTTTGTCCGACCGTGTGTATGCAACACCAGTGTCGGACTAAATCCGTCGGAAAAAATCCGATGGATTTTGTGGTCGGATTTTCCGACCGTGTGTACGGGGGCATAAGACTGGGATGCCATCAATGTGTGTGTAAAGGCAGGCGTCCCAATACTTTTGACAATATAGCGTATGTTCCCCATCGGTGACCGGCGTTCTTCCAGTGCGTAAAAAAAAATGTCGGTCACGGCCCTAGTGTGAACGAGCCCTAAAACGCGTTATCTATGGTTGTACGCGGCGGATCCGTCATCATCTGAGAATCCGTTCAGAGCCGCCTCTATTGCACAATCGTTTGTTTTTCTTCTGCGCTCTGTTTTCTTTATGAATCCGCCGAACGTGCTGAGATCTGAGTCATGCGTGTGTTGGTTCCACCTTGAAGCCCCGGAATCCAAAGTATGTCATGTCTAGCGATCTGTGATCAGTCCGGTCACCTCGGTGACATTTCCAGTACATCAGGACTGGGACATCTGTGTGAAGTGCACACGCTCCTCCCCTGTTCACATCTATGCCTGGCAGCAACGCATGGGCGCTGATCTACATTTTTTTGCATGTCAAATGGGTCGAGTTACTAAAACTGGAGAGTGCAAAATCTGGTGCCGCTGTGCATAGAAGTCAATCCGCTTCCAGGTTTTAGGCCCGATTCACACTGGTGCGACATCCGCTCCGACTTTGGGAACACATGACATGTATAAATCAATGGTTCCCTATGAAAGCCGCCTTAAAGTGGTGTTTCCCCCTAAAAAAAAAAAAAAAAATGCTTAAAATTCCTAAAAAAATAAATAAATAAAAATAAATAATTGGAATTTTATTTTTATTTTTTACATACCTCTAAATGCCTGTTGCTAGGGGGTCCCTCGTAGTCTGCCTCCTTCGTTGCCTGGGCTGGTGACATCACTTCCCCTCGGCGCAGGAAGGGCTCCCCAGTCATCTAGGACCTGTCACGTGTCCCAGATGACTGTGCGGGCAATCACGGCGCCGCTCGCACATGCGCAGCGGGTGCCCACAGTTGCAATGCCGGCGCCGCCGAGCGGATCGGGGGCGAGTGGAGATTCGACCCCCCGCATCGCTGGACCCTGGGACAGGTAAGTGTCCGATTATTAAAAGTCAGCAGCTGCAGTATTTGTAGCTGCTGACTTTAATTTTATTTTTTTGTTTTAGGGATACACCTCTTTTAGGCCCCATTCACACCCAAGCGTTTTTCAGGCGCTACAGCGTTAAAAATAGCGTCTGTATAGCGCCTGAAAAAAGCGGGTCCTTTCACTACAGTGTGAAAGCCGGAGGGCTTTCACACTGGAGCGGTGCGCTAGCAGGACGGTAAAAAAAGTCCTGCTAGTAGCATCTTTGGAGCGGTGAAGGAGCCGTGTATTCATTGAAGTCAATGGGACACCACGGCAATACCGCCGGCAAAGTGGCGCTGCAGCATCGCTTTGCGGTGGGTTTTAACCCTTTTACGGCCGCTAGCTGGGGTTAAAACTGCCCCGCAAGTGGCCAAATACCGCGGCTAAAACGAAGGTAAAGCAGCGCTAAATATAACGCTGCTTTACCGCCGCCGCCGCCCCCACCGCCCCAGTGTGAAAGGGGCCTAACTGGTCCGACTTCCTGCACTACTTTGGTTTGACTTGGACTTGATTTCAGCCCATTGATTTGAATGTAAGTCGGATCATCATCTTAACTGATCTGACTGAGGATCGTAAAGGGGAACCCCACACCAAAAATAAAAAGGCGTGGGGTTCCCCCCCCCCCCCAAGACCATACCAGACCCTTTGGTCTGATATGCATTTTAAGGGGAACCCTCAAGCTGAAATAAAAAAAAACGTTGTGGAGCCCCCCCAAAATCCATACCAGACCCTTATCCGAGCATGCAGCCCAGCAGGTCAAGAAAGGGTAGGGAGGGGTGAGAAACCCCCCCCCTAAACCATACAAGGCCACTTGCCCTCAACTTGGGGGGGTGGGTGCTTGGTCTGGTATGGATCTTGAGGGAAAACCCCACACAAAAAAAAAAAATTGGCATGCACCCCCCCCCCCAAAATCCATACCAGACCCTTATCCGAGCATGCAGCCCGGCAGGTCAAGAAAAGGGTAGGGGGCGAGCGAGTGACCCCCCCCTCCTGGACCATCATACCATGCCACATGCCCTCAACATGGGGGGGTGGGTGCTTTGGGCAGGGGGCACTTTTTTGGGTGAATGAGTAGAACCGGGATCTGGGGGCCCCCTTGTTAAAGGGGGCTTCCACATTCTGTAAGCCCCCCCTGAACGCACACCCCCACAGCCGCTCCCCAAAGCACCTTGTGCCTCATCCCCATAACCCTGGGCTTTGGCTGTGGGGGTGTGAAGGCAGGGGGCTTATTGGAATGTGGAAGCCCCCTTTAACAAGGGGGCCCCAGATACCCTGCCCCAACGCACCCAGATACCGTCCCCTACTCATTCACCCAAAAAAAGCCCCCCCTGCCCAAAGCACCCACCCCCCATGTTGAGGGCATGTGGCATGGTATGATGGTCCAGGAGGGGGGGGGGGGTCACTCGCTCGTCCCCCTACCCTTTCTTGACCTGCTGGGCTACATGCTCGGCTAAGGGTCTGGTATGGATTTGGGGGGGGGGGTGGGCAATGACATATTTTTTTGGCGTGGGGGGGGTTTCCCTTAACCACTTTCTGCCCAAGGATGTCATATGACGTCTTTGACTTTCAGTGGGAATATCTGAATGATGGGTGCAGCTACAGGCACCATTCAGATATACTTGTTGTCAGTCGGCGATTCTGTCCACCATAAGAATGATCATAGCAGCAGTTCCACCGCCTTCCGGTGCTTCTCCAGGCTCTCCCTTGCCATCGGGGACCCAGAGAAAAAATCGGCCGCCGCCGGATGACGAGCATAGAGATTTCCAGATGGTCACCAGTCATCTCTATGACCATCAGAGGCCCGGGTGTGAGGTTATGACGTCGCGGCCAGGCCACGGATGTAAACAAAGCCGCAATGGTGGCTGGTAAGCATGAGATTGTGGATTTTTTTTCCCGATCTCATGCTTTCCAGCCTGGAGGAGAGATGTGGGGTATTATTGACCACATCTCTCCATCAAGAGGACCTGTCACAATAGATTCCTATTACAAGGGATGTTTACATTCCTTGTAATAGGAATAAAAGGGATAAAAAAAATATTTTTTAAAAGAAAGTGTAAAAATAAAAAAAATAAAGTAAAAAAATAAATAAAATAAAAATAATTTAAAACGCCCTTGTCCCTGGTAGCTCGCGCTCAGAAGCGAACGCACACGTAAGTCCCGCCCACATATGTAAATGCAGTTCAAAACAAACATGTGAGGAATTGCCGTGTGCGTTAGAGTGCGAGCAACAATTCTAGAACTAGACCTCCTCTCTAACTCTAACCATGTAACCTGTAAAAAAATTGGAGGTTTTTAAGTACCGAAGTTTGGCGTCATTCCATGAGTGTGCGCAATTTTAAAGCGTGACATGTTGGGTATCTATTTGCTCGGCGTAACATCATCTTTCACATTATATAAAAAAATGGGGCTAACTTTACTGTTTTGTTATTTTTTAAATCATGAAACAGTTTTTTAACGCGTTAGAAAAACTCATGCGCAAATACTGTGCGAGATAAAAAGTTGCAATGACCGCCATTTTATTCCCTAGGGTGTCTGCTATATATATATATATATATATATATATATATATATATATATATATATATAATGTTTGGGGGTTCTGAGTAATTTTATAGCAAAAAAATTATGATTTTTACATGTAAAAACCATACCAGATGGAAGGGTCTGGCGTGGTCTTGGGGGGGGTCCCACGCCGTTTTTTTTTTTTTTATTATTATTATTTTGGCGTGGGGTTCCCCCCCCCCCCCCCCCCCCCCCCCCCCCCCCCCCCCCTCAAGATTCATACCAGACTCAAAGGGCCTGGTATGGTCTGATCAAAGTCGGATCCTGTTCATTGGTGTCGCATGTAAGTCGGACAAGAAGTTGTAGGGTAAAGTCGGATCGGAGCAGTGTGAACCCGACCTTATTGCCAAAGCTTCCTTGAACAAGCTGATGTTAGAAGCTGATTGGCTGCCATGCACAGCTGCACCAGATTCTGAGTGCTCCAGTTTTAGTAAATCTACCCCAATGTGCGTTGCATTAGGGCAGCCCATTCATTTGAATAGACTGCCTACCGCAGCCCCTGTTTCCCCTACTGAAAAGCAACCCACGGTGGATCACTTTTTCAGAGCTATTTGGTATGTCACCTCCTCACCAACCCTGTAAATGCTGCACTACATTGGGTTGTGTGACGGTTGCGGTGCGGCTCCATTGACTTGCATTGGTCACGGTTCAGTGGCAGCAACACCCACCAGAATTTTACATGCTGTTCAATGTTTGCCACATTATGTGTACAGCCCTGAGAGGCTGCATGTCTTTGTGCGGGTTCGCTGTCGGCGACGGTAAAATTGCAACTCAACTGTCTGGATCGCTGCAACTCTGCCCGCCACCTCAACACGCACTACAATCGAAAAACGCGCAATTTGTTTATTTATTTATGATTATTTATTTATAGTCACGTGAAGCTTGTCGCCCAAAAGAAAAGGATGGCAAGCTTCACATAATGCGATTTGCCGGGCAATAAATTGCACTACAATCGCAGCAAAACGGCACTGCGTTTTAGGTGCCTTTGAAAATAATGGCACCTGAGCCTGCGTTTTGCGATTGTAGTGCGTTTTTAAGATCGCAAGCAGGCATTTTGGGATTGCAGTGTATCTGCCCAAAATGCCCAGCTGTGAATGGAGCCTTAGAGGGTCAGTAGACTTAAACCTGAACGCCAGGCAATTTTTTTTTTTTTTTTTTTTTCCATATGGTGAGGCTGTATTGGTTAATTGCTTGTTTTTGTCTTGGGCAGTGGTCTTCAAACTGCAGCCTGTGGGCCGGATGTGGCCCTTTGCTCGCCCTTATCCAGCTTCTTGGGACACTATCCCTCCCTCTGACATCAACAATGGGGTATTATTCTTTCTTCTGATACCAATGATAGAGCATAAATTCTTCCTCTGACACCAATGATGGGGCACTATTCCTCCCACTGACACCAATGATGGGGCACTATTCCTCCCACTGACACCAATGATGGGGCACTATTCCTCCTACTGACACCAATGATGGGGCACTATTCCTCCTACTGACACCAATGATGGGGCACTATTCCTCTCACTGTCACCAATGATGGGGCACTATTCCTCTCACTGTCACCAATGATGGGGCACTATTCCTCCCACTGACACCAATGATGGGGCACTATTCCTCCCACTGACACCAATGATGGGGCACTATTCCTCCCACTGACACCAATGATGGGGCACTATTCCTTCCATTGATACCAATGATGGGGCACTATTCCTCCCACTGATACCAATGATGGGGCACTATTCCTCCCAGTGACACCAATGATGGGGCACTATTCCTCCACTGTCACCAATGATGGGGCACTATTCCTCCCACTGACACCAATGATGGGGCACTATTCCTCCCACTGACACCAATGATGGGGCACTATTCCTCCCACTGACACCAATGATGGGGCACTATTCCTCCCACTGACACCAATGATGGGGCACTATTCCTCCCACTGACATCAATGATGGGGCACTATTCCTTCCACTGACACCAATTATGGGGCACTATTCCTCCCACTGACACCAATGATGGGGCACTATTCCTCCCACTGACACCAATGATGGGGCACTATTCCTTCCATTGATACCAATGATGGGGCACTATTCCTCCATTGATACCAATGATGGGGCACTATTCCTCCCACTGACACCAATGATGGGGCACTATTCCTCCATTGATACCAATGATGGGGCACTATTCCTCCACTGATACCAATGATGGGGCACTATTCCTTCCATTGATACCAATGATAGGGCACTATTCCTCCCACTGACACCAATGATGGGGCACTATTCCTCCCACTGTCACCAATGATGGGGCACTATTCCTCCCACTGTCACCAATGATGGGGCACTATTCCTCCCACTGACACCAATGATGGGGCACTATTCCTCCCACTGACACCAATGATGGGGCACTATTCCTCCCACTGACACCAATGATGGGGCACTATTCCTTCCATTGATACCAATGATGGGGCACTATTCCTCCCATTGATACCAATGATAGGGCACTATTCCTCCCAGTGACACCAATGATGGGGCACTATTCCTCCACTGACACCAATGATGGGCACACTATTCCTCCCACTGACACCAATGATGGGGCACTATTCCTCCCACTGACACCAATGATGGGGCACTATTCCTCCCACTGACACCAATGATGGGGCACTATTCCTTCCACTGACACCAATTATGGGGCACTATTCCTCCCACTGACACCAATGATGGGGCACTATTCCTCCCACTGACACCAATGATGGGGCACTATTCCTCTCACTGTCACCAATGATGGGGCACTATTCCTCCCACTGACACCAATGATGGGGCACTATTCCTCCCACTGACACCAATGATGGGGCACTATTCCTCCCACTGACACCAATGATGGGGCACTATTCCTTCCACTGACACCAATTATGGGGCACTATTCCTCCCACTGACACCAATGATGGGGCACTATTCCTCCCACTGACACCAATGATGGGGCACTATTCCTCCCACTGACACCAATGATGGGGCACTATTCCTCCATTGATACCAATGATGGGGCACTATTCCTTCCATTGATACCAATGATAGGGCACTATTCCTCCCACTGACACCAATGATGGGGCACTATTCCTCCCACTGACACCAATTATGGGGCACTATTCCTCCCACTGACACCAATGATGGGGCACTATTCCTCCCACTGACACCAATGATGGGGCACTATTCCTCCCATTGATACCAATGATGGGGCACTATTCCTTCCACTGATACCAATGATGGGGCACTATTCCTCCTACTGACATCAATGATGGGGCACTATTCCTTCCACTGACACCAATTATGGGGCACTATTCCTCCCACTGACACCAATGATGGGGCACTATTCCTCCCAGTGACACCAATGATGGGGCACTATTCCTCTCACTGTCACCAATGATGGGGCACTATTCCTCTCACTGTCACCAATGATGGGGCACTATTCCTCCCACTGACACCAATGATGGGGCACTATTCCTCCCACTGACACCAATGATGGGGCACTATTCCTCCCACTGACATCAATGATGGGGCACTATTCCTTCCACTGACACCAATGATGGGGCACTATTCCTCCCACTGACACCAATGATGGGGCACTATTCCTCCCACTGACACCAATGATGGGGCACTATTCCTTCCATTGATACCAATGATGGGGCACTATTCCTCCCACTGATACCAATGATGGGGCACTATTCCTCCCACTGACACCAATGATGGGGCACTATTCCTCTCACTGTCACCAATGATGGGGCACTATTCCTCCCACTGACACCAATGATGGGGCACTATTCCTCCCACTGACACCAATGATGGGGCACTATTCCTCCACTGACATCAATGATGGGGCACTATTCCTTCCACTGACACCAATTATGGGGCACTATTCCTCCCACTGACACCAATGATGGGGCACTATTCCTCCCACTGACACCAATGATGGGGCACTATTCCTCCCATTGATACCAATGATGGGGCACTATTCCTCCCACTGATACCAATGATGGGGCACTATTCCTCCCAGTGACACCAATGATGGGGCACTATTCCTCCCACTGTCACCAATGATGGGGCACTATTCCTCTCACTGTCACCAATGATGGGGCACTATTCCTCCCACTGACACCAATGATGGGGCACTATTCCTCCCACTGACACCAATGATGGGGCACTATTCCTCCCACTGACACCAATGATGGGGCACTATTCCCCCCACTGATACCAATGATGGGGCACTATTCCTCCCACTGACACCAATGATGGGGCACTATTCCTCCCATTGATACCAATGATGGGGCACTATTCCTCCACTGATACCAATGATGGGGCACTATTCCTCCCAGTGACACCAATGATGGGGCACTATTCCTCTCACTGTCACCAATGATGGGGCACTATTCCTCCCACTGTCACCAATGATGGGGCACTATTCCTCCCACTGACACCAATGATGGGGCACTATTCCTCCCACTGACACCAATGATGGGGCACTATTCCTCCCACTGACACCAATGATGGGGCACTATTCCTCCCACTGACACCAATTATGGGGCACTATTCCTCCCACTGACACCAATGATGGGGCACTATTCCTCCCACTGACACCAATGATGGGGCACTATTCCTCCCATTGATACCAATGATGGGGCACTATTCCTCCCACTGATACCAATGATGGGGCACTATTCCTCCCACTGACACCAATGATGGGGCACTATTCCTCCCACTGTCACCAATGATGGGGCACTATTCCTCTCACTGTCACCAATGACGGGGCACTATTCCTCCCACTGACACCAATGATGGGGCACTATTCCTCCCACTGACACCAATGATGGGGCACTATTCCTCCCACTGACACCAATGATGGGGCACTATTCCTCCACTGACACCAATTATGGGGCACTATTCCTCCCACTGACACCAATGATGGGGCACTATTCCTCCCACTGACACCAATGATGGGGCACTATTCCTCCCACTGACACCAATGATGGGGCACTATTCCCTCCATTGATACCAATGATGGGGCACTATTCCTCCCACTGACACCAATGATGGGGCACTATTCCTCCACTGACACCAATGATGGGGCACTATTCCTCCACTGACACCAATGATGGGGCACTATTCCTCCCACTGACACCAATGATGGGGCACTATTCCTCCCACTGACACCAATGATGGGGCACTATTCCTCCCACTGACACCAAATGATGGGGCACTATTCCTCCACTGACACCAATGATGGGGCACTATTCCTCCCACTGACACCAATTATGGGGCACTATTCCTCCCACTGACACCAATGATGGGGCACTATTCCTCCCACTGACACCAATGATGGGGCACTATTCCTCCATTGATACCAATGATGGGGCACTATTCCTCCATTGATACCAATGATGGGGCACTATTCCTCCCACTGACACCAATGATGGGGCACTATTCCTCTCACTGTCACCAATGATGGGGCACTATTCCTCTCACTGTCACCAATGATGGGGCACTATTCCTCCCACTGACACCAATGATGGGGCACTATTCCTCCCACTGACACCAATGATGGGGCACTATTCCTCCCATGACACCAATGATGGGGCACTATTCCTTCCACTGATACCAATGATGGGGCACTATTCCTCCCATTGATACCAATGATGGGGCACTATTCCTCCACTGATACCAATGATGGGGCACTATTCCTCCCACTGACACCAATGATGGGGCACTATTCCTCCACTGACACCAATGATGGGGCACTATTCCTCCCACTGATACCAATGATGGGGCACTATTCCTCCCACTGACACCAATGATGGGGCACTATTCCTCCCACTGTCACCAATGATGGGGCACTATTCCTCTCACTGTCACCAATGATGGGGCACTATTCCTCCCACTGACACCAATGATGGGGCACTATTCCTCCCACTGACACCAATGATGGGGCACTATTCCTCCCACTGACACCAATGATGGGGCACTATTCCTCCCATTGACACCAATGATGGGGCACTATTCCTCTCACTGTCACCAATGATGGGGCACTATTCCTCCCACTGACACCAATTATGGGGCACTATTCCTCCCACTGACACCAATGATGGGGCACTATTCCTCCCACTGACACCAATGATGGGGCACTATTCCTCCCACTGATACCAATGATGGGGCACTATTCCTTCCACTGATACCAATGATGGGCACTATTCCTCCCACTGACACCAATGATGGGGCACTATTCCTCTCACTGTCACCAATGATGGGGCACTATTCCTCTCACTGTCACCAATGATGGGGCACTATTCCTCCCACTGACACCAATGATGGGGCACTATTTCCTCCCACTGACACCAATGATGGGGCACTATTCCTCCCACTGACACCAATGATGGGGCACTATTCCTCCACTGATACCAATGATGGGGCACTATTCCTCCCACTGACACCAATGATGGGGCACTATTCCTCCCACTGTCACCAATGATGGGGCACTATTCCTCCCACTGTCACCAATGATGGGGCACTATTCCTCCCACTGACACCAATGATGGGGCACTATTCCTCCCACTGACACCCAATGATGGGGCACTATTCCTCCTCCCACTGACACCAATGATGGGGCACTATTCCTCCACTGATACCAATGATGGGGCACTATTCCTCCCCACTGACACCAATGATGGGGCACTATTCCTCTCACTGTCACCAATGATGGGGCACTATTCCTCCCACTGTCACCAATGATGGGGCACTATTCCTCCCACTGACACCAATGATGGGGCACTATTCCTCCCACTGACACCAATGATGGGGCACTATTCCTCCCACTGACACCAATGATGGGGCACTATTCCTCCACTGATACCAATGATGGGGCACTATTCCTCCCACTGTCACCAATGATGGGGCACTATTCCTCCCACTGACACCAATTATGGGGCACTATTCCTCCCACTGACACCAATGATGGGGCACTATTCCTCCCACTGACACCAATGATGGGGCACTATTCCTCCACTGATACCAATGATGGGGCACTATTCCTCCCACTGATACCAATGATGGGGCACTATTCCTCCCACTGATACCAATGATGGGGCACTATTCCTCCCACTGACACCAATGATGGGGCACTATTCCTCCCACTGTCACCAATGATGGGGCACTATTCCTCTCACTGTCACCAATGATGGGGCACTATTCCTCCCACTGACACCAATGATGGGGCACTATTCCTCCCACTGACACCAATGATGGGGCACTATTCCTCCCACTGACACCAATGATGGGGCACTATTCCTTCCATTGATACCAATGATGGGGCACTATTCCTCCCACTGACACCAATGATGGGGCACTATTCCTCTCACTGTCACCAATGATGGGGCACTATTCCTCCCACTGTCACCAATGATGGGGCACTATTCCTCCCACTGACACCAATGATGGGGCACTATTCCTCCCACTGACACCAATGATGGGGCACTATTCCTCCCACTGACACCAATGATGGGGCACTATTCCTCCCACTGACACCAATGATGGGGCACTATTCCTCCACTGACACCAATGATGGGGCACTATTCCTCCCACTGACACCAATGATGGGGCACTATTCCTCCCACTGACACCAATGATGGGGCACTATTCCTCCATTGATACCAATGATGGGGCACTATTCCTCCCACTGAAACCAATGATGGGGCACTATTCCTCCCACTGACACCAATGATGGGGCACTATTCCTCTCACTGTGGCACTATTCCTCCCAAATGATGGGGCACTATTCCTCTCACTGTCACCAATGATGGGGCACTATTCCTCCCACTGACACCAATGATGGGGCACTATTCCTCCCACTGACACCAATGATGGGGCACTATTCCTCCCACTGACACCAATGATGGGGCACTATTCCTTCCATTGATACCAATGATGGGGCACTATTCCTCCCACTGATACCAATGATGGGGCACTATTCCTCCCCACTGACACCAATGATGGGGCACTATTCCTCCCACTGACACCAATGATGGGGCACTATTCCTCCCACTGACACCAATGATGGGGCACTATTCCTCCCACCAATGATGGGGCACTATTCCTCCCACTGACACCAATGATGGGGCACTATTCCTCCCACTGACACCAATGATGGGGCACTATTCCTCCCACTGACACCAATGATGGGGCACTATTCCTCCCACTGATACCAATGATGGGGCACTATTCCTCCCACTGACACCAATGATGGGGCACTATTCCTCTCACTGTCACCAATGATGGGGCACTATTCCTCCCACTGTCACCAATGATGGGGCACTATTCCTCCCACTGACACCAATGATGGGGCACTATTCCTCCCACTGACACCAATGATGGGGCACTATTCCTCCCACTGACACCAATGATGGGGCACTATTCCTTCCACTGATACCAATGATGGGGCACTATTCCTCCCATTGATACCAATGATGGGGCACTATTCCTCCACTGATACCAATGATGGGGCACTATTCCTCCCACTGACACCAATGATGGGGCACTATTCCTCCACTGACACCAATGATGGGGCACTATTCCTCCCACTGACACCAATGATGGGTCACTATTCCTCCCACTGACACCAATGATGGGGCACTATTCCTCCCACTGACACCAATGATGGGGCACTATTCCTCCCACTGACACCAATGATGGGGCACTATTCCTCCACTGACACCAATGATGGGGCACTATTCCTTCCACTGACACCAATTATGGGGCACTATTCCTCCCACTGACACCAATGATGGGGCACTATTCCTCCCACTGACACCAATGATGGGGCACTATTCCTCCACTGATACCAATGATGGGGCACTATTCCTCCCACTGATACCAATGATGGGGCACTATTCCTCCCAGTGACACCAATGATGGGGCACTATTCCTCCCACTGTCACCAATGATGGGGCACTATTCCTCTCACTGTCACCAATGATGGGGCACTATTCCTCCCACTGACACCAATGATGGGGCACTATTCCTCCCACTGACACCAATGATGGGGCACTATTCTTCCCACTGATACCAATGATGGGGCACTATTCCTCCCACTGATACCAATGATGGGGCACTATTCCTCCCACTGACACCAATGATGGGGCACTATTCCTCCCACTGTCACCAATGATGGGGCACTATTCCTCCCACTGTCACCAATGATGGGGCACTATTCCTCCCACTGACACCAATGATGGGGCACTATTCCTCCCACTGACACCAATGATGGGGCACTATTCCTCCCACTGACACCAATGATGGGGCACTATTCCTCCACTGACACCAATGATGGGGCACTATTCCTCCCACTGACACCAATGATGGGGCACTATTCCTCCCACTGACACCAATGATGGGGCACTATTCCTTCCACTGATACCAATGATGGGGCACTATTCCTTCCACTGTCACCAATGATGGGGCACTATTCCTCCCACTGACACCAATGATGGGGCACTATTTCTCCCACTGTCACCAATGATGGGGCACTATTCCTCCCACTGTCACCAATGATGGGGCACTATTCCTCCCACTGACACCAATGATGGGGCACTATTCCTCCCACTGACACCAATGATGGGGCACTATTCCTCCCACTGACACCAATGATGGGGCACTATTCCTCCCACTGATACCAATGATGGGGCACTATTCCTCCCACTGATACCAATGATAGGGCACTATTCCTCCCCCCCCACTGACACCAATGATGGGGCACTATTCCTCCCACTGACACCAATGATGGGGCACTATTCCTCCCACACTGATACCAATGATGGGGCACTATTCCTCCCACCAATGATGGGGCACTATTCCTCCCACTGACACCAATGATGGGGCACTATTCCTCCCACTGACACCAATGATGGGGCACTATTCCTCCCACTGACACCAATGATGGGGCACTATTCCTTCCCACTGATACCAATGATGGGGCACTATTCCTCCACTGATACCAATGATGGGGCACTATTCCTCCCACTGACACCAATGATGGGGCACTATTCCTCCCACTGACACCAATGATGGGGCACTATTCCTCCCACTGACACCAATGATGGGGCACTATTCCTCCCACTGACACCAATGATGGGGCACTATTCCTTCCACTGATACCAATGATGGGGCACTATTCCTCCCACTGACACCAATGATGGGGCACTATTCCTCTCACTGTCACCAATGATGGGGCACTATTCCTCTCACTGTCACCAATGATGGGGCACTATTCCTCCCACTGACACCAATGATGGGGCACTACTCCTCCCACTGACACCAATGATGGGGCACTATTCCTCCCACTGACACCAATGATGGGGCACTATTCCTCCCACTGACACCAATTATGGGGCACTATTCCTCCCACTGACACCAATGATGGGGCACTATTCCTCCCACTGACACCAATGATGGGGCACTATTCCTTCCATTGATACCAATGATGGGGCACTATTCCTTCCACTGATACCAATGATGGGGCACTATTCCTCCCACTGACACCAATGATGGGGCACTATTCCTCCCACTGTCACCAATGATGGGGCACTATTCCTCCCACTGTCACCAATGATGGGGCACTATTCCTCCCACTGACACCAATGATGGGGCACTATTCCTCCCACTGACACCAATGATGGGGCACTATTCCTCCCACTGACACCAATGATGGGGCACTATTCCTTCCACTGACACCAATTATGGGGCACTATTCCTCCCACTGACACCAATGATGGGGCACTATTCCTCCCACTGACACCAATGATGGGGCACTATTCCTCCATTGATACCAATGATGGGGCACTATTCCTCCACTGATACCAATGATGGGGCACTATTCCTCCCAGTGACACCAATGATGGGGCACTATTCCTCTCACTGTCACCAATGATGGGGCACTATTCCTCTCACTGTCACCAATGATGGGGCACTATTCCTCCCACTGACACCAATGATGGGGCACTATTCCTCCCACTGACACCAATGATGGGGCACTATTCCTCCCACTGACACCAATGATGGGGCACTATTCCTTCCACTGATACCAATGATGGGGCACTATTCCTCCCACTGACACCAATGATGGGGCACTATTCCTTCCATTGATACCAATGATGGGGCACTATTCCTTCCATTGATACCAATGATGGGGCACTATTCCTCCCCTGACACCAATGATGGGGCACTATTCCTCTCACTGTCACCAATGATGGGGCACTATTCCTCTCACTGTCACCAATGATGGGGCACTATTCCTCCCACTGACACCAATGATGGGGCACTATTCCTCCCACTGACACCAATGATGGGGCACTATTCCTCCTACTGACATCAATGATGGGGCACTATTCCTTCCACTGACACCAATTATGGGGCACTATTCCTCCCACTGACACCAATGATGGGGCACTATTCCTCCCACTGACACCAATGATGGGGCACTATTCCTCCACTGATACCAATGATGGGGCACTATTCCTCCCATTGATACCAATGATGGGGCACTATTCCTCCCACTGACACCAATGATGGGGCACTATTCCTCTCACTGTCACCAATGATGGGGCACTATTCCTCTCACTGTCACCAATGATGGGGCACTATTCCTCCCACTGACACCAATGATGGGGCACTATTCCTCCCACTGACACCAATGATGGGGCACTATTCCTCCCACTGACACCAATGATGGGGCACTATTCCTTCCACTGATACCAATGATGGGGCACTATTCCTCCCACTGACACCAATGATGGGGCACTATTCCTTCCATTGATACCAATGATGGGGCACTATTCCTCCATTGATACCAATGATAGGGCACTATTCCTCCCAGTGACACCAATGATGGGGCACTATTCCTCTCACTGTCACCAATGATGGGGCACTATTCCTCTCACTGTCACCAATGATGGGGCACTATTCCTCCCACTGACACCAATGATGGGGCACTATTCCTCCCACTGACACCAATGATGGGGCACTATTCCTCCTACTGACATCAATGATGGGGCACTATTCCTTCCCACTGACACCAATTATGGGGCACTATTCCTCCCACTGACACCAATGATGGGGCACTATTCCTCCCACTGACACCAATGATGGGGCACTATTCCTTCCATTGATACCAATGATGGGGCACTATTCCTTCCATTGATACCAATGATAGGGCACTATTCCTCCCAGTGACACCAATGATGGGGCACTATTCCTCTCACTGTCACCAATGATGGGGCACTATTCCTCTCACTGTCACCAATGATGGGGCACTATTCCTCCCACTGACACCAATGATGGGGCACTATTCCTCCCACTGACACCAATGATGGGGCACTATTCCTCCCACTGACACCAATGATGGGGCACTATTCCTCCCACTGATACCAAAGATGGGGAAACTATTCCTCTTCCACCTAACCGCAGGGGAGCTTTGTAATTTTACACTCCCACTGACCACAGTCCGGCCCTCCTAATGTCTGAAGGACAGTAAACTGCCCCTTTGTTCAGAAAGTGTAGAGATCCCTGATCTAGGGGATCGGAGATCCAGGATACACTTACCTAATAATCCGATCCTTCCGGTGGAAGACCGGTCCCCGCTGATCTGGCTGCCATGCTGATCCAGTTTATGTATTACTTTACTGGTACAAATCAGATCAGGAGTTGTGGCTTCCCTTGCTGCATACTTGTGCCAGATCAGTGACTCTGGAGAAAAAAACAGAGACAGCCAGGCAACCAGCATTTCCAAACAGGAGCCAGAGGTGAGTTTCTGGCTGCACAGAACTCTGATAAGCTCCATGTATGGCTGAGAATTTTCCTGCACTGGATTGTACCACACTGCCACCTTCTGGACAATATGGAGATAGCTTAGCCCAACCAAAATTGGATACTCGCATCAAGATTTTTCTCTTTAAAAAAAATATAAAAAAAATAATAACTTGTTTGCTGTGTATTCATCATTTGCTGCAGCCGGAACAATGGAACAGGATGTTCGGTACAGGGTACAATCGTTCTATTCCTCACAGTGCCTCGAGTTGTAAAATTAGAACAAGCTATTCCTATCTGCGCGTCCAACGCCCGCTCGCTGCGGCGAAGAGGGACCGCAGATAATGGAGTCTGTACAAAGGACTTTCCACTAACAATTCACCAGGTAAATGCAGGGATGAGCGAATCCAAGAATTCGTGTCTAGATATGCGGCATTACCTGGAAATGTCCCATTTACAGTGCCTTGAAAAAGTATTCATACCCCCTGAAATTTTCCACATTTTTGTCATGTTACAACCAAAAATGTAAATGTATTTTATTGGGATTTTATGCGATAGACCAACAAAAAGTGTGAAGTGGAAGGAAAATGATAAATGGTTTTCAAATGTTTTTACAAATAAATATGTGAAAAGTGTGGCGTGCATTTGTATTCAGCCCCCTTTACTCTAACTAAAATCTAGTGGAACCAATTGCCTTCAAACGTCACCTAATTAGTAAATAGAGTCCACCTGTGTGTAATTTAATCTCAGTATAAATACAGCTGTTCTGTGAAGCCCTCAGAGGTTTGTTAGGGAACCTCAGTGAACAAACAGCATCATGAAGGCCAAGGAACACACCAGACGGGTCAGGGATAAAGTTGTGGAGAAGTTTAACCACTTTCCGATATACGTCGGCAAAGTGGTTCATTCCTGCGAATCGCCGCACGGGCACGTCTGTACCTTTTAAGGGCAATAGCAGACGCCCGCTGCATGGCGGGGAACCCTATGTGCGCGGCCGGCGGACACGATCGCGCGTACGAGAGCAGGAACAGGGATTTGTGTGTGTAAACACACAAATCCCCGTTCTGTCAGGAGAGAAGAGACATATCGTTTGTTCCTTCTAAGTAGGAAAAATTATATGTCTCTTCCTCTAGTCAGTCCTATCCCCCCCACAGTTAGAACACACCCAGGGAACACACATTTAAACCCTTGATCACCCCCCTAGTGTTAACCCCTTCCCTGCCAGTGACATTTACACAATGTCAGAAACCATGAATCAGCCTGAGACAGAAGTACAGTTAAATCACACTTGTTTGATAATAAAAGTAAATAGAACAAACGTAGTCAAAACATAGCCAAAGTTCGGTAACCAGAACGGATAGTCAGACAAGCCAGAAAGTCAGGAAGCCAGGAATCAGTGTAGTGGAACAGCAAGCAGGATCTGGAGCCAGAAGGAATGTCAGCCAAGCAAGTCTTTAACAGGAGCGCTGGGGAAAGTCTCTGTGATGTTGACCAAGTCGAAGGCAGAGATCATCTGGGCTGGACGGCTTAAGTAAGCAGGACTGACGAGCAGGATATCATCAACAGGTGAGTCACTGTGGAGAGAGATAGGAGCTGGCAATTAGCCGACAGCTGAGCGGCCAGCTCAGAGAAGAAAGGGCTGAACCCAGCCCTGACGCTCAGTAAACAGTGCATTTTTATAGCACTGATCGCTGTATAAATGTTAATGGTCCCAAAAATGTGTCAAAAGTGTCCGATCTGTCCGTCGCAATGTCGCAGTACCGCTAAAAATCGCAGATCACCGACATTACTAGTAAAAAAATATGTAATAATAAAAATGCCACAAATCTTTACCATAGTTTGTAGACGCTATAACTTTTGTGCAAACCAATCAATATGCATTTATTGCAATTTTTTTTACCAAAAATATGTAGAAGAATACGTATCGGCCTAAACTGAGGAAGAAATTTGTTTTTTAAAAACATTTATGGGGATATTTATTATAGCAAAAAGTAAAAAATATATATATATTTTTCAAAATTGTCGGTCTTTTTTTGTTTATAGAGAAAAAAAAAAAAAACGCAGAGGTGATCAAATAGCACCAAAAGAAAAGCTCTATTTGTGGGGAAAAAAAAGGATGTCAATTTGGTTTGGGTACAACGTCGCACGACGGCACAATTGTCAGTTAAAGTGACGCAGCGCCATATCGCAACAAAAATGCCCTGGTCATTAAGCAGCCAAATCTTCCAGTCTGTAAGAGGTTAAAGCAGGGTTAGGTTATAAAAAATATCCCAAGCTTTGAACATCTCACAGAGCTCTGTACAATCCATCATCCGAAAATGGAAAGAGTATAGCACAACTGCAAACCTACCAAGACATGGCCGTCCACCTAAACTGACCGGCCGGGCAAGGAGAGCATTCATCAGAGAAGCAGCCAAGAGGCCCATGGTAACTCTGGAGGAGCTGCAAAGATCCACAGCTCAGGGGGGAGAATCTGTCCACAGCAGGGCTCAAGTCCTGCGGGAACGTATGGGAACGGAGTTCTTGTACTTTTTCCACAACAGGAACTCAGTTCCCTTTAGCAGCCGTGTCCTGCAAGACTTTGAAGTATGCGAGCTGTGTGGCAGGTGCTACACCAACAGCTGCCGACACAGCTCGCAATAGTAAGTGCCGCACACCTGACCATTCAGGCATTGCCAGTAGGGAGCCCCATGACAGCTTCCGCTTCGATCTACCTGTCAATCACAGCTAGCTGACAGGTAGATCAGGTCCCTGCTGCTTGTATTTAGTCAGACCTCTCGGGATGCGCTCCTCCCTGCCGGCCCCTCAAGATTTTCTGTCTCCTCATCCTCCCCCCCCCCAGTCTCCTGCATACTTGCTCTGTGTGTCCCGCTGAATCCCCCCCTCCTCTATCTTCAGTGCCATATGATGAGAGAACCCAGAGGAGGAGCACAGCTATTCTGCTCACAGGACATGCAGGGAGAGAGGTGAGCTGAGGGAGGAACATCAGTTTGGGGTGGTAAGCTGAGCACAATACCTGGCAAAGTTTAATGCCAGGAGGGAAGTTTATGTGGAAATATGTGAAGGGTTGGAAATAGCAGCGAGTGTGTGTTGGAGCCCTGCAGAGTTTGCAGCCCCCCGAGCTAACATACATCTCCTAAGCAGGAACACATCACTATCTCCCCAAACATTCTGTCCAGATAATGTGCAGTTCATTTATGACCTTTCCGTTTAACCCTGTGTTATCCAAACTCTGTTCAATGAAAAGTGTAAACTCACCACATAAACACTCTATATACAAAATAACATTCCCAATAAAGATCAGAACATGATGTTCACATTTGCATGGAAGCACAATTGAATGAATGCTGATTATTCAGAGAATTACCGTATTTATATTTATTGAGGATTGTTTTTTTTATGTGCTAACAGTTAAGCTTCATACACACAATACGAAAATTGGATGAAAAATACCACTTTTGAAGCGTTCGTGCATATGAGCGTATCATTTTTTTTTTTTTGGTGGGCGAGTGGATCTTGGGTGGGAGTTCCCACACTTTTTTCCCCAGGACTTGACCCCTGGTCCACAGGACAACTATTAGTCGTGTTCTCCACAAATCTGACCTTTATGGAAGAGTGGGAAGAAGAAAGACATTGGTGAAAGAAAGTCATAAGAAGTCCTGTTTGCAGTTTGTGAGAAGCCATGTGGGGGACACAGCAAACATGTGGAAGAAGGTGCTCTGGTCAGATGAGACCAAAATTTTACTTTTTGGCCTAAAAGCAAAACGCTATGTGTGGCAGAAAACTAACACTGCACATCACCCTAAACACACCCTAAACACACCATCCCCACTGTGAAACATGGTGGTGGCAGCATCATGTTGTGGGGATTCTTTTCTTCAGCTGGGACAGGGAACTGGTCAGAGTTGATGGGAAGATGGATTGGAGCCAAATACAGGGCAATCTTAGAAGAAAACCTGTTATGCCGCGTACACACGATCGGAATTCTCGTCGGAAAAAGCTCTGACGGTTTTCCAGACGGAATTACAATTTCAAACTGTCTTGCCTACACACGGTCACACCAAATTCCGACTGTCAAGAAGGCGGTGACGTACAACACTACAACGAGCCGAGTTCAATGCTTCCAAGCATGTGTCAAATTGTTTCCGAGCATGCGTAGGAATTTTGCGAGTCAGAATTGCTACAGACGATCGGAAATTTCCGAAAGAAAACTTTTACATCGGAAAAATTGAGACTATGCTCTCAATTCTCTGCTGTCGGAAATTCAGCCAGCAAAATTCCGATGGAGCCTCCACACGGTCGCATTTTCCGATAAAAAGCTCTCATCGGTCGTTTTCTGGCCGGAATTCCAATCGTGTGTACGCAGCATTAGAGTCTGCAAAAGACTTGAGACCGGGGCGGAGGTTCACCTTCCAGCAGGACAACGACCCTAAACATACAGCCAGAGCTACAATGGAATGGATTAGATCAAAGCATATTCATGTGTTAGAATGGCCCAGTCACAGTCCAGACCTAAATCCAATTGAGAATCTGTGACAAGATATGAAAATTTCTCTTCTGGGTCACAGGAGTGTATTTTTTTTTTCTGCTCTCCTGTGGCCCAGATTCAGCCAACAGCAGGGATCTGCAGGGATCCCAACAATAATGTCTGGATCCACCCAGACTCCTGACTGGCAGCTGGCTCAGCTTTTCAGCACGCCACTGAGAGACTGAGCCATCCGCTTCCACCCCCTCCACAGCCTGACACTCAGTGAAGAACTGAGCGGTCAGCAGTCCTGTGATCGCTCAGTTCTCAGCGTGGGACAGCCGCAGTATCAGACTGATGCGGCAGCCACACAGGTGAGGATGTGTGTTTGTTGTTATCCCACACTTCTCCTTTATCTATTTTCTTGACTTCCTTCAAACATAAGCTATGGCTAAACCAAATCCAGAGCCTCCCATATACACCCACCGGCCCCTATTATTGTCTATCAGTTACAGCTACTTTTGCATTCGCACTTCATAGTTATTACATGCTATACTCACTTATGTATTATTTAGAATTTTTAGCGCTGCACTTTATATTTTCACAAGTTGACCATCTGACTAAAGCCTCATACACACGATCGGATTTTCCGCAGACAAAACCTCTGACTTTTGTTACGAAGGCGTGTGCTTGGATTTTGTCTTGCCTACAAATGGCAAGGAATTGTCGGCCAACAAACACGAACGTAGTGACGTACTATGTGGTTTTTCAGCTCTTTAGTGCCACCCTTTGGGCTCCTTCTGCTAATTTCGTGTTAGTAGAAGTTTGGTGAGTGTTGATTCGCGCTTTTCATTTTGCACTTTCCTTTTCATGCTTTTCCGTGGCCGTTCGTCAACCAGCCATGTTGCAGAATCGGAGGCGATAACGTGTTATTTATTATTGGCCTTGGAGTTTTTGCTTTGACCCAAGTCCAGTCCAGGAACAGAAGGAGGTGGAGGATTTCCTGGACCAAAAATTGGTTGCTTTATTAATCGTGACCAATTATGTCATGTGCCTTTGCTGTGGGAGCTCCAGGAGAATATTCCGGATGATTTTCGGAATTATCTCCGGATGACGGACCCCTGCTTTCACCAACTCTTGGCATTGCTGACCCCCTATATTAAGAAGCAGGACACATGCATGAGGCTTTTATTTTATTTTTTGGTTGAATAATAATGATTTGATTTGTTTTCTATATTTTTGGATGCAGCGAATGCACTTTTTGGTTACGTTCTATTGGCAGATCGCATGTCTAATTTTATTTGTTTTCTTTTTTTAATTCACAATAAAAAAATTGTGTAGAATAATACTTGGCTTTGTGTTTTACTTCAAATGACAGTTTGGGAGTCGGCAGTTACATTTAAAAAAATACAATGTAAAATTAACAAGGGACACCAACATAGTTGTATCTTTGATCTTAAAAACTACCGGATAATGGTGTTGTGGTAACTTGCTCAAAAAAATAAAAATAAAAAAAACATAATAATATTATTCTTGATATCACTAGAAAAAAAAAGCCTTTGAAAATTTCTTTGCAATAAACTCCATCAGTATCACCAGCAAAGCAGCTTCATTATTATCCCATTAACCACTTGCCTACCGGGCACTTACACCCCCTTCCTGCCCAAGCCATTTTTCAGCTTTCAGCGCTGTCGCATTTTGAATGACAATTGCGCGGTCATGCAACACTGTACCCAAATACATTTTTTATCATTTTTTACCCACAAATAGAGCTTTCTTTTGGTGGTATTTGATCACCTCTGCGGCTTTTATTGCTTGCGCTATAAACAAAAGAAGAGGGACAAGTTTGAAAAAAAGCAATATTTTTTACTTTTTGCTATAATAAATATCAATTTTTTTTTTTTTAAAACAAATTTTTTTCCTCAGTTTAGGCCGATACGTATTCTTCTACATATTTTTGGTAAAAAAAAAAATTGCAATAAGCATATATTGATTGGTTTGCGCAAAAGTTATAGTGTCTACAAAATAGGGGATAGATTTTATAGCATTTTTATTATATATTTTTTTTTTACTAGTAATGGCGGCGATCTGCGATTTTTATCGTGACTGCGACATTGCGGCGGACATATCGGACACTTTTGACACCATTCACATTTCTACAGCGATCCGTGCTATAAAAATGCATTGATTACTGTATAAATGTGACTGGCAGGGAAGGGGTTAACACTAGGGGTGATCAAGGGGTTAATATGTTCCCTATGTGATTGATTCTAACTGTGGGGGGAGGGGACTGACTGGGGGAGGGGACCGATCGGTGTCCCTATGTACAAGGGACACACCATCGGTCTCCTCTCCTCTGACAGGACGTGGATCTGTGTGTTTACACACACAGTTCCACGTCCTGTTCAGATACTGGGCAATCGCGGCCGCCGAGGCACGCGCATCAGGTCCCCAGCGCGCGCCCCCTAGTGGTCGCAAAGTTAGTGCCGTCATATGATGGCGGCCCAGGAACAACAGATGTTTATTGCCGCCGTCATATGACTGTGGGCGGTCAGATAGTGGTTAAAGAAGAAGAGAATTGTGCGCTGCATTTGGAGATTTCATAATTTGCCGCGTTACGAATGTTAATTCTCCATTACGAACGCTAGTTTACAAGACCGACCGCTTCCGGCTCGTCCTTGCTTCCGAGCATGCGTGTTTGTACTTTGGACTTTTGTCCGACAGACTTGTGTACACAAACGATCGGAAAATCTGACAACAGACATTTGTCCGCGAAAATTTTTAAAACCTGCCATCCAACATTTGTCTGCGGAAAGTCCGACAACAATTGTCCGATGGAGCGTACAAACGGATGGATTTTCTGCCAACAATTTGTCATCACACATTTCTCCTCGGAAAATCCGATCGCGTGTACGAGGCTTAAGAAATAAGCATGCGCTCCCCAAAAAAATGTGAAGCAAGCTGGAACATGTATGCCATTAAATAAAGAGCATTAGCACCTCATTCAGAGAGAAGACATGGATATCCATTCACTGTGCACATGCTGACGTACTACAAATCACATCACAACACAAAATCTGGGAGAGGCAGAGCTGACAGATCTTCCCATCTATGGCTGACATTACAGAGATCTGTAGAGGAGGCCTTGTCTTGTATTTGTCACCAAATCTTCTAGTCATTCCTCCTGTAGCCCAGCACTGGGATGGGTAGTAATGAGGCCTCGCTGACTCTGTGCAGAGGCTCTGCCACGTCTTACAGGGAAGACACAAATTAATTGGATTTGTCACCCCAGATCTTCAGTCCGCGCACAGCCGGGGCAATCTTTATCACATCTGGCAGTTGTGCCCCAGGGGGACGTCCCCGTGTCCTACAAAACGCAGCCAGAGCCACAGACAAGGCCTTGTCACCCTGCAGTCTCCTTTATTTATTCTCACCAATACGTGTATATCACCGACATACAGGGGAGCCATGTCATCTATGAGACCCTCTGCTAAAGGAGAACTCTGATACCACAAAGACATATTATTATTATTATTATTATTATTAATAAGACTTTATTTTATTCAGTTACAGGACAACAACCCATCAGGAGCTCAGCACCATTCATAGAGGTCCCTGCTAAGAACTTACAGCCTAAATTCCTAACACTTCTATCTATCTATCTATCTATCTATCTATCTATCTATCTATCTATAAGTCTATCTATCTATAATATATCTATTTATCTATAATCTATCTATCTATCTATCCTTTTTATTCTATTTATCTATAATCTATCTATCTATAATCTAGTCATCTATTTACTGTATCCTTCTAATTATAATTTATCTATCTTCTATCTATCTACCTATCTATAATCTATCAATCTAGACTTCTATAGATCTATCTATCTATCTATAGATCTACCTATTTATCTATATATCTTTCTGTCTATCGATTTAATCTATTGATCTATCTACCTATCTAAAATCTATCCTTCTATCTATTTCTCTATAATCTATCTACCCTTCTATCTATCTATCTTTATTTTTATTTTTTCTTTCTATCTATCCTTTTATCTATATAATCTATCTATCTATCTATCTATCTATCTATCTATCTATCTATCTATCTATCTATCTATCTATCTATCTATCTATCTATCTGCCTATCTGCCTATCTGCCTATCTGCCTATCTGCCTATCTATCCTATCTACAATCTAGTCATCTATTGATCTACTGTATCCTTTTAGTTATATTCTATCTATCTTCTATCTATCTACCTACCTATCTATAATCTATCCTTCTAGCTACAGGGGGTCCCCGAGTTACGAACTCGTTAGGGACTGCCCGCCTGTACGGAAGTCAGAAATGTTCGCAAGTCGGCCGCGCATGCGCAGACCGACAAATACGGACATTTCCGGACATTTTCCGATGTTCCGTCTAATGCCGTTCTGCACATGCGCGGCAAATTACGGACATTTCCGAAGTTTGCCGGCATTTTCCGAGGCTCTGTATGGCCGCGCATGCGCAGAACGGCCGGAAGACGGCGAAAAATGGCGGAGGGTCCCCGGAGGGTCCCCGCAGCGCCCCGTTCGTAAGTAGGGGTTGTTCGTAGGTCGGGCGTTCGTAAGTCGGGGACCCCCTGTATTATCTCTCTATCTATCTATCATAACTAGTAAAAAAATAAAAATGCTATAAATCTATCCCTTATTTTGTAGACGCTATAACTTTTGCGCAAACCAATCAATATACGCTTATTGCGATTTTTTTTTTTAAACCAAAAATATGTAGAAAAATACATATCGGTCTAAACTGAGGAAAAAATACACTTTTTTAAATGAAAAATGTGGATATTTATTATAGCAATCTATCTATCTATCTATCTATCTATCTATCTATCTATCTATCTATCTATCTATCTATCTATCTATCTATCTATCTATCTATCTATCCATCTATCTATCTATCTATCTATCCTTTTTATTCTATTTATCTATAATCTATCTAGCTATAATCTAGTCATTTATTTACTGTATCCTTCTAATTATAATCTATCTATCTTCTATCTATCTACCTATCTATAATCTATCAATCTAGCCTTCTATAGATCTATCTATTTATAGATCTACCTATTTATCTATATATCTTTCTGTCTATCGATATAATCTATTGATCTATCTACCTATCTAAAATCTATCCTTCTATCTATTTCTCTATAATCTATCTACCCTTCTATCTGTCTATCTATTCTTTTCTCTTTATAATCTATCAATCTATCCATCTACTTATCTATAATCTATCTATCTATCTATCTATCTATCTATCTATCTATCTATCTTTCTTTTTTTCTGTCTATCTATCCTTTTATTTATATAATCTATCAATCTATCCATCTACTTATCTATAATCTATCTATCTATCTATCTATCTATCTATCTATCTATCTATCTATCTATCTATCTATCTATAATCTAGTAATCTATTGATCTACTGTATCCTTTTAGTTATATTCTATCTACCTATCTATAATATATCCTTCTAGCTATCACCTCTCTATCTATCTATCATAACTAGTAAAAAAATTAAAAATGCTATAAATCTATCCCCTATTTTGTAGATGCTATAACTTTTGCGCAAACCAATCAATATACGTTATTGAGATTTTTTTTTTTACAGTAACCAAAAATATGTAGAAAAAATACATATCGGTCTAAACTGAGGAAAAAATACACTTTTTTAAATAAAAAATGGGGATATTTATTATAGCAAAAAGTACAAAATATTGTGTTTTTTTTTTCACAATTGTCTGTCTTTTTTTTTTTAAAGCACAAAAAAAATAAAAACCGCAGAGGCGATCAAACACCACCAAAAGAAAGCTCTATTTGTGGGAAAAATAGGACGTCAATTTTGTTTGGGTGCAGCGCCGCACGACCGCGCAATTGTCAAAGCGACGCAACGCCGAAACGCAAAAAATGGCCTGGTCTTTCAGCAGACAAAATCTTCCGGGGCTGAAGTGGTTAAAGTGAAAGGAAACCCTCTTATTCTTTACTATTACTTTCTGCCCCAGTCACCAGGAACAAAAAAAAAAAAGGGAGTGATTCTCCAGTAAACAATAAAAAAAAAAAAAAAAAACTGACGGGGGTTCTAACCTTTCCCTACTCAATCAAGACTTAAATAAAGTAAAGTTTAAACTTCGGTTATAACTGAAATAGTTACCGTACATGAACAGTGATAATAAGTGACACTAGGTGGCGCTACAATGCACAGCAAGACAAAGGAATGCATGGCGCACATCGATCCAGCAGCAAGTGGTTGTCACCGCGTGGCGCGTGCTCATGAGGCCTCTACAGGAAAAAAAAGGATCTCTAAACACAATTGATCGCTTATTCACCAAAATCAGCATTTTAGTGGACGATCAATCGATCCATCACATGTGCAAAGATTTAAAGGATGTTTGCGCTTCAGCATGCTGTAAACTATTGGCTGGATCTAAAACCAATAAAAACGATGGTGTGCAGAGAAAAGATTTCCAGCATGCTGGTAAATCTTTTCACCGATATTAATTGCTTCGTGGGTGTTCAGTTGGATTCCTTTCAGATTTTCATTGAAAAACAAAACAGGTTCTCGTTAAAGCGAAACTCTACTGCCCCCCCCCCCCCCAAATGACTGCTGAGTTAACCACTTCAGCCCCGGAAGGATTTGCCCCCTTCCTGACCAGGCCATTTTTTGCAATTCGGCACTCTTAACTGACAATTGCGCGGTCGTGCGACGACGACGTTGCACCCAAACAAAATTGACGTCCTTTTTTCCCCACAAATAGAGCTTTCTTATGGTGGTATTTGATCACCTCTGCGGTTTTTATTTTTTGCGCTATAACCAAAAACATATAAACATGCTGAACATGCATTGTAGTAGAATTCAATGGACCCGCATCCAAAACGCAGGTACCGTTTTGGATGCTTTTTACACTGTATATAGCTGGTTGCTAAGGAGGGGGTGGGAAGCCGGCCACCACGTCCTTAACAACCGGTGAGTCAACACACTGGCTTCCAGTTCAATGTAAAAAAAAAAAAAAATGCCGGCTAAAAAAAAAAAAATGTGAAAAAAAACTGCGTGGGGTCCCCTCCCCAGGTCCATACAAGGCCCTTGGGTCTAGTATGGATTGGGAGGGAACCCCCACACACTAAAATAAAAATAAAAATGGCGTGGGGGTCCCCCCAAAATCCATACCAGACCCTTATCCGAGCATGTAGCCCAGCAGGTCAGGAAAGAGAGGGGACGAGCGAGCGGACCCCCCCCCCTCCTAAACCATACCAGGCCGCATGCCCTTAACATAGGGGGATGGGTGCTTTGGGGCAGAGGGGGCTCTGCGCCCCCCACCCCCAAAGCACCTTGCCCCTATGTTGATGGGGACAAGGGCTTCTTCCCGACAACCCTTGCTCGGTGGTTGGGGGGGGCGCTCGCTCGTCCCCTTCCTTTTCGTGACCTGCTGGGCTGCATGCTCAGATAAGGGTCTGGTATGGATTTTGGAGGGACACCCACACACTACAATTTAAAAAAAAATGGCGTGGGGGTCCCCCCAAAATCCATACCAGACCCTTATCCGAGCATGTAGCCCAGCAGGTCAGGAAAGAGAGGGGACGAGCGAGCGGACCCCCCCCCCTCCTAAACCATACCAGGCCGCATGCCCTTAACATAGGGGGATGGGTGCTTTGGGGCAGGGGGCTCTGCGCCCCCCACCCCAAAGCACCTTGCCCCCATGTTGATGGGGACAAGGGCTCTTCCCGACAACCCTTGCTCGGTGGTTGGGGGGGGGCACTCGCTCGTCCCCTTCCTTTTCGTGACCTGCCGGGCTGCATGCTCGGATAAGGGTCTGGTATGGATTTTGGAGGGATCCCCACGCCATTTTTTTAAAAAGTTAGCTGGTTGCTAATGAGGGGGCCGGGAAGCCAGCCGCCGCCGCGTCCTTAACAACCGATGAGTCATCAGCTGTCAGCCAGCTTCCTGCTCAATGTAAAAAAAAAAATGCCGGCTAAAAAAAAAAAAAAAATTGTGAAAAAAAAACCCCACACACTGAAATGAAAAAGAAAATGGTGTGTGGGGTTTATTTTTCACAATTTTTTTTTAGCTGCATTTTTTTTTTTACATTGAGCAGGAAGCTGGCTGACAGCTGATGACTCATCGGTTGTTAAGGACACGGCGGCTGGCTTCCCGACCCCCTCCTTAGCAACCAGCTATATACAGTGTAAAATAAAAAAATGCAAATTGCGGCAAAATCGATGCAAAATCGCAGTAAAAATGCGGTACTTGCGTTTTGGATGCGGATCCATTGAATTCTATTACATGCAAAACGCTGCATTTTGCGGGAAAAAAAGGTCCCCAACCCTTTCCAAAACGCAGAGGCACAAAAATGCATTGAGGTGAACCATGTTAAAAAATTTCTCTGCATTTCTGCAAAATGCATCAAGAAACGCATTAGTGTGAATCGAGCCTAACAGCTTCACCTCTTCTGGGAAGGCCGTCCAAGGTTTAGAAGTGTGTCTATGGGAATGTTTGACCATTCTTCCAGAAGTGGATTTGCAAGGTCAGGCACTGATGTGGACGAGAAGGCCTGACTCGCAGTCTCTGCTCTAATTCATCCCAAAGGTGTTCTATCGGGTTGAGGTCAGGATTCGCTCAGCCATGTCTTTATGGACTTTGCTTTGTGCTCTGGTGTGCAGTCATGTTGGAACAGGAAGGAGCCGTCCCCAAACTGTTCCCACAAAGTTGGGAGCATGAAATTGTCCAGAATGTCTGATGCCTTGAGAACAAACAACAAAAGATTCCTCTTAATCCAGCGCTGGGGGGTGATGGCTACAAACAGTGGCCTGCTGTCTCAAAGTGGTCATGGATGAGATGGGCTACACTACACAGGGAAGGCTGAGCTGCAGGAGTGTCAAGAGGTCACCTGTCAGGAGGGGTCAGTGTATGTGTCAGGGGGGTCAGTGTATGTGTCGGCGGGGTCAGTGTATGTGTCAGGGGGTCAGTGTATGTGTCAGGGGGGTCAGTGTATGTGTCTGGGGGGTCAGTGTATGTGTCAGGGGGGTCAGTGTATGTGTCGGCGGGGTCAGTGTATGTGTCAGGGGGGTCAGTGTATGTGTCAGGGAGGTCAGTGTATGTGTCGGGGGGGTCAGTGTATGTGTCGGGGGGGGTCAGTGTATGTGTCGGGGGGGGGGGGGTCAGTTTATGTGTCGGGGGGGTCAGTATATGTGTCGGGGGGGGTCAGTGTATGTGTCCGGGGGGTCAGTGTATGTGTCGGGGGGGTCAGTATATGTGTCGGGGGGGTCAATATATGTGTCGGGGGGTCAGTGTATGTGTCGGGGGGGTCAGTATATGTGTCGGGGGGGTCAGTATATGTGTCGGGGGGGTCAGTGTATGTGTCGGGGGGTCAGTGTATGTGTCGGGGGGGTCAGTGTATGTGTCGGGGGGGTCAATGTATGTGTAAAGGGGGTCAATGTAGATGTCAGGGGGGTCAGTGTAGGTGTCAGGGGGGTCAGCATTAGTGTCGGGGGGTCAGCGTATGTGTCAGGGGGGTCAGTGTAGGGGGTATGTCAGTGTAATGGTCAGGTAGGTCAGTTTAGTGGTCAGCATGGATGGGCACTGGTGAGCCAGGCAGCAACCAGCAAGTGAGCCTACCCCCCCCCCCCAAGCAGTCAATATTCCCCCGCCACTGGGCTTGGACTTTGGGCTGAAGCCCCTGGTCTTCTTCCCACCTAGCAATACCCCTGGCTACAAACCACTTGAGGCATACCGCAGAGAAGTCCTAAAAATGTCTATGCCACGGTTTGTGTAAAAGGATTTATTGTAAATCAAAGTATTCCAACAATAGAAAAGGTTAAAACATGGCTGACAGACAATCAATGTTAAACATCATGCTTGATATTGAACTTCTATCTCACCCAAACCTCGGCAGGCTGACTTGGGCATATCAAGGCCGGTGCTGGGGGCAACCAAAAGATGTATAATTGCCAAATGTCGCATGGGCATCCACCCAATGGAAGAGATGACAGACCACTGGTGGAAGCAGTAAGGGTCAGTGATGTGGAGAGACCCCCAATAGACCAGACATTGGACTCCAAACCACCAGAGGATGCAGCTGGTGTAGTCGGGTGGCATGCTGAATGTGACGTCACCAAACAGAGCGATGTTGAATCGACCACGACAAGGCATGGGATGGAACAAAGATGCCGTTGTAGAGCACATGGAAAGCTGTCAGCAGGCTGTAATACTGATAACGGCTTTCGGGCATTGTCCTTTATCAAATCAACTGACGCCTGCTGACTTCCCTTGACGGGAACTAAAGCCTCGTACACACGATCAGATTGTTGGCCAACAAAACCGTGGAATTTTGTCCGAAGGGTGTTGGCCCAAACTTGTTTTGCATACAAACGGCCACACAATTGTTGGTCAACAATTACAAATGTAGTGACGTACTACGTTGTTTTTTTAGCTCTTTAGCGCCACCCTTTGGGCTCCTTCTGCTAATTTTGTGTTAGCAGAAGTTTGGTGAGTGTTGATTTGTGCTTTTCATTTTGCACTTTTCAGTTCGTTTCTGATAACGTGTTATTTATTATTGGCCTTGGAGTTATTGCTTTGACATTATTTTTTTGGTTGAATAATAATGATTTGATTTGTTATACTTTCTATATTTTTGGATGCATAGAATGCACTTTATGCTTAAGTTCTATTGGCAGATATCATGTCTAATTTTATTTGTTTTCTTTTTTTAATGCACAATAAAAGAATTGTGTAGAATAATACTTGGCTTTGTGTTTTACTTCAAATGACAGTTTGGGAGTCGGCAGTTACATTTATAAAAATACAATGTAAAATTAACAAGGGACACCAACATAGTTGTATCTTTGATCTTGAAAACTACGGGATAATTGTGTTGTGGTAACTCGGCCAAAAAAAGAAAAAAAAAAAAGCATAATAATATTATTCTTGATATCACTAGAAAAAAAAAGCCTTTGAAAATTAGTTTGCAAAAAACCCATCAGTATCACCAGCAAAGCAGCTTCATTATTATCCCATTAACCACTTTCAGACCGGACCAATTTGCAGCCAAAGGACCAGGCCCCTTTTTGCGATTCGGAACTGACAATTGCGCGGTCGTGCGACGTGGCTCCCAAACAAAATTGACGTCCTTTTTTTCCCACAAATAGAGCTTTCTTTTGGTGGTATTTGATCGCCCCTGCGGTTTTTATTTTTTTGCGCTATAAACAAAAAAGAGCGACAATTTTGAAAAAAAAAAAAACGCATTCTTTTTTATGTTTTGCTATATTTTGCCAAAATATATAAAAAAACAATCCAATCACAGGGAGCAGAGATCGGCGTCACTAGTTGCTAGGCAGAACTGGGAGATGCTGTTTATTTCTGCATCTCCCCATTTAGCCTTCCCGTGAGCCGATCGCGGGTGTCCCCGCGACGATCGAGTCCGCGGGACACGCGACCGGCCTCACGGGGGTCCCGACCGGCGCGCCCGATGGCACGGCGGCATCTTAAAGTGGACGTATATATACGCCCTCCTGCCTGTCCGTGCCATTCTGCCGACGTATATCGTCGTGCGCAGGTCGGGAAGCGGTTAAAGAAGAGAATTGCGTGCTGCATTTGGAGATTTCATAATTTTCCGCGTCACGAATGTTAATTCTCCATTACGAACGCTAGTTTACAAGACCGACCGCTTCCGGCTCGTCCTTGCTTCCGAGCATGCGTGTTTGTACTTTTGTCCGACAGACTTGTGTACACACGCTGGGAAAATCCGACAACAGAAATTTGTCAGCGGAAAATTTGAATACCTGCCATACATTTGTACAAACGATGGAGCGTACAAACGGTTGGATTTACCGCCAACAGCCTGTCATCAAACATTTCCTGTCGGAAAGTCCGATCATGTGTACAAGGCTTTAGGGCCAAAGCCCAACCCCTGAACAACAACCCCACAACCAGTGCACAAAGCAAGGTCCATAAAGACATGGATGAGCGAGTTTGGGGTGGAGGAACTTGACTGGCCTGACTTCAACCAGATAGAACACCTTTGGTATGAATTAGAGCGGAGATAGCGAGCCAGGCCTTCTTGTCCAACATCAGTGCCTGACCTCACAAATGCTCTTCTGGAAGAATGATCAAACATTCCCATAGACACACTCCTAAACCTTGTGGACGGCCTTCCCAGAAGAGGTGAAGCTGTTAAAGCTGCAAAGGGTGAGCCAACCCAATATTGATCCCTACGGACTAATGCCCCGTACACACGGTCGGACATTCCGACCACAAAATCCGTCAGATTTTTTCAGACGGATTTTGTCCGAAACTTGTGTTGCATACACACGGTCGCACAAAGTTGTCAGAAAATCCAATCGTTCGGAACGAGGTGACGTACAACACGTACGACGGGACTACGTAGAGACCAGTAGCCAATAGCTTTCGTCTCCAATTTTCTTCTGAGCATGCGTGGCACTTTGTGCGTCAGAATTCTCTACACACGATCGGAAAAAGTCTGATCGGATTTTTGTTGTCGGAAAATTTTAGATCCAGCTCTCAAACTTTTTTCCGTCGGAAATTCAGACGGAAAAAGTCCGATAGAGCACACACATGATCGGATTTTCCGACAACATAATCCGATCTGACTTTTTCCGTCTGAATTTCCGACTGTGTGTACGGGGGCATAAGACTGGGATGACATTAAAGTTCATGTGCGTGCAGAGCCGGTGCTACCACTAGGAAAACTAGGCAGCCGCCTAGGGCGCACTGCTGTCTAGGGCCCAGCCACTGATGTCCCTAGTCTCTTCTCTCTGCAGCAAGCAACTAAGCCTGAGCATCAGCAGGCAGCCGCCGCTCTGTTCGCACATAGTATCAGAGGCGGAGTCCTGACTCCTGAATGAATGGAAACAAGCAAACATTCATGGATGGGCACTGGTAGGCTGCATTGATGGGCGCTGGTGAGGCTGCATTGATGGGCGCTGGTGAGGCTGCATTGATGGGCACTGGTGAGGCTGCATTTGATGGGCACTGGTGAGGCTGCATTGATGGGTGCTGGTGAGGCTGCATTGATGGTGCTGGTGAGGCTGCATTTGATGGGTGCTTGTGAGGCTGCATTTGATGGGCGCTGGTGAGGCTGCATTTGATGGGCGCTGGTGAGGCTGCATTTGATGGGCACTGGTGAGGCTGCATCTGATGGGAGCTGGTGAGGCTGCGTTTGATGGGCACTGGTAGGCTGCATTGATGGGCGCTGGTGAGGCTGCATTTGATGGGAGCTGGTGAGGCTGCATTTGATGGGAGCTGGTGAGGCTGCATCTGATGGGAGCTGGTGAGGCTGCATTTGATGGGCACTGGTGAGGCTGCATCTGATGGGAGCTGGTGAGGCTGCATTTGATGGGAGCTGGTGAGGCTGCATTGATGGCACTGGTGAGGCTGCATCTGATGGGAGCTGGTGAGGCTGCATTTGATGGGAGCTGGTGAGGCTGCATTTGATGGGAGCTGGTGAGGCTGCATTTGATGGGCACTGGTAGGCTGCATTGATGGCACTGGTGAGGCTGCATTTGATGGGAGCTGGTGAGGCTGCATTGATGGGTGCTGGTGAGGCTGCATTTGATGGGTGCTGGTGAGGCTGCATTGATGGGCGCTGGTGAGCTGCATTTGATGGGCGCTGGTGAGGCTGCATTTGATGGGGGCGCTGGTGAGGCTGCATTTGATGGGCGCTGGTGAGGCTGCATTTGATGGGCGCTGGTGAGGCTGCATTTGATGGGCGCTGGTGAGGCTGCATTTGATGGGCGCTGGTGAGCTGCATTTGATGGGCGCTGGTGAGGCTGCATTTGATGGGCACTGGTGAGGCTGCATTTGATGGTGTGCTGGTGAGGCTGCATTTGATGGGTGCTGGTGAGGCTCCATTTGATGGGCGCTGGTGAGGCTGCATTTGATGGGCGCTGGTGAGGCTGCATTTGATGGTGCTGGTGAGGCTGCATTTGATGGGCGCTGGTGAGGCTGCATTTGATGGGCACTTCATTAAAAAGGTGGGTTACACATGGGCAGGGAAAGGGGGGGTGGAGCAGCAAAATGAGGTTTCGCCTTGAGTGTCAACAATCCTTGTACCACCCCTGTTTGCGTGTAAAGGCAGGTGTCCCAATACTTTTGGTAATATAGTGTGCATCTAACTACTACCAGCTCCATCCAAAATTGTTTTTCCTGGTGACAACGAGAGGCGGTGTTGAGCGGAGCTCTTTAATAAACAGGCATGGCCGGGATCAGCGATGAAATGCTGAAGCGTCAGTTTTTCTGGGGGTGTTGGACGGGGCGCGGCAGGGCCTGGAGGTATCCGGAGGTGGCTGTGCACAGGTGTACGTCACCTCACCTTTCCTCCAGATTGTGTGTGGAGGGAGAGGAGGACGCCTGACATGTGGGAACACTGCCGCATTGTGCCGACATCTGAGTCACGCAGGTAGAACCCCCTCCGCCATCATCCTGTTTATTTACGGAGCGCTCAGCCAGGATCAGCCACAGGAGGGGGCTGGAAAATCCACAGAACTCTCTGTTCACTCACTAAAAATAAACTTTCTGGGACTGACGGGTAACCATGGAAACAGGACCCCTCAGGTTGAAGGTAGCTGGTAGCGAACATGCAGGCAGCGATTCTCTTTCCTGGACCCCCCCCCCCCCCCCCCCGGTCCCTGTTTACACCGGCGCCAGTGGCGTGCGTTTTTTTGAACCCCTTCCCACTGCATAAGCTAGAGGGGCTCTCATCCTTACTGAGACCCGGCCTGATCAAAACATTCCATGTCCCATCAGTAACAGGTTTATACTCACACAATGATAGTATGAGAATGCAAAGTGTGTATTGGAATGCTGGAAGGCTCTAGATGGGGGGTTCTGGAGGTGGCTGGGAGATACTACAGGGGATGGGGTCTCTTGAGGGGGTAGGGGGTCTCTCCAGGAGGCACTTTAGGGGTGGTGTGGGAGACTAGTGGGTGCTGCATGGGCTGGGGGGCACTGGGGGACATTGTTGCAAGGTTGGGGGGCACTGGGAGGTTGGGGCACTGTGGGGGGTTGGTAGGCACTGCGGGAGATTGAAATGCCCTGAGGGAGGCTGTGTGGCATTGTGGGACAATGGGGACACTGTGGGAGGCTGGGTGCCATTCTGGGGTGCCAGAATGAGTATTTTTGCAGGTAGGCAATGCCTCCTATGTCTCCTGTATCTCATATGCCTCATATGTCTCCTATGTCTCTTAAAGCGGAGTTCCACTTAAAAATGGAACTCCAGCTTTAACCACTCCTCACCCCCTTACATGCCACATTTGGCATGTAATTTTTTTGGGGGGGAGTGGGGGCTTCATTAGGAGGGGGACTTCCTGTCCCACTTCCTCCTTCCACCCAGTAACCGCCTAGGCGACTCCTCCCTCTAGGCGATCTCCTGGGACACGTGACAGGTCCCAGGAGATCGCCTATCCACTCCGGGAGCGCAGCGCGGCTCGCGCATGCGCCGTGCGTGCCCGGCCGTGAAGAGGAAAGCTGTCACGGCCGGGTGCCCAGAGTGGAAATGGCGGCGCCGACGAAGAGGAGGGGGAGAAGAGCGACACCCCGTTCGGCCGCATCGCTGGACCGTGGAACAGGTAAGTGTCATTTTTTTTAAAGTCAGCAACTACACTTTTTTTGTAGCTGCTGACTTTTTAAAATGCCTGGAACTCCCCTTTAAGTCTCCTATGTCTCATGTGACTCCTTTGTCTCCTGTGTCTCCTATGTCTCCTGTGTCTCATTTGTCTCCTGTGTCTCCTATATCTCCTATGTCTCCTGTGTCTCCTATGTCTCCTGTGTCTCATTTGTCTCCTGTGTCTCCTATGTCTCCTGTGTCTCCTATGTCTCCTATGTCTCCTGTGTCTCTTAAGTCTCCTGTGTCTCCTATGTCTCATGTGACTCCTTTGTCTCCTGTGACTCCTTTGTCTCCTGTGTCTCATTTGTCTCCCGTGTCTCATTTGTCTCCTGTGTCTCCTATGTCTCCTATGTCTCCTGTGTCTCCTATGTCTCCTGTGTCTCTTAAGTCTCCTGTGTCTCCTATGTCTCATGTGACTCCTTTGTCTCCTGTGACTCCTATGTCTCCTGTGTGTGGCTCCTATGTCTCCTGTGTGTGGCTCCTATGTCTCCTGTGTCTCCTATGTCTCCTGTGTCTCTTATGTCTCCTATGTCTCATGTGACTAATTTGTCTCCTGTGACTCTTATGTCTCCTGTGTGTGTCTCCTGTGTCTCCTATGTCTTCTATGTCTCCTGTGTCTTCTATGTCTCCTGTGTCTTCGGTGTCTCCTATGCCTCCTATGTCTCCTGTGTCTTCTGTGCCTCCTATGTCTCCTGTGCCTCCTGTGTCTCCTGTGTCTCCTGTGTCTTCTATGTCTCCTGTGACTCCTTTGTCTCCTGTGTCTCCTGTGTCTCCTATGTATCCTGTGTCTCATTTGTCTCCTGTGTCTCCTGTGTCTCCTATGTCTCCTGTGTCTCCTATATCTCCTGTGTCTCCTATGTCTCCTATGTCTCCTATGTATCCTGTGTCTCATTTGTCTCCTGTGTCTCCTATGTATTCTATGTCTCCTGTGTCTCCTATGTCTCCTGTGTCTCTTATATCTCCTGTGTCTCCTGTGTCTTCTATGTCTCCTGTGTCTTCTATGTCTCCTGTGTCTCCTATGTCTCCTGTGTCTCCTGTGTCTCCTATGTCTCCTGTGTCTCCTGTGTCTCCTATGTCTCCTGTGTCTCCTATATCTCATGTGTCTCCTATGTCTCCTATGTCTCCTGTGTCTCATTTGTCTCCTGTGTCTCCTATGTATTCTATGTCTCCTGTGTCTCCTGTGTCTCTTATATCTCCTGTGTCTCCTATGTCTCCTGTGTCTCCTATGTCTCCTGTGTCTCCTATGTCTCCTGTGTCTCTTATGTCTCCTATGTCTCCTGTGTATCCTATGCCTCCCATGTCTCCTGTGTCTCCTATGCCTCCTATGTCTCATATGCCTCCTATGTCTCCTATGTCTCCTGTGTCTCCTGTGTCTCCTATGTCTCCTGTGTCTCCTGTGTCTCCTATGTCTCCTGTGTCTCCTATATCTCATGTGTCTCCTATGTCTCCTATGTATCCTGTGTCTCATTTGTCTCCTGTGTCTCCTATGTCTCCTGTGTCTCCTATGTCTCCTGTGTCTCTTATATCTCCTGTGTCTCCTGTGTCTCCTGTGTCTCCTGTGTCTCCTGTGTCTCCTGTGTCTCCTGTGTCTCCTGTGTCTCTTATGTCTCCTGTGTCTCCTGTGTCTCCTATGTCTCCTATGTCTCCTGTGTCTCCTGTGTCTCCTATGTCTCCTGTGTCTCCTATGCCTCCTGTGTCTCCTGTGTCTCCTATGTCTCCTGTGTATCCTGTGTCTCATTTGTCTCATGTGTCTCCTAAGTATTCTATGTCTCCTATATCTCCCGTGTCTCCTATTCTCCTGTGTCTCCTATGTCTCATGTGTCTCCTGTGTCTCCTGTGTCTCCTGTGTCTCCTGTGTCTCATGTGTCTCATGTGTCTCCTGTGTATTCTGTGTCACCTGTGTCTCTTATGTCTCCTATGTCTCCTGTGTATCCTATGCCTCCCATGTCTCCTGTGTCTCCTATGCCTCCTATGTCTCCTATGTCTCCTATGTCTCCTGTGTATCCTGTGTCTCATTTGTCTCCTATGTATTCTATGTCTCCTGTGTCTCCTATATCTCCTGTGTCTCCTATATCTCCTGTGTCTCCTATGTCTCCTGTGTCTCCTGTGTCTCCTGTGTCTCATGTGTCTCATGTGTCTCCTGTGTATTCTGTGTCTCCTGTGTCTCTTATGTCTCCTATGTCTCCTGTGTATCCTATGCCTCCCATGTCTCCTGTGTCTCCTATGCCTCCTATGTCTCCTGTGTCTCCTATGTCTCCTATGTCTCCTGTGTATCCTGTGTCTCATTTGTCTCCTGTGTCTCCTATGTATTCTATGTCTCCTGTGTCTCCTATATCTCCTGTGTCTCCTATGTCTCCTGTGTCTCCTGTGTCTCATGTGTCTCCTGTGTCTCCTGTGTCTCCTGTGTCTCATGTGTCTCATGTGTCTCATCTGTCTCCTATGTCTCCTGTGTCTCCTATGTCTCCTGTGTCTCCTGTGTCTCCTGTGACTCCTGTGTCTCCTGTGTCTCTTATGTCTCCTGTGTCTCTTATGTCTCCTATTGCAAATACTTTGAAGCTGACCTTTGAGATCAAAAACTTTCATCCTGTATCTCCTGTGTCTCCTATGTCTTCTATGTCTCCTGTGTCTCATATGCCTCCTGGGTTAGTTTAAAAGGAATTTGCAGGATTAAATTTTCCTATTTAGAGTCATAGATATGTGTGGCGCATCCCTATTGCAAATACTTTGAAGCTGACCTTTGAGATCAAAAACTTTCATTCAAATATATTCCTCAATAGCCGTAAAAAATATAAATCCACTTTGTGTGCACCAAATGCCTTTGCAAACTCCGTAATGTACCTTAGGAAATGCACAGTACGTTGTGACACCCAGTTTCATGGATGCACCCTGAATAAATGTGTATACCTGGCCTTAACGTTTGTTTTTAATTCTGGATAGAGGAGGGATGGGTTAGGACCCCCCCTTTTTTTATTTTTACTCTCTGTGACCCCATTCAGGAGATTTTCTCTCACTTCCTACTGGTGACAACATTGTTATCAAGACAAGAAGGGAGAGAAAATGCCTCTAACAGGTGAATACAGACAATAAAAACACTTTTTTCCGGCAGTGGGAGTGTTAAATGATATTCGTCAGGAACACCCCTGGCGTGGTTGTGGGTTCGCCTTATTTCATCACACGGCCCGGAGGACAATGGAGTCTCTGGAGGGAGAGGAGGCCGTATATTGGAGGTTGTCATTGTAGAGTCATGTCCTGTGGAGACATCACAGCAGAGGGGGAGCGATAAGTCAGCAGTATTGTGCGCTGCTGATGCAATGGTTGGCTCAGTGAGCACATGGACAACTTATCTCTGATTGAGTCTACTATGTCTTTTCTCCTCCATTCACCTATCCTGATCCCTCTCACCCCCCCCTCACCCCTTCCCTCTCCCCTTCTACTCCCATCCCCCCTTCCCTCTGTCCACCCCTCTTCCATTCCTCGTTTCACCTTTTTCCTCTCTCCCTCCCATCCAACCTCTCACCCCTTCCCTTTCTCCCTCCCTTCCCCCTGTCCACCTCTCATTCCTTGTCCTATTTTTACCCTTCCTATTCTCCCTCCCATCTACCCTCTCTCCCTCCTCACTCCTTCCTTCCCTAACTCCTCTCTCCCTATTGTCCTCCCCCAACCTTCCCTCTCTTCCTCCTCCCTCCATTTCCCCCCTTAACCTTCCCCCTCTCCCTCCCCCTTCCCTCGAATGCCTTCTCTCTTCCTCCCCTTCCCTCCAATCCCTTCCCTCTCCCCCTTCCCTCCAATCCCTCCCCCCTCTCCTTCCCTCGAATCCCTTCCCTCGAATCCCTTCCCCGTCTCCCTCCCCTTGAATCCCTTTCCCCTCTCCTTCCCTCGAATCCCCCCCCCCCCCTTCCCTCAAATCCCTTCCCCCTCTCCCTCCCCTCCCCCTCCCTCTCCCCCTCCCCTTCCCTCAAACCTCTTTCCTTGAATCCCTTCCCTCTCTCCTTCCACTTCCCTCAAATCCTTTCCCCCTCTCCCTCCCCTTCCCTCTCTCCCTCCCCTTCCCTCAAATCCCTTCCCCCTCTTCCTCCCCTTCCCTCAAATCCCTTCCCCCTCTTCCTCCCCTTCCCTCAAATCCCTTCCCACCTTCGAATCCCTTCCCCCTCTTCCTCCCCTTCCCTCAAATCCCTTCCCACCTTCGAATCCCTTCCCCCTCTCCCTCCCCTTCCCTCAAATCTCTTCCCTCTCTCCTTCCCCTTCCCTTGAATCCCTTCCCCCTCTCCCTCCCCTTCCCTCAAATCCCTTTCCCCTCTCCCTCCCCTCAAATCCCTTCACACCTTCGAATCCCTTCCCCCTCTCCCTCCCCTTCCCTCAAAACTCTTCCCTCTCTCCCTCCCCTTCCCTTGAATCCCTTCCCCCTCTCCCTCCCCTTCCATCTCTCCCTCCCCTTCCCTCAAATCCCTTCCCCCTCTCCCTCCCCTTCCCTTGAATCCCTTCCCCCTCTCCCTCCCCTTCCATCTCTCCCTCCCCTTCCCTCAAATCCCTTCCCCCTCTCCCTCCCCTTCCCTCAAATCCCTCCCCCCCTTGATTCTCTTCCCTCTCTCCCTCCAGTCCTCCATCCACCCTTCCCTTTCTCCTACCTCCCTCCTGGCCCCCTCTCACCCTTCTTAGCTCCCTCCAGTGCGCCCCCTACTCTTCCCTCTCTTCCTCCTCCCTCCATCCCCCCCACTCTTACCCTTTCCTTGCCTCTCCCCCTTCCATTCTAGTTTCTCTTCCCTCCCTCCTCCCCTTCTGTCCACTCCCACCCTTCCAACTCTCCCTGCTATACCCCTGCAGCCCCTCCCCCCCTTCATAGGCCTCTTGCAAATAATACTCCTGTTTGAGCATCTACTTTTTCCAGACGTAATATCAGGTGTTTTTTTTTTAGTACATATCTTCACATATTTTCGCGCATTTTCGCGTATATGCACAATATGCAAACGACCATTTGTGTGCATTTGTGCGCATGAGGCGTAAAATATTGACCAAAAATACAGATTTTTTTTTTTTTTTTACTGAACGATGCACAGCGCTTGTTTACGCACCTGTGTGCATAGGCACATTACAAGTAATGGGCTGTATTTTAGCTCAGTAAAAAAATTAGCTGTACTGAGTTTTTTTAAGCTTCAGTGTGCAAGAGGCCTTACCCTCCCTTCTCTCACTCCTCTCTACCTCCCCCTCCCCCTCCCCCTCTTCCTTCCTCCTCCCTTCTCTCCCTTGTTCCTCTCCTCCTCATGTCTTTCCTCTCCCCCTCCTTTCTCTCCCTCGTTCCTCTCCTCCTAATGTCCCTCCTCTTACCCTTCCTTCTCTCCCTTGTTTCCCTCCCCCTCATGTCCTCTCTCCACCCTCCTCTCCCCCTCCAGTCCCTTCTCTCCCCCCTCTCCCCCTCCAGTCCCTTCTCTCCCTCCTCTCTACCTCCTCTCCTCCTCCAGTCCCTTCTCTCTACCTCATCTCCCCCCTCCAGTCCCTTCTCTCCCTCCTCTCTACCTCCTCTCCCCCTCCAGTCCCTTCTCTCCCTCCTCTCTACCTTCTCTCCCTCCTCTCCCCCTTCTCTCCCTCCTCTCTCCCTCCTCTCCCTTCTCTCCCTCCTCTCCCCCTCAAGTCCCTTCTCTCCCTCCTCTTCCCCTTCTCTCCCTCCTCTCCCCCTCGAGTCCCTTCTCTCCCTCCTCTCCCCCTTTCTCCCTCCCTCCTCCTCCCTCCTCCCTTCTCTCCCTCCTCTCTACCTCCTCTCCCCCTCCAGTCCCTTCTCTCCCTCCTCTCTCTCTCCTCTCCCCCTCCAGTCCATTCTCTCCCTCCTCTCTATCTCCTCTCCCCCTCCAGTCCCTTCTCTCCCTCCTCTCCCCTCCAGTCCCTTCTCTCCCCCTCCAGTCCCTTCTCTGCCTCCTCTCTACCTCCTCTCCCCCTCCAGTCCCTTCTCTCCCTCCTCTCTACCTCATCTCCCCCTCCAGTCCCTTCTCTCCCTCCTCTCTCCCCCTCCTCTCCCCCTCCAGTCCCTTCTCTCTACCTCATCTCCCCCCTCCAGTCCCTTCTCTCCCTCCTCTCTACCTCCTCTCCCCCTCCAGTCCCTTCTCTCCCTCCTCTCTCCCCTTCTCTCTTCCTCCTCCCCCTTCTCTCCCTCCTCTCCCCTTCTCTCTCCTCCTCTCCCCCTTCTCTCCCTCCTCTCCCCCTCAAGTCCCTTCTCTCCCTCCTCTTCCCCTTCTCTCCCTCCTCTCCCCCTCGAGTCCCTTCTCTCCCTCCTCTCCCCCTTCTCTCCCTCCTCTCCCCCTCCAGTCCCTTCTCTCCCTCCTCTCTACCTCTCTCTCCCCCTCCAGTCCCTTCTCTCCCTCCTCTCTATCTCCTCTCCCCCTCCAGTCCATTCTCTCCCTCCTTTCTATCTCCTCTCCCCCTCCAGTCCCTTCTCTCCCTCCTCTCCCCTCCAGTCCCTTCTCTCCCCCTCCAGTCCCTTCTCTGCCTCCTCTCTACCTCCTCTCCCCCTCCAGTCCCTTCTCTCCCTCCTCTCTACCTCATCTCCCCCTCCAGTCCCTTCTCTCCCTCCTCTCTCCCTCCTCTCCCCCTCCAGTCCCTTCTCTCCCTCCTCTCTACCTCCTCTCCCCCTCCAGTCCCTTCTCTCCCTCCTCTCCCCCTTCTCTCCCTCCTCTCCCCCTCCTCTCCCCCTTCTCTCCCTCCTCTCCCCCTTCTCTCCCTCCTCTCCCCCTTGAGTCCCTTCTCTCCCCCTTCTCTACCTCCTTTCCCCCTCCAGTCCCTTCTCTCCCTCCTCTCTACCTCCTCCCCCCCTCCAGTCCCTTCTCTCCCTCCTGTCTATCTCCTCTCCCCCTCCAGTCCCTTACCTCCCTCCTCTCCCCCCCTCCATCCCTTCTCTCCCTCTCTCTCTACCTCTCTCTCCCCCTCCAGTCCCTTCTCTCCCTCCTCTCTACCTCCTCTCCCCCTCCAGTCCCTTCTCTCCCTCCTCCCTCCCTCTCCCAGTCCCCCTCCCTCTCTCCCCCTCTCTCTACCTCCTCTCCCCCTCCAGTCCCTTCTCTCCCTCCTCTCTACCTCCTCTCCCCTCCAGTCCCTTCTCTTCCTCCTCTCCCCCTCCAGTCCCTTCTCTCCCTCCTCTCTACCTCCTCTCCCCTCCCCCCCTCCTTCCCTCTTCCTCCTCTCCTCCTCCAGTCCCTTCTCTCCCTCCTCTCTCCTCCTCTCCCCCTCCAGTCCCTTCTCTCCCTCCTCTCTACCTCCTCTCCCCTCCAGTCCCTTCTCTCCCTCCTCTCTACCTCTCTCTTCCCCTTCCCCTCCTCTTCTCTTCCCTCCTCTCCTCCTCCTCCCCTTCCTCTTCCTCCTCTCCCCCTCCAGTCCCTTCTCTCCCTCCTCTCTACCTCCTCTCCCCTCCAGTCCCTTCTCTTCCTCCTCTCCCCCTCCAGTCCCTTCTCTCCCTCCTCTCTACCTCCCTCTCCCCCTCCAGTCCCTTCTTTTCCTCCTCTCCCCCTCCAGTCCCTTCTCTCCCTCCTCTCTACCTCCCTCCTCTCCCCTCCAGTCCCTTCTCTCCCTCCTCTCCTCTCCACCTCTCTCTCCCCCTCCCTCCCTCTCTCTCCCTCCTCTCTACCTCCTCTCCCCTCCAGTCCCTTCTCTTCCTCCTCTCTCCCCTCCTTCCTCCCTTCTCTCCCTCCTCTCTACCTCCTCTCCCCTCCAGTCCCTTCTCTTCCTCCTCTCCCCCTCCAGTCCCTTCTCTCCCTCCTCTCTACCTCCTCTCCCCCTCCAGTCCCTTCTCTCCCTCCTCTCTCTCCTCTCCCCCTCCATCCCTCTCTCCCTCCTCTCTACCTCCTCTCCCCTCCAGTCCATTCTCTTCCTCCTCTCCCCCTCCAGTCCCTTCTCTCCCTCCTCTCTCCCCCTCCTCCTCTCCCCTCCAGTCCCTTCTCTCCCTCCTCTCTACCTCCTCTCCCCTCCAGTCCCTTCTCTCCCTCCTCTCTCTCCCCAGTTCCCCTGCTCACCTTTGCCTCTCTCCCTAATCTTCCCCTGCTGTCCGCCTTTCACCCTTCCTTCTCTTCCTCATCTCTACCTCTGCTTCCCCCTCATTGTTCCCTCTCTCCCCCCTTGAACCCCCTTTTATTTTCCACATCTCACTTTCTTCTTCCCACTCTGCCCCCCCTTTCCCCTCCCTCTTTTCCCCCCTCCCCCCTTTCCCCCTCTCTCCCTCTCTTCCCCTCCTCCTTCCACCACTCCTTTTGCTGTATCTCTTCCCTCTCTCTTTTACTCCTCCCCTCCCCTTGTCTCCCCTCTCTATTCCTCCTAATGCGCAGCCTATTGCATTAGGATGTGCACCCCAAAGCTCAAACATATATGCCTTTCTCTGCAGCCTCAGCTACATGGGACAGTGAATGAATGGGAAGTGTTCTGTGCTGAGTGGCTTCCTGCTCATTCACAAATTGAAGCATAGTAACCACCATTTACTATGCTTCAGTTATGAATGCACACAGTGAGGGAGCGTGTTCACTGTGTTCATTTAAAAAAGGAAGGGGCTTGGTAAAAGACATATTTACTAGCCCCTTCCCCTGCTCTCCATCCTCAATCATCCCCTGTAGCAGCGGAGAGGAGGGAAGCCAGGAGCACTGTGGGGCAGGTGGGGGCAACACAGGGGGAAGCCCGGGCAGTAGTGGGAATCTACACTGCACGTAGTGATTAGGGTGTGCCCTGGCACACCTGGCACACCCCCTGCGCACGCCTATGCTCCCTTCCCTTCTTTCCCCTCTCTCTCTCCTCTCTCTCTCTGTCTCCTCTACCTTCCTCTTCTTTTCTCTCCTCTCTCTGTCTGTCTCCTCTACCTTCCTCTTCTTTTCTCTCTCCCCCTCTTCTTCTATCCTCTCACTGTCTCCTCTACCTTCCTCTTCTTCTCTCCTCTCTCTGTCTCTTCTCTCTCTCCTCTACCTTCCTCTTCTTTTCTCTCTCTCCTCCCCTCTTCTTCTCTCCTCTCTCTGTCTGTCCCCTCTACCTTCCTCTTTTTTTCTCTCGCCCCCCTTTTCTTCTCTCCTCTCTCTCCTCCACCTTCCTCTTCTTTTCTCTCGCCCCCTTCTTCTTCTCTCCTCTCTGTCTTCTCTACCTTCCTCTTCTTTTCTCTCTCCCCCTCTTCTTCTCTCCTCTCTCCCCCTGTCTCCTCTACCTTCCTCTTCTTTTCTCTCTCCCCCTCTTCTTCCCTCCTCCCTCTGTCTGTCTCCTCTACCGTCCTCTTCTTTTCTCTCTCCCGCTCTTCTTCTCTCCTCTCTCTCTCTCTCTCTGTCTGTCTCCTCTACCTTCCTCTTCTTTTCTCTCTCCCCCTCTTCTTCTTCTCTCTCCTCTCTCCCCCTGTCTCCTCTACCTTCCTCTTCTTTTCTCTCTCCCCCCTCTTCTTCCCTCCTCCCTCTGTCTGTCTCCTCTACCGTCCTCTTCTTTTCTCTCTCCCGCTCTTCTTCTCTCTCTCTCTCTCTCTCTCTCTCTGTCTGTCTCCTCTACCTTCCTCTTCTTTTTTTTCTCTCTCCCCCTCTTCTTCTCTCCTCTCTCTGTCTGTCTCCTCTACCTTCCTCTTCTTTTCTCTCTCCCCCTCTTCTTCTCTGCTCTCTCTCCTCCACCTTCCTCTTCTTTTCTCTCGCCCCCCTCTTCTTCTCTCCTCTCTCTCCTCCACCTTCCTCTTCTTTTCTCTCGCCCCCCCTCTTCTTCTCTCCTCTCTCTCCTCCACCTTCCTCTTCTTTTCTCTCTCTCTCGCCCCCCTCTTCTTCTCTCCTCTCTCTCCTCTACCGTCCTCTTCTTTTCTCTCTCCCGCTCTTCTTCTCTCCTCTCTCTCTCTCTGTCTCCTCTACCTTCCTCTTCTTTTCTCTCCTCTCTCTGTCTGTCTCCTCTACCTTCCTCTTCTTTTCTCCCTCCCCCTCTTCTTCTTCTCTCCTCTCTCTCTCCTCTACCTTCCTCTTCTTTTCTCTCTCCCCCTCTTCTTCTCCTCTCTCTCTCCTCCACCTTCCTCTTCTTTTCTCTCGCCCCCCCTCTTCTCTCTCTCCTCTCTCTCCTCCACCTTCCTCTTCTTTTCTCTCCCCCCCTCTCTCTTCTCTCTCTCTCTCCCCCTGTCTCTCTCTCCTTCTTTTCTTTTCTCTCTCCCCCTCTTCTTCCCTCCTCCCTCTGTCTGTCTCCTCTACCTTCCTCTTCTTTTCTCTCTCCGACCTCTTCTTCTCTCCTCTCTCTCTCTCCTCTACCTTCCTCTTCTTTTCTCTCTCCCCCTCTTCTTCTCTCCTCTTTCTGTCTGTCTCCTCTACCTTCCTCTTCTTTTCTCTCTCTCCCCCCTCTTCTTCTCTCCTCTCTCTCTTTGTCTCCTCTACCTTCATCTTCTTTTCTCTCTCCCCCTCTTCTTCTCTCCTCTCTCTGTCTGTCTCCTCTACCTTCCTCTTCTTTTTTCTCTCCCCCTCTTCTTCTCTCCTCTCTCTGTCTGTCTTCTCTACCTTCCTCTTCTCTTCTCTCTCCCCCTCTTCTTCTCTCCTCTCTCTCTCTTCTCCTCTCCTTCTCTTCTTTTCTCTCTCCCCTCTTCTTCTCTCCTCTCTGTCTCTCTCCTCTCTCTTCTTTCTCCTTTCTCTCCCTCTCTCTGTCTGTCTTCTCTACCTTCCTCTTCTTTTCTCTCTCTCCCACTCTTCCTCCCTCTCTCTCTCTCTGTCTGTCTCCTCTACCCACCTCTTCTTTTTCTCTCCCCCTCTTTTCCCTCTCTCCTCTCTCTCTCTTCCTCTTCTCTACTCTCTCCTCTCTTCTCCTCTTCTCTCTCCCCCCTCTCTTCTTCTCTCTCTCTCTCTCCCTCTCCTTCCTCCTCCTCTCTCTCCTTTCTCTCTCTCCCCTCTCTTCCTCTCTCTTCTCTCTCTCTCTCTCTCCTCCTCTCCTTCCCCCCCTCTTCTTCTTCCTCTCTCCTTCCCCCTCTTCTTCTCTCCTCTCCTCTTCTCTCTCTCCTCTACCTCTCCTCTCTCTTCTCTTCTCTTACCTCTCTTCCTTCTCTTTCTCTCCTCCTCCTCTCTCTTCTCCTCTACTCTTCTCTCTTCTTTTTTCTCTCTCCCTCCTCTTCTCTCTCTCCCTCTGTCTGTCTCCTCTCTCTCTCTCTTCTCCTTCTTCTTCTCTCCTCTCTCCTCTCCTCTCTTCTCTTCTCTTCTTCTCTCTACCCTCTCTCTTTGTCTCTCTCTCTCCTTCCTCCTCTTCTCTTCTCTCCTCTCTCTCTGTCTTCTCTCTCTCTCTCCCTGTCTGTCTCCCTCTCTGTCTGTCTCTCTTTCTTCTTTTCTCTCTCCCCCCTCTATTCTCTCTCTCTCCTCTCTCTGTCTGTCTTCTCTACCTTCCTCTTCTCTTCTCTCTCTCCCTCCTCTCTCTTCTCTCTCTCTCTCTCTCTTCTTCTCTCCTCTTCTCCTCTCTTTCTCTCTCTCTCTTCTTCTTCTCTCCTCTCTGTCTGTCTCCTCTTCCGTCCTCTTCTTTTCTCTCTCCCCCCTCTCTTTCTCTCCTCTCTCTGTCTGTCTTCTCTACCTTCCTCTTCTTTTCTCTCTCCCCCTCTTCTTCTCTACTCTCTCTCTATCTCCTCTACCTTCCTCTTCTTTTCTCTCTTCTCCCCTCTTCTTTCTTCTCTCTCTCTCTCTGTCTCCTCTACCGTCCTCTTCTTTTCTCTCTCTCCCCTCCCTTCTCTCTTCTCTCTCTCTCTCTCTCTCTGTCTGTCTCCTCTACCTTCCTCTTCTTTTCTCTCCTCCCCCTCTTCTTCTCTCCTCTCTCTGTCTGTCTCCTCTACCTTCCTCTTCTTTTCTCTCTCTCCCCCCCCTTCTCTCTCTCTCTCTCTCTCCTCTCTGTCTCCTCTACCTTCCTCTTCTTTTCTCTCTCCCCCCTCCTCTTCTCTCCTCTCTCTCTCTTTGTCTCCTCTACCTCCTCCTCTCTTCTTTTCTTCTCTCCTCTCTCTGTCTGTCTCCTCTACCTTCCTCTTCTTTTCTCCCCCCCCCCTCTTCTCTCCTCTCTCTGTCTGTCTGTCTCCTCTACCTTCCTCTTCTTTTCTCTCTCCCCCTCTTCTCTCCTCTCTCTGTCTGTCTCCTCTACCTTCCTCTTCTTTTCTCCCCCCCCCCTCTTCTTCTCTCTCCTCTCTCTCTCCTCTACCTTCCTCTTCTTTTCTCTCTCTCCCCTCTTCTCTCCTCTCTCTCTTTGTCTCCTCTACCTTCCTCTTCTTTTCTCTCTCCCCCTCTTCTCTCCTCTCTCTGTCTGTCTCCTCTACCTTCCTCTTCTTTTCTCCCCCCCTCTTCTTCTCTCCTCTCTCTCCTCTACCTTCCTCTTCTTTTCTCTCTCCCCCCTCTTCTTTCTTCTCCTTACCACCCCCCCCCCCCCCCCCCCCCCCAAAAAAAAGCTTTATTGGCAGGACTCGTATATATATATATATATATATTTTTTTTGCACTGCTAATGCAATTGAGAATTTATTATGGGTTGGATGTGAGCGATGAGGACTGACTTGTACAGTATTAGGGGTAAGGGATAAAATAATGGGGGACAGGGGGTGAGTCCAGTTCAGGGGGATTTAGAAATCCAGGTTTTCTCATGTCTCAGTGTGTTACATGCTGGAATATATTGTGCCTCTACCCGCTCTCTCCACCCTCTCAATCTCTCGCTCACCACTGCTAGATTCACACACGGCTATTGAGTCACCAGTTGCTCCCAAGCTGGCCACACATGCCGTGATCTGATTGAACAATCTACTTTAGCTTTGCTGACAATCATGAAGTGCTGAGCGCCTTGCCGCTTGGTTGGTACATAAAGTGAAGATTGCCTAGAAACTGTACAATCAGGTTGTAATGTGTGTGAGTTCTTCATTTGTTGAATAAACTGATCGATCGCCTATATCTGCCTCCATTCTCTTTCCTTTTGTCAGCTGCATAAAGCTCTGCTGTCAGTTTAGATCGGTGAAGGAACAACAAGCTTGCAAATTGCTAAAAGCTTGTAAATCAGAATTACAAATTTCTCTGTAGAAAAATATCTATACAGGAACTCCTCACTTAACGACCAGGTTTCCCGTTCCAACGACCAGGTCGTTACCTACTTAAATACCGGGCACTTACGCCCCCTTCCTGCCCAGGCCAATTTTCAGCTTTCAGCGCTGTCGCTGTTTGAATGACAATTGCGCGGTCATGCTACACTGTACCCAAACAGAATTTTTATCATTTTGTTTCCACAAATAGAGATTTCTTTTGGTGGTATTTGATCAACTCTGTGTTTTTTATTTTTTGCTAAACAAATAAAAAAAATACCTAACATTTTGAAAAAAATAAATAAAAAAAATTTAGAAAAAAAAAATGTTTTTCTTTCCTTTCTGTTATAACATTTTGTAAATAAGTAAGTTTTCTCCTTCACTGATGGGCACTGATAAGGGGGCACTGATGAGGTGGCACCAATGAGGTGGCACTGATGGGCACTGACGTTGGGCACTGATGGGTGGCACTGATATGCACTCATGGGTGGCACTGGTGGGCACTGATAGGCGACAATGATGGGCACTGATAGGCTGCACTGATGGGTACTTATGGGCAGCACTGATAGGCGACACTGCTGGGCACTGATAAGCGGCACTGATGGGCATTTATACGTGGCACTGATGGGCACTGATATGTGGCACTGATAGATGGCATTGATAGGCATCACTGATGGCACTGACAGGCACTGGGGATTGGCATTTCCCCGGTGGTCTAGGGTGGCATACCTGGTGGTCCAGTGTGGTGGCCATCCCTGGCGGCATCCTGGTGGTCCTGGCTGGGCATCCGAGGGGGGGCTGCGCTGATACAATCAGCACAGACCCTCCCCTGTCAGGAGAGCAGCCGATCGTCTCTCCTCTACTCATGTCTGTCAGATGCGAGTGAGGAAAAGCCGATCAATGGCTCTTCCTGTTTACATCGTGATCAGCCGTGAGTGGACACGGCTGATGACGTGGTAGAGAGCCTCTGTCAGAGACACTTTACCGAGATCGGTGTAGTGGCGTGTCAGACTGAAACAACGCAGTCGCGGTCGTTCTGGAGGGCCGTCATATGACGTCCACCCAGAACGAGAGCCCCGCTGCCCAGCCGTCATTTGAAGGCGGGCGGGTAGTGGTTAAACAAATTGTTTGATAAACTTGGAGCCACAAGTAATCAATAGTTTAACCACTTCAGCCCCGGAAGAATTTACCCCCTTCCTGACCAGAGCACTTTTTGCGATTTGGCACAGCGTTGCTTTAACTGACAATTGCGCGGTCATGCGATGTGGCTCCCAAACAAAATTAGCGTCCTTTTCCCCCAACAAATAGAGCTTTCTTTTGGTGGTATTTGATCACCTCTGCGGTTTTTATTTTTTGCGCTATAAACAAAAAAAGAGTGACAATTTTGAAAAAAAAAACACATTATTTTTTAATTTTGCTATAATAAATATCCCCCAAAAAATATATAAAAAAAAAAAATTTTTTCCTCAGTTTAGGCTGATACCTATTTTCCTACATATTTTTGGTAAAAAAAATAGCAATAAGCAATTATTGATTGGTTTGCGCAAAAGTTATAGCGTTTACAAAATAGGGGATAGTTTTTATGGCATTTTTATTAATAATTTTTTTTTTTTTAAATGCCGGCGATGCACGATTTTTATCGTGACTGCGACATTATGGCGGACACATCGGACATTTTTGACACATTTTTGGGACCATTGTAATTTATACAGCAATCAGTGCTATACAAATGCACTGATTCCTGTGTAAATGACACTGGCAGTGAAGGGGGTTAACCACTAGGTGGCAGTGTAGGGGTTAAGTGTGTCCTAGGGGTGTGTTTTTAACTGTGGGGGGCGTGGCTGTGTGTGACACGTCATTGATCTCTGCTCCGATCACACGGAGCAGAGATCAGTGACGCTGTCACTAGGCAGAACGGGGAGATGCTTGTTTACATTAGCATCTCCCCGTTCTTCCTCTCTGGAAGATCGTGGGTATCCCTGCGGCGATCGAGTCTGCGGGACTCGCGACCCGACTTACGGAGCTTCCCGCAGGCGCGCGCCCACTAGCCGCCTCTCAAAGGTACGTGATTCTGCCTGTACGTGTCCTTCTGCCGCAGTATATCTGCGCGAGGCGGTTAAGCATTCTTTTTTTTAACAAGAAAGCGGTTAAGCATTCTTAACTACTGTATTCTGAAAAAAAGGTCTAAACACAAAACTCCAGCTCAATAACATTGTTTTAATTTGCATAAGTAAAGAAGACATAAGAAAATTCGGTACTGTAAAATACAATGTTGTACAGGGCGTTGTTTGGGTGGGGAGAGCTGGTCGTAAGTCCGAGTGGTATTATTTCTTAGATTTACAGTGCCTAGAAAAAATATTCATACCCCTTGAAATTTTCCACATTTCGTCATGTTACAACCAAAAACGTAAATGTATTTTATTGGGATTTTATGTGATAGACCAACACAAAGTGGCACATAATTGTCAAGTGGAAGGAAAATTATAAATGGTTTTCAAATTTTTTTTTACAAATAAATACCTGAAAAGTGTGGGGGGTACATTTTTATTCAGCCCCCTTTACTCTGATACCCCTAACTAAAATCTAGTGGAACCAATTGTCTTCAGAAGTCACCTAATTCGTAAATAGAGTCCACCTGTGTGTAATTACATCTCAGTATAAATACAGCTGTTTTGTGAAGCCCTCAGAGGTTTGTTAGAGAACCTTAGACCCCATACATACTATTAGTTTTTCTGCAGATTTTCGACTTCAGATTTACCAAAACCATGTAGTGCAAGGGCCTGCCCGATTGCATACAAATTGAAACTCTTAAGGTTTGACCTCATATTATATGGATTTTGGTAAATCTGAAGACAAAAATCTGCAGAAAATCCAATAGTGTGTATGGGGCTTTAGTGAACAAACAGCATCATAAGGGCCAAGGAACACACCAGGCAGGTTAGGGATAAAGTTGTGGAGAAGTTTAAAGCAGGGTTAGGTTATAAGAAAATATCCCAAGCTTTGAACATCTCATGGAGCTCCGTTCAATCCATCATCCGGAAATGGAAAGAGTATGGCACAACTGCAAACCTACCAAGACATGGCCGTCCACCTAAACTGACAGGCCGGGCAAGGAGAGCATTCATCAGAGAAGCAGCCAAGAGGTCCATGGTAACTCTGGAGGAGCTGCAGAGATCCACAGCTCTGGTGGGAGAATCTGTCCACAGGACAACTATTAGTCGTGTACTCCAAAAATATTGCCTTATGGAAGAGTGGCAAGAAGAAAGCCATAAGAAGTCCTGTTTGTAGTTTGCAAGAAGCTATGTGGAGGACACACCAAACATGTGGAAGAAGGTGCTCTGGTCAGACGAGACCAAAATGTAACTTTTTGGCCTAAAAGCAAAACACTGTTTGGCATAAAACTAACACTGCATATAAAGCTGAACACACCATCCCCACCGTGAAACATGTTGGTGACAGCATCATGTTGTGGGGATGCTTTTCTTCAACAGGGACAGGGAAGCTGGTCAGAGTTGATGGGAAGATGGATGGAGTCAAATACAAGGCGATCTTAGAAGAAAACCTGTTATGCCGCGTACACACGGTCGGAATTCTCGTCGGAAAAAGCTCTGATGGTTTTCAAACTGTCTTGCCTACACACGGTCACACCAAATTCCGGCGGTCAATAACACCACGCCCTAAAAAACGTTCAACTGCACTATAAAAGGGAAGTTTAATGCTTCCGAGCATGCGTCGGAATTTTGCGTGTCGGAATTGCATACACACGATCAGAAAATCCGATAGAAAGGTTTTCAGTCGGAAAAATTAAGAACAGGTTCTCAATCCAAAGTCTGTTGGAAATTCCCACAGAAAAAGACCGATGGGCATACACACGGTCGTAAAATCCGATGAAAAGCTCCCATCGGACTGTTTCCATTGGAAATTCCAATCGTGTGTACGTGGCATTAGGGTCTGCAAAAGACTTGAGACTGGGGTGGAGGTTCACCTTCCAGTAAGACAACGACCCTAAACATACAGCTACAATGGAATGGTTTAGATCAAATCATAGTCATGTGTTTTTTAACATTTTTAACATTATATTAAAAGGTGTGATTTTACCTGCATTTTCTGTCTCTGTCTGATTCATGGTTCCTGACAGTTATGAATACTTTTTCAAGGTACTGTATATTGCAGCAAAAAATAAAGATTGGCAAGGTCCACAGTAATCAGTTTTTCCAGAAGAGCTTACACTCCAATCAGAGACACAAAGCACTCATATCCATGTTATAGGACTGCTGAAAGTCTTTTCACCTACTAAAACTGTATGTTTTCATTATCCACTTCTGAACCTAACCTACTCCTATTTTTAACCTAACCTTGGTCATCAACTTAACCCCTAAGTCAGGTTCTCAAACTTTACTCTAACCCTTATCTTCAGCCTAACCCTTAACTCTTGTCCTCAACCTAGTCCCTAAATATGAACTCATCCCAGACCTTTACTCTAACTCCTAATCCTATCTTCAGCCTTTCAACCTGGTCCCCAACTTCTAGTCACTAACCCTAGTCCTCAATCTAACCCCTATACAAAATCTGCAACCTAAATCCTAATCCTCAACCTAACCCTAATATTCAACCTAACCCCATATTTGAATCGTCAACCTAACCCCATATTTGAATCGTCAATCTAGCCCTCAAATCTTGGCATTCACCCTATCTTTAACCTAACCCCTAAATCTAGCCACTAACCTACGCTCTCAACCTAACCCCTAAACAAAATCTGCAACCTAATCCATAACTCTAAACCTCAATCTAATCCCTAACCTTAGTTCTCAACCTAACCTCTAACCCAAATCCTTAACCTAACTCCAAATTCTTGTACTCAGTTTAGCCCCTAAATCTTAACCCAACCCAGTCTTTCACCTTAACTCCTAACCTGGAACTTCAGTCTAACCCCTAACCTTATTCTAGCACTAACCCTTTCCCTCAGCCTAACCCCTCGACAAAATCTGAACCTAACCCCAACCATTAAACATATTCCTTAGCCTATTCCCTAACCCTAGTTCTCAGCCTAATTTCTAATCTGAATCCTCAACCTAACCCCTAACCTGGGTTCTCAACCTAACCTTTAATCCTAATCCCTAACCTAACATTTTTTCCTATTCTTCAACCTAACCCCTAACCTGAGATCTCAACCTAACCTTTAACCCTAATCCTTAACCTAAGCACAAATTAACTCAATTTAGCCCCGAAATCTTAACCTAACCCAGTCCTTCACCTTAACTCCTAACCTTAAACTTCAATCTAACCCCTAACCTTAATCTAGCACTAACCCTCCAGCTAGCCTAAACAAAATATGCAACCCAACCGTAACCCTCAACCTATTCCCTAGCCCTAGTTCTCAACCTAATCCAAATCTTTAATCTAGTCCCTAATCTTCAACCTAACCCCTAACCTGGGTTCTCAACCTAACCTTTAATCCTAATCCCTAATCTAACATTTTTCCTATTCTTCAACCTAACCTTAACCTGAGATCTCAACCTAACCTTTAACCCTAATCCTTAACCTAAGCGCAAATTAACTTGATTTAGCCCCGAAATCTTAACCTAACCCAGTCCTTCACTTTAACTCCTAACCTTAAACTTCAATCTAACCCCTAACCTTAATCTAGCACTAACCATCCAGCTAGCCCCTAAACAAAATATGCAACCCAACCGTAACCCTCAACCCATTCCCTAGCCCTAGTTCTCAGCCTAATCCAAATCTTTAACCTAGTCCCTAATCTTCAACCTAACCCCTAACCTGGGTTCTCAACCTAACCTTTAATCCTAATCCCTAACCTAACATTTTTCCTATTCTTCAACCTAACCTTAACCTGAGATCTCAACCTAACCTTTAACCCTAATCCTTAACCTAAGCGCAAATAACTCAATTTAGCCCCGAAATCTAAACCTAACCCAGTCCTTCACCTTAACTCCTAACCTTAAACTTCAATCTAACCCCTAACCCTAATCTAGCAATAACCCTCCAGCTAGCCCCTAAACAAAATATGCAACCAAACCTTAACCCTCAACCTATTCCCTAGCCCTAGTCCTCAGCCTAATCCAAATCTTTAACCTAGCCCATAAACTTCAACCTAACCTCTAACCTGAGTTCTCAAACTAATGTTTAATCCTAATCCCCAACCTAACCCTTTATCCTAATCTTCAACCTAACCGCTAACCCCAATCTCCAACACCCAACTCTAACAACATGGCAGCAGTAAAATATATAAGGACACCTTAACCCTTTTGGGGTTGGTGTACCGTTTTAAATGGAACCTTTCAGAATTTATATACAGAGCTGCTATTGCCCATCTGTTGTTTTAAAGATGCAAGCTCCAGATTTGTTTTTATAAACCTTCCTTCAATAACAACTGAGCAATTGATCTGCAACAAGCAAGCAGCAAGTGAAGTCTAAAAATCCCTACTCTGCATGCTTGCTCCAGAAACTTGACTCTACTAGTTCTGAAACCAGGATTAGATAAAAACTCCCCCCGGAGTCGGCACCTTTTAAAATCGAAGTCACCAACGGCAGCTCCTATTTTCTATCCTCGCAAGTTCTCTTTAAATTAACCAAGTGTTGACAACCAAAACCCATCTTTATGAGTTTGCATAGTTGAAGTCAATTTTTATTTTTTGGCAGGTAAAAAAAAATCAGTTTTACATGGAGCCACTTCATTTAATAAAAACGTTTTCTGCAGTAAACGCCAGGACAGGTGCCAGGCTTGCTTGGTCCTCCTTTATTTCCTTTGCCACAGTTCAATGAGCTGCCAAGACCATAAAAAACGGCACTGTGTGGGTTTTAAATGGAGCAGCGCGGTGACAGCGCGGCGATACGCTGGGTGACTACTAGGCGGCGTCTAACCTGTCATACTGGCTCTGTGCCACCTGTCCAGCTGCCAGCACAGTCCGCCCTCTAGCCAATATAAATCCATTTTTACCGGAAATGGATTAAAAGGTGCCAAGGATGATGTGAACGCGAGGGATTCTGAGCTCTTTGTGGCCTCAGATAACTTCTGCAGCAGTGAAGCTATTGGCGTATCGTACATGTCCCGCGTTAGTCTTCACAGCCACCTTTTCTATGGAATTGTAACAGGGTTAACTTAAAGGGACACTGTTAGTTTGCCCATTCAGGACAAAATTATATCGTCTGAACATAACACACCCTCCACGGGCATGTAAACTTGCCCAACCAAGCTCTCCCACTGCATCCCCGTCTGTCTAAGCTCTGGTGTCAACTGGTGTCGGAGCTCAAACGAGGGCTGGCATCATAGTAGCCCCCATATGACAGTGTTTTGGCCTGGTAATTGGCCACTTAGGGCAGAGCACTGTCACATGGTCCCACATGCTCCCACGCAGGGGCGGACTGACAACTCATGGGGCCCCCGGGCAATAGAAGATTATGGGGCCCCCAGGCAATCAGAGATTATGGGGTCACACAGTATACACACACACACACACAGTATACACAGACATGTTTCTATTGGCTGAGAAGGTACTGGAGAGGTGGGGCAGCTATAATCTTGGACTTTTTAGACCAAAAGGATGTCGGTAAGGGACATTTCAGAAACAGATGTAAAAAAAAAAAAAAAAAACACAGATTTTTACATACTGTCCCTGGTTTTACTGAGGCTGGCGACCCTGATGGGGCCCCCTAGTGGCCCGGGGCCCTCGGGAAGGGCCTGAGTGGCCGAATGGTCAGTCCGCCCCTGCTCCCACGTACCTAGAAGTACTATTTCGTTAGCAAAGGGTCAGCATTGTGGTGAATCAGAAAAGGAGCATGGAGGTTAAGTATACATGCCTTCAACACCGGATATCCCCCCCCAACATCTGACTAGCCCTTAGATAGAATTCACTTTTTCTATCTATCACCTGGAAAACCCAACCCTTTACCTATAGGGGTAGCTCTTTAAAATTTGAGATTTAGAGCAGGTGGCTAGCAGCCCTTCACTTGCACCCAAAGCTCTAACTATAAATAGACTATCTGGTGAGTCTAGTCATTAGGATGTATCAGCCATTCTCAACCAGGGTTCTGTGGAAGCCTAGGGTACCTCCAGAGGGTGCTTTGAGTGGTGGGTGTTGACCTCCTATTGGGTGACGCCTGCATAGTTCCAGGCTCAACATCACTAGGCAGAGCCAAGTGCATAAGGTTTCTGTAAGGATGGCGTCCTGATCACCACACTAAAGGAGGCATTCTTCCCACTGGCCACCAATATAAGGGGCCTTCTTCACACTGACAACCCATGCATTCTTCCCACTAGTCACCAATTGTAAGGATCATTCTTCCCACTGACTGCCAATGTAAGGAGTATTCTTCCCTCTGGCCACCAAAATCAGGAGCATTCTTCTCACTAACAAGCCAAGCAGGAGACATTCTTCCCACTGGCCACCAATATGAGGAAAAAGTTTTCCGCTGACCAACAATGTAAGAGGCATTTTTCCCACTGATCACCAATGTAAGGAGCATTAATCCCACTGATGACCAATGTAAGAGGCATTCTTTCCACTGATCACCAATGTAAAAAGCATTCTTCCCACTGACCACCAATATAAGGAGCATTCTTCCCACTGACCACCAATGTAAGGAGCATTCTTCCCACTGACCACCAATATAAGGAGCATTCTTCCCACTGACCACCAATGTAAGGAGCATTCTTCCCACTGATCCCCAATGTAAGGGGCATTCTTCCCACTGACCACCAATGTAAGGAGCATTCTTCCCACTGATCCCCAATGTAAGGGGCATTCTTCCCACTGACCACCAATGTAAGGGGCATTCTTCCCACTGACCACCAATATAAGGAGCATTCTTCCCACCAATCACCAACGTAAGAGGCATTCTTCCCACTGATCACCAGTGTAAGGAGCATTCTTCCCACTGATCCCCAATGTAAGGGGCATTCTTCCCACTGACCACCAATGTAAGGAGCATTCTTCCCACTGATCCCCAATGTAAGGGGCATTCTTCCCACTGACCACCAATGTAAGGGGCATTCTTCCCACTGACCACCAATGTAAGGGCCATTCTTCCTACTGACCACCAATGTAAGGGGCATTCTTCCTACTGACCACCAATGTAAGGGGCATTCTTCACACTGACCACCAATATAAGGTACATTCTTCCCATTGACCACCAATGTAAGGAGCATTCTTCACAATGACCACCAATATAAGGTACATTCTTCCCATTGACCATTAATTTAAGGGACATTTTGTCCCAATAACCACCAATGTAAGGGGCATTCTTCCCACTGACCATCAATGTAAGGGGCATTCTTCCCAGTCCCACTGACCACAAGTGTAAGAGACAGTCTTTCCAGTCCCACTGACCACCAATGTAGGAAGTATTCTTCCCACTGACCACCAATGTAAGGAGCATTCTACTTACTGATCACAAATGTAAGGGACATTCTTCCCACTGACATGAATTTCAATAAAAAGTTTCCCATAATATTATATGCAGATCTATCATATTTTATATATATTATTTACCGATAAAAGTTTCCCCTGTGTAGACAACCAAAAGCCATGAGACCTCTACTGAGTGCCGCCATTTTGGACGTGATGTCAACAGCCCCAGCAGAATGTTGAAAAATGTGGGGGGGGGGGGAGACAAGAAGTGGGAAAAGATGAGGGAGAGATAGAGGGAGAGGAAGAGATAGAAGGTGGAGGGAGGGAAAGAGAGAGAAGGGAGGAGAGAGATGGGGGAGATAGAGAGGGGGGGAGATAGAGAGGGGGAGATAGAGAGGGGGGGAGATAGAGAGGGGGAGAGATAGAGGGGTGATAGAGGGGGAGAGAGAGAAGAGGGGGGGAGAGAGTAGAGGGGGGAGAGAAGAGGGGGAGAGATAGAGGGGGATAGAAAGAAGAGGGGGAGAGAGAAGAGGGGGGGAGATAGAGAGGGGGAGAGATATAGAGGGGGATAGAGAGAATAGGGGGGAGATAGAGGGGGGAGAGAGAGGAGAGGGGGAGAGATAGAGAGGGGGAGAGAGAGAAGAGGGGGAGAGGTAGAAAGAGGGGAGAGAGAGAAGAGGGGGAGAGATGGAGAGGGAGAGAGAGAAGAGGGGGAGATGTAGAGAGGGGGGAGAGATAGAGAGGGGGGGGGAGAAAAGAGGGGAGGGATAGAGAGGGGGGAGATGGGAGAGGGGGAGAGAGAAGAGGGGGAGAGATAGAGAGGGGGAGATATAGAGAGGGGGGATAGAGAGAGGGGGGATAGAGAGGGGGGAGAGAGAGAAGAGGGGAGAGATGGAGAGGGGGGAGAGAGTGGAAAGGGGGAGAGAGAAGAGGGGGAGAGCTGGAGAGAGAGAGAAATGGGAAGAGGGGGAGAGAGAGGGAAGGAGAGAGAGGGGGGGGAGGGAGAGTGTGGGTAGGGTTTAAGACGCCCTAGCAGAGACACTGTGGAGAGAGAGAGCATGGGGGAGAGAGAGAAAGCGAGATAACGGGAGGAAGAGAGTGGAAGAGAGGGAGATAAATGAAGAGAGAGGGAGGGAGGGTGAAATAGAAAGAGGGAGGGAGAGAGAGAGGGGGAGAGAAAAAGAGCGGGAAAGGGACAGAGAGAGGGGGGGGGAGAAAGCGGGAGGATGAAAAAGTGGAAGAGAGAGATGTGGGGAGGGAGAAAGAGAGAGGGAGGAGGGAGAAAGAAGGAGGTAGAGAGAAAGAGAAGGGGAAAAAGAGTGTGAGAGAGGAAGGGAGGGGGAGAGAGGGAGAATAGAAGAGTGAATGAGCAGGTTGGAGAGGGAGAAGGGGGGGGGGGTAGAGGGGGAGGAAGAGTGAGGAAGGAATAGGAAGGGAGGGTGAGAGACAGCATGGGGAAGGAAGAAAAGGAGGGATGGAGATCGGGGGAGAAAGAGAGAGGGAGGGGAAAAAATAGAGCACGGGGAAGGGGCAGAGAGAGGAGCGAAAGAAAGAGCAAGGAAGAGAGAGAGAGAGAGAGAGAGAGAGAAGGGGGATAAGAGAGGGAGAGAGAAAGAGAAGGGGAGAAAGAGTGTGAGAAAGGAAGCGAGGGAGATCAAGGTGGAGAGGGAGGGGGGAGAAAGAGGGAGGGAGAGAGGAAGAGAGTGAGAGCAGGAGGGAGGGGGAGGGAGAGAGAGAGGGTGGGGAGGAGAAAGTTAGAAAGGAGTTAGAAAGGTAAAAAAAAAATCCATAGTTTGATGGAAGGGCGGTTGGGATTATATTGTGTATAGAGCACACACTATGCGGAGGGTTCCATACTTTGCCTAGTAGCGGCAGGCATGTTCAGTGAATTCAGTGTGATATATATATATATATATATATATATATATATATATATATATATATATATATATATATATATATATATATATAATTAATGACCTGCTGTGTGGGTGTTTATTTTTGAGACTTTTGGGCTGCATTGGGACCCAAGGCCGGGTGGGCTAAGAAGTGGTGACCGTCATACCTCTCAACTTTTTAAGATGGGAATGAGGGACACCTATTGACAAAAGTATGCAGGCATAGGACACACCCCTTGCCACGCCCCCTTAAAGGAGAATTGTACAAAAAAACAAGATTGGTTAAACCCACAAGTGCTTGATTTATATTGGCTTCTGAAATGTACAAATGCAGCAAATTTAGAAATTGGGTGAAAGGTTTAGCTGTGGGAAACACTTTTTGAAAGATAAAAAAGTGCATTTTATATACAGCTATATAGATCAGACCAAAATGAGGGACAAATGAGGAGGAAAGAGGGACAGAGGGACATTGCTTCAAATCAGGGACAGTCCCTCAAAATCAGGGACAGTTGGGAGCTATGTTGACCATTAATCTGCATGCACATCCCAAAACATTATTATGTTCACAGTGGAAGAGATTGTTGGTAGACTTTACTACCACATCCTGGTTAGCACTAGGCACTGGTGACGTAGCCAGGTGCCCCCTGGGAAGGCTACATCACCACCAGTGCCTTCTCTCACGTGACCTCACTTGGTTTGCTATTATTATTCAATAGCAATGCACACCAGGTCACACGTAGATGCATGAGATTGTGTCACGTGTGCTGTATGAGACCTGTGTGTGATTGCTCCATGGCTCGATCATGAACAGCACATGCTAAAGATAGGCTGCCTGTCCTTGGTTTATATTAGGGCTAATTACACTATTGTCCCATTTGGCATTGCCAGGGGTCACAGAGCAAGGAGGCTGAGGGGCCCGGGGGGCACATCAACATTTTGCTATGGGGCCCCATGAATTGTAGTCACACCCGTGTGTGTGTGTGTGTGTGTGTGTGTGTGTGTGTGTATGTGTGTATGTGTGAGTTTATCTTTGTTTAGAAAGAGAACAAAGAGGTGGAAATAGAGAATAAGAAGCAGATGGTGAGTTGGGAGGGAGAAGGAAGGGAAGGGAGAGGATTAGGCTGCTCACAGATACCGTCCACCCTCCCTGAGGGCAGAACATCCTCCGATACTGCCTGGTGAGCACTTCATAAACGTGCAAGGTCGGCTCTGCCCACCCAGCATGTTAATGTCAAGGCAGAAAAGAGGAGGGAGAAGCTGGGCGGTGCAGGCATCGCCAACACTGCTTATCCCAGGGCAGACCAATAGCAATCAGAGGTTCAATGACCCACCCCGATCTCTGTCCCTCGAGACAAGTTATTTGGCAGTGTGCCCCGGCTCTTATAGCCATAGGGATGATAGACGTTTCTTTCCATAGCTTCTTGTTGTATACAGTGCCTTGAAAAAGTATTCATACCCCTTGAGATTTTTCACATTTTGTTATGTTACAGCCAAAAACGCCAATGTATTTTATTGAGATTTTATGTGATAGACCAACACAAAGTGGCACATAATTGTGAAGTGGAAGGAAAATGATAAATGATTTTCAAATTTTTTACAAATAAATATGTAAAAAGTGTGGGGGGTACATTTGTATAGCGCCCCCCGGAGTCAATACTTTGTAGAACCTCCTTTCTCTGCAATTACAGCTGCAAGTCTTTTTAGGGATGTCTCTACCAGCTTTGCACATCTAGAGAGCGACATTTTTGCCCATTCTTTGCAAAATATCTCAAGCTCTGTCAGATTGGATGGAGAGCGTCTGTGAACAGCAATTTTCATATCTTGCCACAGATTCTCAATTGGATTTAGGTCTGGACTTTCTAACACATGAATATGCTTTGATCTAAACCATTCCATTGTAGCTCTGGCTGTATGTTTGGGGTCGTTGTCCTGCTGGAAGGTGAAACCTCCTCCCCAGTCTCAAGTCTTTTGCAGACTCCAACAGGTTTTCTTCTAAGATTGCCCTGTATTTGGCTCCTTCCATCTTCCCATCAACTCTGACCAGCTTCCCTGTCCCTGTGGAAGAAAAGCATCCCCACAACATGATGCTGCCACCACCATGTTTCACAGTCGGGATGGTGTGTTCAGGGTGATGTGTTGTGTTAGTTTTCCACCACACATAGCATTTTGCTTTTAGGCCAAAAAGTAAAATTTTGGTCTCATCTGACCAGAGCTCCTTCTTCCACATGTTTGCTGTTTCCCCCACATGGCTTCTCACAAACTGCAAACAGCACTTCTTATGACTTTCTTTTAACAATCGCTTTCCTCTTACCACTCTTCCATAAAGGTCAGATTTGTGGAGTGTACGACTAATAGTTGTCCTGTGGACAGATTCTCCCACCTGAGCTGTGGATCTCTGCAGAGTTACCATGGACCTTGTCTTGGTAGGTTTACAGTTGTGCGATACTCTTTCCATTTTCGGATGATGGATTGAACAGAGCTCTGTGAGATGTTCAAAGCTTGGGATATTTTTTTTTATAACCTAACCCTGCTTTATACTTCTCCACAACTTTATCCCTGACCTGTCTGGTGTGTTCCTAGGCCTTCATGATGCCTTCATGATGCTGTTTACTAACTTTAACAAACCTCTGAGGGCTTCACAGAACAGCTGTATTTATACTGAGATTAAATTACTCACAGGTGGACTCTATTTACGAATTAGGTGACTTCTGAAGGCAATTGGTTCCAGTAGATCAGGGGTAGGCAACCTTTTGAGCACAGTGTGCTGAATTTTTTTTTCAAAAAAATTGAGCGTGTACCTCCCTGCTCATCTGCCCCACCACTGTACACCCCTGTTCATCTGCCCCACCACTGTACACCCCTGTTCATCTGCCCCACCACTGTACACCCCTGTTCATCTGCCCCACCACTGTACACCCCTGTTCATCTGCCCCACCACTGTACACCCCTGCACATCTGCCCCAACATTGTACACCCCTGCACATCTGCCCCACCACTGAACCATCTTCTCATCTGTCCTAACAGTGAACTTATCTGCTCATCTGCCCCACCACTGTAATCCACTTTCTCATCTGCCCCATGACTGTACCTCCTGCACATGTGTCCCACCTCTGTTCCCCCTGCTCTTCTGCCCCACCACTGTAACCCCTGCTCATGTGTTCCACCGATGTACCACCTTTCTCCTCTGCTCATCTGTCCCACCAATGTACCTCCTTTTCTCATCTGCCCCGTCACAGAACCCCCCTGCTCATCTGCCCCATCACTGTACCCCCCTGCTCATCTGCCCCATCACAGAACCCCCCTGCTCATCTTCCCCATCACTGTACCCCCCTGCTTTTCTGTCCCACTGCTGAACCCCCTTCTCATCCCTCCCACCACTGTAACCCTCCTGCTCATCTGCCCCATCAATGTACCCCATTTCTCATCTGTCCCACCACTGTATCTCCCTGCACATCTGCTCCACCGTCGTATCCCCATGCTCTTCTGTGTCACTAGTGAATCACCTTCCCATCTGTCCTAACAGTGAACCCATCTGCTCATCTGCCCCACCACTGTAACCCACTTTCTCATCTGCCCCAGCAATATACCTCCTGCACTTCTGTCTCACCTCTGTACCCCCTGCTCTTCTGCACCACCTCTGGAACTTGACTGGCCTGCACAGCGTCCTGACCTCAACCCGATAGAACACCTTTGGGATGAATTAGAGCGGAGACTGTGAGCCAGGCCTTCTCGTCCAACATCAGTGCCTGACCTCACAAATGTGCTTCTGGAAGAATGGTCACATAGACACACTCCTAAACCCTGTGGACAGCCTTCCCAGAAGAGTTGAAGCTGTTATATCTGCAAAGGTTGGGCCAAATCAATATTGAACCCTACAGACTAAGACTGGGATGCCATTAAAGTTCATGTGCGTGTAAAGGCAGGCATCCCAATACTTTTGACAATATAATGTTATACACTTTTCTATGAAGGTTACAGTCTCCAGCTGGTTATTGTTGCATCACCCATAACATTCAAGCCGATTCCAGGAACGTGAGCAAAGGAAATAATGACAGCAATTACTATCACTCCTGTCTCACATTAAGTCTACCATACAAGGTCTGGCTGGAAACAATAGACTCTCTGCAGTCTCTAATGATATGAAACACCCACAATGCTTGTAGACCCAGGATCAGCATTGCGGGTGTTGGTGGGTGGAACAGAGGGAGACCATCAAACGTCCATTCGCTGATCTCCCCTCCAGCGAATGAACACCAAAGCAACATGTATTATGTCACCTCTGGGTTTGGCTGTCCCTTCCCCATCTGCTGTGGCCAGGGAAGCAGGGAATTGAGCATGATCTGGACATTAGCATTAACGGAGGGCAGGGGAGACATCAGGGGTCTAACTGACCCCTCTTGTCTCAGTAAAGAGAACCTGTCATTACAGTGTGCTATCACATGGAGGTCTATTGGCCCCCCCATGTGATAGCAATAAAGTTAATCAAAAAAGAAAAAAGTAAAAAAAAGCAACATATAGTTGTAAATATAACAATTGATGACTTGATGGCATTGTATACTTTAAAGTGCAATGTCTCCTGACTACACTGGAACTTGTTTATTTTTCAAAAAAAAATAAAAATAAAAATCTCATTTAAAAAAAGCAACATATAAAAAACTGATGGAGGCAGATAAGAAGGAGCGGAGTCAAAGAGGAAGACAAAGAACGAGGGAAGGAGGAAGAGATGGAGGAAAAGAAAAAAGTGAGGGAGAGAGATAGAGTAAATGAGTAAGGCCCCTTTCACACTGGGGCGGGAGCCGCGGTGACGTTTTAGCTGCGGTATTAGCTGCGGTATTCGCCCGCTCGCGGTGCGGTTTTACCCCCCGCGAGCGGCCGAAAAAGGGTTAAAGACCCCCCGCAGAGCGCCGCCGTAGCGGCGGTATTGCCGCGGTATTACCGATTACCGCGGTGTCCCATTCAAATCAATGGGAAGGAGCGGTATAGGAGCAGTGATTACACGGCTCCTATACCGCTCCAAAGATGCTGCTAGCAGGACTTTTTTTACCGTCCTGCTAGCGCACCGCTCCAGTGTGAAAGCCCGCCGGCTTTCATACTGGAATGAATGGGGCCGGATTTTTTCAGGCGGTGTACAGGCGCTATTTTTAGCGCTGTTCCGCCAGAAAAACGCCCCAGTGTGAAAGGGGCCTAAGAGGGACAAAGAGCAATAGAGAGGGAGTAATAACAAGAGAGAGAAAGATAGATAGATAGATGGAAGGAAGGAGAGTGAGAGAGATTTAGGGGAGGAATGTGAAATAAATAGAGAGAGAGAGACGGAGGGAAGGAAAGAGAGGAAAAGAGGTAAGAAGGGAGGAACAACAAGAAAGAGAGAGGGAAGGATGGAGAGAGAGAGAGGAACAGAATTAAGGGCAGAAAGAGGGAGAGAGATGAGATAAAGGGAGGGAGAGAGTGAAGGAAAGAGAAGAGGGGAAAAAGAAAAAAGAGATAGGGGGAAGGAGAGAGAGGTAAGGAAAGGAAGGAGAGAGATGGAGGGAAGGAAGGAGAGAGAGACGGAGGGAAGGAAGGAGAGAGAGATGGATGGAGGGAAGGAAGGAAGGATAGAGATGGAGGGAAGGAAGGATAGAGATGGAGGGAAGGAAGGAGAGAGACAGATGGATGAAAGGAAGAGAGAGATGGAGGGAAGGAAGGAGAGAGACAGATGGAGGGAAGTAGAGAGAGATGGAGGGAAGGAAAGAGATAGAGAGAAATGGAGGGAAGGAAGTAGAGAGAGATGGAGGGAAGGAAGGAGAGAGACAGATGGAGGGAAGGAAGGAGACACATGGAGGGAATGAAGGAGAGAGAGATGGAGGGAAGGAAGGAGACAGAGATGGAAGGAAGGAGAGAGAGATGGAGGGAAGGAAGGAGAGAGACAGATGGAGGGAAGGATAAAGAGACAGATGGAGGGAAGGAGAGAGATGGAGAGAAATGGAGGGAAGGAAGTAGAGAGAGATGGAGGGAAGGAAGGAGAGAGACAGATGGAGGGAAGGAAGGAAGGAGAGAGAGATGGAGGGAAGGAAGGAAGGAGAGAGAGATGGAGGGAAGGAAGGAGAGAGAGATGGAGGGAAGGAAGGAGAGAGACAGATGGAGGGAAGGAGAGAGATGGAGAGAAATGGAGGGAAGGAAGTAGAGAGAGATGGAGGGAATGAAGGAGAGAGAGATGGAGGGAATGAAGGAGAGAGAGATGGAGGGAAGGAAGGAGAGAGAGATGGAGGGAAGGAAGGAGAGAGACAGATGGAGGGAAGGAAGGATAGAGATGGAGGGAAGGAAGGAGAGAGACAGATGGAGGGAAGGAAGGAGAGAGACAGATGGAGGGAAGGAAGGAGAGAGACAGATGGAGGGAAGGAAGGAGAGAGAGATGGAGTGAAGGAAGGAAATAGACAGATGGAGGGAAGGAAGGATAGAGATGGAGGGAAGGAAGGAGAGAGATGGAGGGAAGGAAGGAGAGAGAGATGGAGGGAAGGAGAGAGAGATGGAGGGAAGGAAAGAGACAGATGGAGGGAAGGAGGGAAATGGAGGAAAGGAAAGAGAGGCGGAGTGAGAGATATGGAGAGAGGGAAGGAGAGAGATAGAAGGAAAGGAGAGAGAGATGGAGGGAGGAAAGGAGAGAGAGATAGAGGGAAGGAAGGAGAGAGAGATGGACTGAAGGAAGGAGAGAGAGATGGACTGAAGAAAGGAGAGAAATGGAGGTAGAGAGCTGAAACGCCCTTGCCTGGGAAGAAGGGGGCTGAGGCAGTATGTGACTAGGTTGGGGGCCACACCACCTCCCCGTGCCTCAGGGATGTCTCTCACTCACAGTGAATTGAGAATTGCAGAACGGGGACATAAAGTTCTGGACGCTCGCAGGGAACGCAGTGAATGCTCGCTAGACCTGACTATGACTCACAGAGGGAATGCACATTCATTCAATAACAAATACTGGCGAGACACTCTCAGATATTCTATAGCAAAGCAACTGATTCAGCCGCGGCAGGGAATAATTGCGCTGGCACAGAATTTGCAGGTTTCCAACAGTAGAGCTCGAACAGCAGAACAGGCTGCTAACAAATCTTCTCCAGGATGCTGGCAATCATTTACATTAATGCAGAAATCAGTTAGCAAGCAATGTCCATCTATCACTCAGTTCACTGGGGCTTCCCATAGAAGTAAGTGGGTCTTCAATCTCTGTGTGCAATACAATAATAGAAGCTTTAGTAGCTAATGCTGGACTCCTCCTCTCATTGGACGCCATCTGAGGTTTCAATGAGAGATAGGAAGGCTAATGCCGCGTACACACGGTCGGAATTCTCGTCGGAAAAGGATCTGATGGTTTTCCCCTCGGAACTCCGACGGAATTTCGCTCAAACTGTCTTGCCTACACACAGTCACACCAAATTCCGACGGTCAATAACACCGCGCCTTGAAAAACTTTCGACTGCACTATAAAAGTTTAATGCTTCTGAGCATGCGTCTAATTCTTTCCGAGCATGCGTCGGAATTTTGGGTGTCGGAATTGCATACACACGATCGGAAAATCCGATCGAAAGGTTTTCCGTCGGAAAAATTAAGAACAGGTTCTCAATCCAAAGTCCATCGGAAATTCCAGAAAAAGACCGATGGGCATACACATGGTCGGAAAATCCAATGAAAAGCTCCCATCGGACTGTTTCCATCTGAAATTCCGACCGTGTGTACGGGGCATAAGCCTCTTGAAGGAGGCAGTCACTGCTGTGTGCCTTAGCTAACCCCTGCTTTGGGGATGTTTTTTCTTGACATGAATTTTTGTTTAGAAACAGTGGCGGCCGGTGGTCAAAATTTTTTGGGGGGGCGCAAACAAACTGAAAAATTCAGAAAAAAAAACCCCATCAATTGCAGCCTCACTGCACCATCAATCACAGCTACTGTACCATCAATCACAGCCACTGTGCCCATCAATTGCCGCCACTGTGCCACCAAACGCAGCCACTGGGCTCATCAATTGCCACCACTGTGCCATCAAACGCAGCCACTGTGCCCATCAATTGCCGCCACTGTGCCCATCAATTGCCGCCACTGTGCCATCAAACGCAGCCACTGTGCCTATCAAACGCAGCCACTGTGCCATATCAAATGCTCCCACTGTGCCAACAAATGCTGCCACTGTGCCCATCAAATACAGCTACTGTGCTCATTTTATGCAACCACTGTGCCCATCATATGCAGCCACTGTGATATCATATGCAGCCACTGTGCCATTAAATGCAGCCACTGTGCCCATGAAATGCAGCCTCACTGTGCCCCATCAAATGCTCCCACTGTGCCCCATCAAATGCTCCCACTGTGCCATATTAAATGCTCCCACTGTGCCCCCGCCCGCCGTCTGTATTTACCCTGTCTCGGTGGCGGTAGGACAGCTCCTCAATGTCTTCTCCCGTCCTCTGTTCCCGTCCTCTGCTATGATTTGACGCCTGATAGGCATCCAATCACAGCGCCTGAAGTTTCAGCCAATCAGGTGATGGGTAACAGATCAGAGCACCTTATTAGCGGAGAGGCGGTTTAGTGTTAGGAAAGTGAATATTCATTCGCCTTTCTAACACAGCTGAGTGACCTGCGAGCGCCCAGCATGGCACTCGCGTGTAACCTTTTTTGACGTCTATTAGAGCCTATGGCGTTAAAAAAAAAAAAAAAAAAACTCTGCCACTGTAATTCAGGCGCCCGGCTATAAAACACATCCAATAAAAATACTGGAAAAAAAAAATCTAATTTCTTCATAAATTTAGTACAAACATATTCCGCTACATGTTTTTGGTAAAAAAAAAAATCCCAATAAGCGTATATTGATTAGTTATAGCGTCTACAAACTATGGGAGATTTTTTTCTAGTAAGGGTGGTGATCAGCAACTTATAGCGGGATTGCGATATTGCGGCGGACACTCTGACCCTAACTAACACTTTTTTCGGGACCAGTGACACTAATACAGTGATCAGTGCTAAAAATATGCACTGTCACTGTACTAAAGACACTGGCTGGGAAGGGGTAAGCATCGGGGACGATAAAAGGGTTAAATGTGTTCCTAACCCGTGTTTTACTATACTGGTGGAAGGTGCTTTTACTAGGGGAAGAGATGAAATGTATTCCCTGAGAGGTGACCTAGCTTGTGTGGCTTTATTGCAGCAGAGGAAAGGCAGGTGGCTGTGCTGTGTGGCAGAGCTGTGTAGATTTCAGGACTGGATAGACAAGTCCTTTGGTAGGTATATTTATGTGTATTTTTCTGTTTGCAGAGAATTATTTAAATACTGTATAAAACCTCAATATGTGCTCATTGAATATACATTGTGGTGCTCCTCTGGGACCAGTCCTGAGGCAGGTGCGGGTTTCTGGCTCTTCGGTAATTGAGTTCTGAGGATGGGATTGTGACGGTTATAAATCAGGAAATGTTTTCATCTGATGGATAGAGAGGAGTCGGCTTCTCCCAGCAAGGCTTTGAGCTCATGCCGAGGCTTTGTTCCCTCTTGGCTGCTTCCACACACTGTCAGTGATGATACAGCAAGACTCTCAGAGCGGTGCAGCCGGGGGGATAGCGGTGCAGCCGGGGGGATAGTGGTGCAGCCGGGGGAATAGAGGTGCAGCCGGGGGGATAGTGGTGCAGCCGGGGGGATAGTGGTGCAGCCGGGGGAATAGAGGTGCAGCCGGGGGAATAGAGGTGCAGCCGGGGGGATAGCGGTGCAGCCGGGGGAATAGAGGTGCAGCTGGGGGGATAGCGGTGAAGCCGGGGGATAGCAGTGCAACCAGGGGGATAGCAGTGCAGCTGGGGGAACAGCGGTGCAGCCGGGGGATAGCGGTGCAGCCGGGGGGATAGCGGTGCAGCCGGGGGGAAAGCGGTGCAGCCAGGGGGAATAGAGGTGCAGCCGGGGGGATAGCAGTGCAACCGGGGGGATAGCAGTGCAGCTGGGGGAATAGAGGTGCAGCCGGGGGATAGCGGTGCAGCCGGGGGGATAGCGGTGCAGCCGGGGGATAGCGGTGCAGCCGGGGGGATAGCGGTGCAGCCGGGGGGATAGCGGTGCAGCTGGGGGGATAGCGGTGCAGCCAGGGGGATAGCGGTGCAGCCAGGGGGATAGCAGTTCAGCCGGGGATATATTGGTGCAGACGGGGGGGATAGCAGTGCAGCCGGGGGGATATCAGTGCAGCCCGGGTAATATCGGTGCAGCCGGGGGATAGATGTGCAACCGGGGGGATAGACATGCAGCTGGGGGGAAAGGGGTGCACCGGGGGGATAGCAGTGCAGCCGGGGGATAGAGGTGCAGTCGGGGGGATAGATGTGCAGCTAGGGGGATAGAGGTGCAGCCGGGGGGATAGCGGTGCAGCTGGGGGGATATCAGTGCAGCCGGGGGGAAAAAGGTGCAGCTGGGGGGATAGAGGTTCAGCTGGGGGGATAGTGGTGCAGCCAGGGGGATATCGGTGCACCCGGGGGATAGAGGTGCAGCCGGGGGATAGCGGTGCAGCCGGGGGATAGCAGTGCAGCCGGGGGATAGCTGTGCAGCCGGGGGATCCCAAATCTCTCCTTTACCCTTAAAGAGGAAGTAAACGTCCATCTTTGAAATGGAACTATAGCTAAGCCTATAATAAGCCTATATATAATACCTATAGGCAGTGTAAAAGTGTACCATTTAGGAGATAGTTAGTGTATATGCAGCCAGTAAAAACACTGGCGCATGCGCCCTGAAGGAACGGCCTTCCGTGCCATTCCAGAGCCCTGTGCCGTAAATGGCGGCTCCCGCGCGCATGTGAGGAAATTACGTCATCGTGGCTCCGGCCAGTCCCAGTGCCGGAGTCTGTGAACCCGGAAGCAAGAAGGCTGAAGATGAAAGCTGTCTCCAGAGGCTTTGTTTTCAGGTAGGTCTCACATAATGTGCTAGTACGCAATGCATACTAGCACATTATGCCTTTGCCTTGCAGGTAAGAAAGAAAGAAAAAACAAAACGTGCAGCGGTTTACCACCGCTTTAAAAGCAAAAGATCCCAAAAAATAGTTTTGATCTTTTGCATTAAAAAAAAAAAATTTGGTTAGTTCCAGCCTGGACCGGAAGTGACATCATGACATCGCTCCGGTCCTCCAAGGCCCTAGAGGCGATTGATGACAATCTAGTCTTTGATCGCATGCAATGTCTAACTTTGCAGGAGTGGGAACTGGCCCTTAACCACTTCAGCCCCGGAAGGTTTTACCCCGTTAATGACCAGGCCATTTTTTGCAATACGGCACTGCCATACTCTAACTGACAATTGCGCAGTCGTGCGACGTACCCAAACAAAAATTCTGGAGATCCGAGGGGAACACGCAAGGAAAATAAAAAACAGCATTTTTGCTTGCACATGATTGGATGATAAAATCAGCAGAGCTTCCCCTCATATTAAATCTTCCCCTCAGATCCAAGTGCACTTGTAGTGCAAAGTGGATTTGCCTTTTTTTATTTATTAATTATTATTTTAATTTATTAATTATTATTATTATTTATTATTAATTTGTTCCGTTCCATTTGTTTAGATGCGGCATTCATTATTTTGGATAATTCGTAACTTCAGATAAATTCGTATTCATTGTGTTCACTAACAGCCAAATTTGAAAGGAAATTCTAATACCTGTAGTTTAATCATTAGTTATTATTAGTAGAGCTGCACAATTAATCGTTAAAAAATCGTGATCTCGATTCAACCCCCCTGACGATCTCTATTGCAGAGATTCTTTCATATAACAAGCAGAGAGACTTATCTGCTCACTCAGCTGTCAAAAGAAAACATCCAGGCAGTCTGCCAAGTTTTTAAAATGAAACATTGTAACTAACTCTTCCTTCTTAGATCAAAGGGATAAACTTCTGTGTGTAAAGAAAAAAATCCAGGCAGTCTGCCAAGTTTTTAAACAAGGTGTAAATGCAGGAAGTTTAACCACTTAAAGTCTAAATCTTTTTCTGACACTTCTTTCTTACGGTAAAATCTATATTTTTTGCTAGAAAATTACTTGGAACCCCCAAACATTATATATATTTTAGCAGAGACCCTAGGGAATAAAATGGCAATTGCTGCAATATTTTATGTCACACTGTATTTGCCCAGCGGTCTCTCAAACGCAATTTTTTGGGAAAAAATACACTTCAATAAAAAAAAAAAAAAAGAAACAGTAAAGTTAGCCCAATTTTTTTTTATTTTAACCACTTGACCACTGGGCACTTAAACCCCCCTTCCTAACCAGTGCTTCGGTGCTCTCACACTTTGAATGCCAATTACTCAGTCCTGCAACACTGTACCCAAATGAATTTGTTGTCCTTTTTTTCACACAAATAGAGCTTTCTTTTGGTGGTATTTAATCACTGCTGGGTTTTTTATTTTTTGCGCTATAAATCAAAAAAGACTGAAAATTAGGTAAAAAAAATAAAATAAATTATTTGTTTCTATTAACATTTATTGCAGAGTATTGGCAGAGTATTGGCGAGTATTGGCAGAGTATTGGCGAGTATTGGCAGAGTATTGGCGAGTATTGGCAGAGTATTGGCAGAGTATTGGTAGAGTATTGGCGAGTATTGGCAGAGTATTGGCAGAGTATTGGCAGAGTTGCAGAGTATTGCACAGTGTTGGCAGAGTATTGCACAGTATTTGCACAGTGTTGGCAGAGTATTGCACAATGTTGGCAGAGTATTGCACAGTGTTGGCAGAGTATTGCACAGTATTGGCAGAGTATTGCACAGTGTTGGCAGAGTATTGCACAGTATTGGCAGAGTATTGCACAGTGTTGGCAGAGTATTGCACAGTATTGGCAGAGTATTGCACAGTGTTGGCAGAGTATTGAACAGTGTTGGCAGAGTATTGCACAGTGTTGGCAGAGTATTGCACAGTATTGGCAGAGTATTGCACAGTGTTGGCAGAGTATTGCACAGTATTGGCAGAGTATTGCACAGTGTTGGCAGAGTATTGCACAGTATTGGCAGAGTATTGCACAGTGTTGGCAGTGTATTGCACAGTGTTGGCAGAGTATTGCACAATGTTGGCAGAGTATTGCACAGTGTTGGCAGAGTATTGCACAGTATTGGCAGAGTATTGCACAGTGTTGGCAGAGTATTGCACAGTATTGGCAGAGTATTGCACAGTGTTGGCAGAGTATTGCACAGTATTGGCAGAGTATTGCACAGTGTTGGCAGAGTATTGAACAGTGTTGGCAGAGTATTGCACAGTGTTGGCAGAGTATTGCACAGTATTGGCAGAGTATTGCACAGTGTTGGCAGAGTATTGCACAGTATTGGCAGAGTATTGCACAGTGTTGGCAGAGTATTGCACAGTATTGGCAGAGTATTGCACAGTGTTGGCAGAGTATTGCACAGTATTGGCAGAGTATTGCACAGTGTTGGCAGAGTATTGCACAGTATTGGCAGAGTATTGCACAGTGTTGGCAGAGTATTGCACAGTATTGGCAGAGAATTGCACAGTATTGGCAGAGTATTGCACAGTATTGGCAGAGTATTGCACAGTGTTGGCAGAGTATTGCACAGTATTGGCAGAGTATTGCACAGTATTGGCAGAGTATTGCACAGTACTGTCACAGAGCAGCGCTGTGGGCACTACACATCCAGCCCACAGCGCTGCTGCAATCTCTCCCGCACTCCGCTTCTCCCCTCTCGCTGTACCGATCGGTACAGAGAGGGGAGGGAGGAACCGGCGTGGTATCAGCGTCCGTTTACCGTGATCCGCGATGCGCCGGGTCCTCGGGACCCTGCGGTCGTGGATGTTCTCGAGTGCGCGCCCCAGGGGGCGCGCGGGAGCAAGATTCTGGGAGGACTTCCCACGGACGTCCACCCAGGATCAGCCGACTGCGCTGTAGCCGTCTTTCGGCTATGGCCCGGTCGGCAAGTGGTTAATGTGAAAGATGATCTTACGCCGCGAGAATCGTGATCTATCTTCTAAGAAAAAAAATTGTGATTCTCATTGTAGCCAGAATCGCGCAGCTCTAATTATTAGTTACGGTAGTTATCATTTGGAATTTTTGGATTTTCGTTCTTTCATATTTTCATATTTTCTTTCTATCTTCGGATTTTAGAATTTTCTTGTTTATAAATTTTCGAATTACGAATTACGAATTTACGAATTTAGGAATTACGAATTGTCGAATTTACGAAAAAAGCAAAAAACAAATGAAGCGAAAACGAACACATTTTTCGGCAGTGCACGTGTCTAGTAGACGACAGGATTTACATTATTGCGTCATCTCTCGGCCTTGCAGACTAATGCACAAAAAAACAGACCAAAAATACATGCGCAGCTTTTCCTAATCACTTGCTGCATTTTCATCTGAGAGCATGCAACTGCATCCTAATGGGAACTATTTGCATTTAACAAGAACGCCCATCAAAGTGAGTCCAAATCTTTTGGTCGAATTTGTATTGCTTTTATTTTTTCACCACCGGATGAAGAACCAATGTATAGGAAGCGGTGCTGTCCCTTTAAATCCTCCTTCGCCCGGTCCACCCAGCGAATGGCGCACCGCTCCATGCATATCTGCTGATAGGCGCAGTGCAAACAAAAGCTGTTTACACGACCCGTACACTTTCCAGCTGCTCACAACTTCCAGGAACTGTCTCTTGTTTAAAAGATTTGTCGATAAAAATCTTTGTCACTTGCAATAAAGTTCAGTCACGGAACGCATGGCGGGTGAGAATACACGCAGGTGGTGTGCAGAGCTGGCCTTCCCCTTTAGGCTTCATTCACACCTGAGTGTAGCGTCTTTGAGTGCTTTTCCGTCGTTCTTTGCGCGTTTTCTAATGCGTGATTTTGGCATGTTTTTGTGCGCGACTTGCGCATTTTTATACAGTGTTTTTGAGCATTGCCGTTTTTTTTATTAGCCAATAGAGAAAACTATTGTCTGTTGATTGATTTGTTCCTAGGTAGTTCAACTTTTTTAGCTTTTCCATAAGCTTTTATTTATTTATTATTATTATTATTATTATTATTATTATTAATTTATTTATAAAAAAAAAAAATGTCAGTAAAGGTTAGGTTAGGGTTAGGATTAGGAGTTGGGGTTAGGGTTATTTCCTATTATACAAATAATAATAATAATAATAATAATAAATGGAGAAATAAATGTAAAATAAATACACAAATAAATAAAAATCATAAATAGAAAAATAAATAAATGTAATTAATTAATAATAAGTAACAATAAATAAATAATGAATCCTTAACTTTAACCCTTACCCCTTAAAAAATAAAATAATAAATAACTAAACACCTTAACCCTAACACAAAATAAATATATACACTATTATTATTATTATTAATAATGTATTTTTTTGTTTGAGTTTAGGTGTTTATTGTTATATTATTATTAATAATAATAATAATTTTAAAAATTAATAATAATAAATAATTTATTTAATATGTTTTAAGGTTAGGCTTAATTATTATTTATTATTGTATAATTACATATTATTAATTTATTTTACTTATTTATGATGATTTTTATTCATTTGTGTATTTATTTTACATTTATTTATTCATATATTATTACTATTTAAATTTTTTCATTTGAGCAGAAAACCAGGCAAAAACGCATGACAAAACGTGCGAATGGCGCGTTTCCATTTATTTCTGTGAGAATCAAATTATGCCAAAAACACTCAAATCTGCCCGATTCGAGCTACAAAAAAAGCTCAAGAACTTTTTTGCGCTTCAAGCGACTTGGAGTGGAGAAGAGAATAATTGATTTTTTTCCCCCCTCCAGCATTTGGAGCTTCAAGCTGTGTGAAGAGCATGATAAAAAATGAGTTTGGGTACAGTGTAGCATGACCGCGCAATTGTCATTTAAAGTGCAACAGCGCCGAAAGCTAAAAAATGGCCTGAGCAGGAAGGGGGTGTAAGTGCCCGGTAGGCAAGTGGTTAATGGGATAATAATAAAGCTGCTTTGTTGGTGATACTGATGGAGTTTATTGCAAACAAATTTGCAAAGGCTTTTTTTTTTCTAGTGATATCAAGAATAATATTATTATGTTTTTTACCACAACACCATTATCCTGTAGTTTTTAAGATCAAAGATACAACTATGTTGGTGTTCCTTATCAATTTTACATTGTATTTTTTTTTAAATGTAACTCCCAAACTGTAATTTGAAGTAAAACACATAGCCAAGTATTATTCTACACAATTTTTTTATTGTGCATTAAAAAAAGAAAACAAATAAAATTAGACATGATATCTGCCAATAGAACTTAACCAAAAAGTGCATTCTATGCATCCAAAAATATAGAAATTTAACAAATCAAATCATTATTATTTAACCAAAAAAATAATGTCAAATCAATAACTCCAAGGCCAATAATAAATAACACGTTATCTCCTCCGATTCCGCAACATGTCTGGTTGACGAAAGGCCGCTCAGAAACGAACTTAAAAGTGCGAAATGAAAAGCGCGAATCAACACTCACCAAACTTCTACTAACATGAAATTAACAGAAGGAGCCCAAAGAGCTGAAAAATAACGTAGTACGTCACTACGTTCGTGTTTGTTGGCCGACAATTCCTTGCCGTATGTATGCAAGACAAGTTTGGCTCACGCCCTTCGGACAAAAGTCCACGGTTTTGTTGGCCAACAATCCGATCGCGTGTACGAGGCTTTAGACACATCCCAGAGGGGCGTGACACAGCCTGTGACTGGCAGAAATCCACCCACACCATGTTATTGCCAAAAATAATAAAGATTAGAGCCAGTGCGCTCCTCTTCCCTCTGATGTTTCAGTTTGTGGGCGGGGCCCTCAGCGACTGATGGTCCTGCATTGTACACGATGACATCAGCTGGCGAGCGTCGGAGTGCAGAAGAGTATCGACTTCAGGGGAGTGGTCACACAGAGAGGAGGAGCCTATGGGAACAATGGATAAGGGAACTTAAATGGCTTTTTAATGGTACCCTAGACAAAATAAAAGGCACATTTAACCCTTTCAGTGCTAGGGGAGTCCCCCCCCCCCCCCCAGGAGAGTTTTTTTTTTACATTTCCCTGGAGTGCACCTTTAAATCCGATCTGCCCAGGTAAAATCAGGGCCGGATTTACATCTCAGGAGCCTATAGGCAGAGAACCCCTAGTAAGACCGACTTTTTTTTTTCTTGATATTATTATTATACAGGATTTATATAGTGCCAACAGTTTGCGCAGCGCTTTGATAAATTGCCTAGGAAATGCAAAATTTCAATAAAAAACAGATGCATAAAAAACTACACCATTTTTTGGTATAATATAAAAGACGAGGTTGGACTGAGTAAAAAGCTACCCAACATGTCACACCTTTTTCAATTTGTGTGCACCTAATGGCGACATACTTCAGTAGCCTATATTTTCTATAGTCAACTCTTCAAAAGGTCATCAGTTTAGTGTCGCAGAGAAGGTCTTGTGCTAGAATTATTGCTTTCACTCTGGCGTGTGCAGCAATATCTAACGTGCAAGGCTTTTTTTTCTCAGAGAATAGATGCAGGAACTCCCCCTTTCCGAGTCACCCCTTTTCTCCGCCCCCTACCCACCTCCAAGCACCATTCCTTGGTTCCATTCCCTACTCACCCCTGAGCACCATTCCTTCCGCCCATCCCCTACCCACCTCCGAGCACCATTCCTTGGTTCCATCCCCTACCCACCTCCGAGCACCATTCCTTGGTTCCATCCCCTACCCACCTCCGAGCACCATTCCTTGGTTCCATCCCCTACCCACCTCCGAGCACCATTCCTTGGTTCCATCCCCTACCCACCTCCGAGCACCATTCCTTGGTTTCATCCCCTACCCACCTCCAAGCACCATTCCTTGGTTCCACCCCCTACCCACTTCTAAGCATCATTCCTTGGTTCCATCCCCTACCCACCTCCGATCACCATTCCTTGGTTTCATCCCCTACCCACTTCTAAGCACCATTCCTTGGTTCCATCCCCTACCCACCTCCGATAACCATTCCTTGGTTCCATCTCCTACCAACCTCCGAGCACCATTCCTTGGTTACATCCCCTACCCACTTCCAAACACCATTTCTTGGTTCCATCCCCTACCCACCTCCAAGCACCATTCCTTGGTTCCATCCCCTACCCATCTCCGAGCACCATTCCTTGGTTCCATCCTCTACCCACCTCTGAGCACCATTCCTTGGTTCCATCCTCTACCCACCTCCGAGCACCATTCCTTGGTTCATTCCCTACCCACCTCTGAGCACCATTTCTTGGTTCCATCCCCTACCCACCTCTGATCACCATTCATTGGTTCCATCCCCTACCCATCTCCGAGCACCATTCCTTGGTTCCATCCCCTACCCACCTCTAAGCACCATTCCTTGGTTCTATCCCCTACCCACCTCCGATCACCATTCCTTGGTTCCATCCCCTATCTACCTCTGAGCACCATTCCTTGGTTCCATCCCCTACCCACCTCCGAGCACCATTCCTTGGTTCCATCCCTACCCACCTCCGAGCACCATTCCTTGGTTCCATCCCCTACCCACCTCCGAGCACCATTCCTTGGTTCCATACCATACCCACCTTCGGGCACCATTCCTTGGTTCCATCCCCTACCCACTTCTAAGCACCATTCCTTGGTTCCATCCCCTACCCACCTCCGATCACCATTCCTTGGTTCCATCCCCTACCCACCTCCTATCACCATTCCTTGGTTCCATCCCCTACACACCTCCGATCACCATTCCTTGGTTCCATCCCCTACCCACCTCCGATCACCATTCCTTGGTTCCATCCCCTATCCACCTCTGAGCACCATTCCTTGCTTCCATCCCCTACCCACCTCCGAGCACCATTTCTTGGTTCCATCCCCTACCCACCTCCGATCACCATTCCTTGGTTCCATCCCCTACCCATCTCCGAGCACCATTCCTTGGTTCCATCCCCTACCCACCTCTGAGCACCATTCCTTGGTTCCATCCCCTACCCACCTCCGATCACCATTCCTTGGTTCCATCCCCTATCCACCTCTGAGCACCATTCCTTGCTTCCATCCCCTACCCACCTCCGAGCACCATTCCTTGCTTCCATCCCCTACCCACCTCCGCGCACCATTCCTTGGTTCCATCTCCTAACCATCTCCGAGCACCATTCCTTGGTTCCATCCCCTACCCACCTCCGAGCACCATTCCTTGGTTCCATCCCCTACCCACCTCCGAGCACCATTCCTTGGTTCCTTCCCCTACCCACCTCCGAGCACCATTTCTTGGTTCCATCCCCTACCCACCTCCGAGTACCATTCCTTGGTTCCATCCCCTACCCAACCCAAGCACCATTCCTTGGTTTTGTCCCCTACCCACCTCCGAGCACCATTCCTTGGTTTCGTCCCCTACCCACCTCCAAGCAGTATTCCTTGGTTCCGTCCCCTACCCACCTCCGAGCACCATTCCTTGGTTCCACCCCCTACCCAACCCAAGCACCATTCCTTGGTTTCGTCCCGTACCCACCTCCGAGCACCATTCATTGAGTGACATTGGTTTCACCAATGTCACTCAATGGAGCGTACTTATTGGGATGCTCCAGCCCTGGATCTTCTCCCTCTACTCTTCCTGAGTGTCACCCATCTACTCTATCCTAGTGCCTGCACCTCTTTTTCTCTACCCGCCTCTGTGCTGGCCCCTGCCTACACCTGCCGTGTACGTTCCTGGCTCTCCTTTAGTATGGAGGGTCTTCTCAGTGACTGACAGTTGCTTCCCCAGATTCAGAACCTGGGCTTCCAGGGAAACAATGTGCTTACATTTTGCACAGCAGTATTCGCCCTCGATCGGATGATCAAGGAATGCATACATGCTGCAAGATGTACAACAAGTCGCATCTCCACACCCACCGGGCATCAGACCTACTAATTTAATGAGGATTGGGGATTATATCCTGTCCAAATGACCTAACAACTAGCTTCCTGACACTAATACTCAACAAGACAATACACAGGTACTCAACAAGACAATACACAGGTACTCAACAAGACAATACACAGGTGTAACGCCGAGCGCTCCGGGTACCTCCTCCACCCCGGAGCGCTCACGGCGTTCTTCTCCCTGCAGCGCCTCGGTCGGCTCCCCTGACCGCAGGCGCTGCTTTGTTTCCGGGATGCGATCCACTGTCTGCCCGGGGATCGCATCCCGCTCCTCTCACCTGTCCCCTGCTGTCTTCCGTCGGCGTGCGCGCGAGTCCTCCTCCACTTAAAGGGCCAGCGCACAATCAATTGGTGCCTGGCCCAATTACAGTTTTCACCTAAAACTAATAAAAACCCACTTCCCCTTCCTGTCCTCGCCGGATCTTGTGTTGCCTTAGTGCCCAGTGAAAGCGTTAGTGTGTTTTGCTCCTTCTGTGTATCCAGACCTTTGCTGTTGCCCCCGACTATGAACCTTTGCCACCTGCCTTGACCCTTTGCTACGTTGACCTTGCCTCTGCCTAATCCTTGTGTACCGTGCCTGTCTCAGCTGTCAGTGGGGTCGAGTTGCTATTGGAAGACGCGACCTGGTTGCTACCGCCGCTACTAGTCCATCCCGCCTTGCGGCGGGCTCTGGAGAAAACCAGTAGCAACATTAGAACCGGTCCTCCAATACAACCCGTGCTATCGCCCCATTGGCATAGGGGATCCACCTCCTGTTCCCCGCCGTACCCGGAGCGTGACAGTAGATCCGGCCATGGATCCCGCTGAGGTCCCTCTGCCAAGCCTCTCGGATCTGACCACGGTGGTCACTCAACAAGGACAGCAATTGGCGCAGTTGACTGCTATGCTACAGCAGCTTCTACCATCTCCTCCACCACCTCCTGCATCTCCTCCGCCACGAGTTGCTGCTGCTAGAATCCGCCTGTCCCTTCCTGACAAATTCAATGGGGATCCCAAGCTGTGCCGAGGGTTCCTATCCCAGTTTTCCCTCCATCTGGAGATGTTGTCGGACCAGTTCCCCGCAGAACGGTCAAAGGTGGCGTTCGTGGTTAGCCTACTATCTGATAAGGCCCTAGCCTGGGCCACACCACTTTGGGACTGTGGCGATCCTGCCACAGCTTCTATTCCAGCCTTCTTCTCTGAAGTCCGCAGTGTCTTTGAAGAACCAGCCCAGGCCTCCTCTGCCGAGACGGCTCTCCTGAACCTCGTCAAGGGGAATTCTTCAGTGGGCAATTACGCCATTCAGTTCCGCACCATGGCATCTGAACTCTCCTGGAACAATGAGGCCCTCTGCGCGACCTTCAAAAAAGGTCTATCCAGTCATGTCAAAGATGTGCTGGCCGTATGTGAGATTCCTGCCACCCTGTCTGAACTCATCCAGCTATCCACCCGCATTAACATGCGTTATACCGAAAGACGCCTAGAGCTACGCCAGGAAAAGGACTTTGGTCGCGTCAGGCGGTTTCCTCGCCTGGCACCTCTCTTCCAGAATCCTCTGCAACCCGTTCCTGCTCCTCCTGCTGAGGAGGCTATGCAAGTGGATCGGTCACGCTTGACCACTCAAGAGAGGACTCGCCGCCGAGACCATAATCTGTGCCTGTATTGCGCCAGTCCCGATCATTTCTTAAAAGACTGCTCTATCCGCCCTCAGCGTCAGGGAAACGCTCGCACCTAGCTAACGTGGGAGAGGCGCTGCTAGGTGTGGATTCTTTCTCTCCACGTCTGACCATTCCTGTGAGGATTTCTCTGACCAAGAGATCCTCTTTCTCCGGTGTGGCCTTTCTGGACTCTGGTTCGGCAGGAAACTTCATTGAAGCCTCACTCATCAACAAATTGAATGTTCCATTTAAAAGGGGGGGAAATAGAAGAGGCCTCACGCCTCAGGGATTTTTTGTTGGTGGTATCTGGATCTTAGTAAGGTATAAACTAGTCATAGAGATGTATATAAAACATTTAGTAAATTTTATTTTCCCAAAAGGGTACAAATATAGAAAAGGACACAAATAATACATCCATACATTACAGACATATGTGTTAAATCAAGCAGGGAATTGGGTGGAGCTTCGCCATACTCAACATGTTTCACTCAATGGAGTTTCTTCAGGAGATTGATAGGTTTAGCTCAGAAGTATGCTGAAATAACAAGGTAGCGTGAAAATGCATCCTTATGAGGATTTTTACACAGTGCAAGTGTGTACGTTTATACATCATATTACAGCTTGGCTCAAATATACACATCTGGGGGTGCGAGCAATTTGTATTAAGTTAAAGATTTCACAACATTACAGAAAATACAGGGCATAGAAAGCAGACGGGATCATGAAGACATGAAGTGGAACTGGACTTACCACATATGCTTGGAGGGGTAAAAAGGAGAAAAAACGTATATAGGAGTCGATTTCTTGTCTAAAAACAATATTCGAAGTGAGAGATGATTCACTCCCGGGATGCCAGCGCGAGCACTATGTCACTTGCAGAGAGACAACACTACATAGGTATGAATGGATACGACCATTAAAGGAATGAATTAAATAATTGGGTTCAAAAAATATACATTGTAGATTGTCAACAATAGGTCATGTTAATAAAGAACTGTACCTCTTTGGAGTCTAGTGGTGTCTAAGTAAACTGAATTGAGGTAAACTCTGTTCTGAGTAAGATGCAGGTATATAATAGACCCGATCCAGAGAGGGTGTTTAAAGCGTTTAGAGTTGTATCTGGAAAATATATGGGATAGATATATTAATATCCAACAAAAAGTTGAAATGTCAGTGCCAGTCCAAAAGAGGACTGTTTAGATGTAGTAAAAAATTTTTTTTTTTTAGGAAGGATAAAGTAAAAGGTTCTTACCCCAGAAATTAATGAATAATAGCGGCTTAGGCTCACTTAGGGAGGCGATTAGCAAGCCTCAATTCCCAGTGTGCAAAGGCTCCTGACAGGGATTCGCTGGCAGGGGGAACTGCCTAAAGTTGTGTGCTCTCCGACCCGGCGGCGTCTGACATCATCGCCGGGTCGCGGGCGTTTTAAAGGCAGTATTTGGCGCCAAAAGCTCCAATTGCGTATTGCGCATGCGTCGGCGGCAAACCACGTCGCCGACGCATGACGTCAGACGTCGCGCCGCTGGACAGCGGCTCGGCGGCGGCCATCTTTGGAGATCCTGTTTGCCCTTACCTTACTGTCAAAGAAAGTAGGGCAGCGGATCTTCCAAAGAAGAAGGGGAAACAAAGACCATGAACATGACTCATGGTTGTAACCCATCACCCTGACTAGGGGGGGGACAGAAAACCCGATCGATGGGCCGAGAGTAAGTGGCGCCATACATGCCAAAAAGGGGGGGGGTGACCGACGGGGAGCAACGAAAAGGGTCTGTTGCGCCGCAACCCGTCAGAAACCCCGGGGCGCCCGTACAAGTGACTATATGGGCCAAACTAGGCATCCCGTGGGGAGCAACTCCGACCTAAATAGAAGTGGAGCATTGAAATGCTAGGAGATAAATAGCAAATGCATTTTCACCAAGTAAATTTATGTGGCAAGTCAGCCTCTCCAGTTATGGCCCAATCTGCTTTTGGACAAAGTCATACATTAAAGATATGATCTGTGGGTATAAAACATGTACAATGACATTGGTACTGGTCCATTATTATAAAGTTTGGCAAGGAAGTAACGAAACAAATAAAAAATAAATCAAAATAAAATAAGCTAGAGAAAAAAAAAAGGAGTAATTACATTACTGTCATAATATAAAAGTACAGTTGTTCAGAGAAATGATTTGAAACTGAGAGCATCGTTTAAACCAGGAAAAAAGGTGGCTTTGAGATCGAATATCCAACGAGCCTCACGTTGGAGTAAAATACGGTCGTAATTGCCACCCCTTTCTCCTGGGGGTACATGCTCAAGTGCGAAAAAATGCATTTTTTTGTCATCATGGGCATGATAGAGTCCCATGTGACGGCTAATTGGAGTTTCCATCTTTTTTCCTTGTACCAGGGTTACATGATCCCTTATACGGTGGAAAAATGGTTGTTTGGTTTTGCCAATATAAAAAGCTGTACATTCACATAGCATAATATATACTATGCCAACTGATTGGCAGGTCACTAAGAATTTAGGTTTAAAGATTCTTTGATTGGGTAACGTGATTTGTTTAGATGCATATATGTAACGACAAAAGTTACATTTGTGACAGGGTTTACTTCCCACTTTTTTTTTCGGGTTAGAGCACCCCTCTTGGGTTGGAACATAATGACTCCGTACAAGAGTATCTCGAAGAGACCGAGATCTCCTGTAGGTAATTTCAGGGTGATCCCCCACATGTTTGGATATCAAGGGATCAGCCTTGAGCAAATACCAATATTTGTCAAAAATTCTTCGCACCTGAGCATGGTGTCCAGAGAAACGGGTGATGATTCTTATGCCCGGATCAGTGGTGGATGCTCTAGTTCCGTGAATGAGATTAGAACGGTTTTGTTGCTTGGCTTTCAAGTAAGACTTTTTTAAACAAGTTGAACTGTAGCCACGATGTTGTAAACGCTGCTGTAGTTTTTTGGCTTCCACTTTAAAGTGGGAGTCTTGGCTGCAGTTTCGTTTAACACGAAGGTATTGTCCGTATGGTACACTGGCTATCAAGGGACTGGGATGAGAGCTCGTAGCGTGTAGAAGTGTGTTAGCAGCTGATGACTTACGATACAGAGTGGTGCCAACATTGCCCTCTCCGTCAATGTAAATGGTAATGTCGAGGAAAGTTAACTGTGAGTGACTTTTTTCCAAAGCTGTGGGCGGCTCCAAAACACCCACAACAACTGACACTTCCACTTTCACTCCTAATCACTCCGTATCTGTGGCACCCTCACCAGTCGGGGGACAGGTTGAGGCTGCCACGGAATCGGGTTTTCGGACAGCACCGATCTTCACTCAACCTGTGATAGATCACAGGAAACACTTGGAATTGATCACTACACAGAGCAAACAAATGAAAACCACCTTGAAATAATTAATCTTTCTAACTACATACTCACTGAAACACAAATATCACTTTTAAAACTGGGACTCACTTTTTGCCCCACCCAATCTGTAGATGCTTTTGAATTAGTGAAAGATCTTAATCTGTTTTCACGGAAACTTATGTTCCGTCTAATGTTTGACAAATCCGGTCCCTCAGCCCGTACTGGCAACCATGCTGGCATCCCTCCTTGTCCACCTTCTCAACATCTATCTATAAATGACATAAAAGCCATGGAGGAACTCATGGAGCTGTGGGACGAGGGGCACGAGGGGCACATTGACGAGGTGGACCTGGCGGAGGCTGAGGCTCTTCTTCCTGTTCCCCCCCGTCCTTCTGCCCCCCCCCCCCCTCCTCCAGCTCCAACTCCACCGTCTCGGGAATATAAATCGAAATCTACCACCAGGAAATTTCCACTCTTTTCAGATGCTTTTGAATTAGTGAAAGATCTTAATCTGTTTTCACGGAAACTTATGTTCCGTCTAATGTTTGGCATTTACTCCGAACAAGTCATGCTCTTCTTCCTGTTCCCCCCCGGCCCCCCCTCCTCCAGCTCCAACTCCACCGTCTCGGGAATATAAATCGAAATCTACCACCTTTCCATCTTTTCAGGGCAATCCCAATGTCTGGGCATTTACCCAACAAGTCACTAATGGTTTGATCCATCTAAACCCAATCTCACTTTACAACAAAGGGAAGCCTTACGCTCCCTACAATTGGAAGCAAATATAGTTATTAAACCTTCGGACAAGGGGGGAAACTTGGTCATTATGGACAAATGCCAGTATGAGCTGATGGTCTCCCATTTACTACAAAATCGTGAATGGTATCGTAAAATACCTGAGAGTCATGTAAATTACACGATCAGTAAATTTAGACATTTACTGGGGTCTGCCTTTTTTCAGGACTTAATAACCAAAAAAACTTATGACTTTCTGAACATTTTGTTTCCCAAAACCCCCACGTTATACGCATTACCTAAAATCCATAAGAACGCCACTAATCCACCGGGCCGGCCTATAGTTTCTGGCAACGGATGCCTCACAGAGAATGCTAGTGCCTTGGTGGATGATTTTCTTCGTCCACATGTTGAGGGACTTGCCTCCTATTTACAGGATACACGAGATCTATTGAGGCCTCTTGATGGGATCTCAATACCCCCAGATTCGTGGCTCGTTGCTCTCGATGTTGAGGCCCTTTACAACTCTATACCCCATGAACTAGGGGTCAGAGTTGTGAGGGGTTTCATTTCCGAGAGCACCGAGTCATCTTCAAAATACATTGAATTAATTTTAAAGTTGTTAGAGTTTATACTCAGCAACAATATCTTCTTGTTTGGGCGCTCCCACTACCTCCAGATACAGGGCGTAGCAATGGGGACCAAGTGTGCCCCATCGTATGCCAATCTGTATCTGGGGGGGTGGGAGCGTCATCTATTTCATCTGGACTGGTACAGAATCCGACTTATTGCTTTTCTATGAAAGACTCAAGATTAACACTTATAATTTGAGCTTCACAATGGAAAAAAGTCAATCACAGTTAACTTTCCTCGACATTACCATTTACATTGACGGAGAGGGCAATGTTGGCACCACTCTGTATCGTAAGTCATCAGCTGCTAACACACTTCTACACGCTACGAGCTCTCATCCCAGTCCCTTGATAGCCAGTGTACCATACGGACAATACCTTCGTGTTAAACGAAACTGCAGCCAAGACTCCCACTTTAAAGTGGAAGCCAAAAAACTACAGCAGCGTTTACAACATCGTGGCTACAGTTCAACTTGTTTAAAAAAGTCTTACTTGAAAGCCAAGCAACAAAACCGTTCTAATCTCATTCACGGAACTAGAGCATCCACCACTGATCCGGGCATAAGAATCATCACCCGTTTCTCTGGACACCATGCTCAGGTGCGAAGAATTTTTGACAAATATTGGTATTTGCTCAAGGCTGATCCCTTGATATCCAAACATGTGGGGGATCACCCTGAAATTACCTACAGGAGATCTCGGTCTCTTCGAGATACTCTTGTACGGAGTCATTATGTTCCAACCCAAGAGGGGTGCTCTAACCCGAAAAAAAACGTGGGAAGTAAACCCTGTCACAAATGTAACTTTTGTCGTTACATATATGCATCTAAACAAATCACGTTACCCAATCAAAGAATCTTTAAACCTAAATTCTTAGTGACCTGCCAATCAGTTGGCATAGTATATATTATGCTATGTGAATGTACAGCTTTTTATATTGGCAAAACCAAACGACCATTTTTCCACCGTATAAGGGATCATGTAACCCTGGTACAAGGAAAAAAGATGGAAACTCCAATTAGCCGTCACATGGGACTCTATCATGCCCATGATGACAAAAAAATGCATTTTTTCGCACTTGAGCATGTACCCCCAGGAGAAACCGTCCTATTTTGGACTGGCACTGACATTTCAACTTTTTGTTGGATATTAATATATCTATCCCATATATTTTCCAGATGCAACTCTAAACGCTTTAAACACCCTCTCTGGATCGGGTCTATTATATACCTGCATCTTACTCAGAACAGGGTTTACCTCAATTCAGTTTACTTAGACACCACTAGACTCCAAAGAGGTACAGTTCTTTATTAACATGACCTATTGTTGACAATCTACAATGTATATTTTTTGAACCCAATTATTTAATTCATTCCTTTAATGGTCGTATCCATTCATACCTATGTAGTGTTGTCTCTCTGCAAGTGACATAGTGCTCGCGCTGGCATCCCGGGAGTGAATCATCTCTCACTTCGAATATTGTTTTTAGACAAGAAATCGACTCCTATATACGTTTTTTCTCCTTTTTACCCCTCCAAGCATATGTGGTAAGTCCAGTTCCACTTCATGTCTTCATGATCCCGTCTGCTTTCTATGCCCTGTATTTTCTGTAATGTTGTGAAATCTTTAACTTAATACAAATTGCTCGCACCCCCAGATGTATATATTTGAGCCAAGCTGTAATATGATGTATAAACGTACACACTTACACTGTGTAAAAATCCTCATAAGGATGCATTTTCACGCTACCTTGTTATTTCAGCATACTTCTGAGCTAAACCTATCAATCTCCTGAAGAAACTCCATTGAGTGAAACATGTTGAGTATGGCGAAGCTCCACCCAATTCCCCGCTTGATTTAACACATATGTCTGTAATGTATGGATGTATTATTTGTGTCCTTTTCTATATTTGTACCCTTTTAGGAAAATAAAATTTACTAAATGTTTTATATACATCTCTATGACTAGTTTATACCTTACTAAGATCCAGATACCACCAACAAAAAATCCCTGAGGCGTGAGGGCTCTTCTATTTCCCCCCCTTTTAAATATCTCCAAAATTATTGGGATTTTGGTATCACTCTCCGTTCAAACTACTTCATCTAGTCCATTATTTAACAAATTTAATGTTCCAGTTACCCGTCTCGTCAAGCCCTTTTTTATCACCTCTGTAAATGGTCAAAACCTGAACTGTATCGTGCGCTATCGCACTGAACCTCTCCTCATGAAGATTGGAGTTCTCCATCACGAAAAAATTAGCATCTTGGTGTTACCCAACTGTACCTCTGAGATCCTTTTGGGCCTACCCTGGCTCCAGCTACATTCTCCTACCCTCGACTGGTCCTCGGGGGAAATCAAAAGTTGGGGTCCTTCCTGCCACAGGCATTGCCTCAAAGCGCTGTCCATTAAACAAGTCTCTATCTCTGCCTCTCTGCCTAGTCTTCCCAAGCCTTACCGGGACTTTTCCAATGTGTTTTGCAAAAAACAAGCTGAGGTCTTGCCGCCACATAGACCCTTTGATTGCCCTATTGATCTCCTCCCTGGTACCACCCCGTCCCGTGGTAGGATCTACCCCCTCTCCATTCCGGAGACACAAGCCATGACTGAGTACATCCAGGAGAACCTCAAGAAAGGTTTCATCCGCAAGTCCTCTTCCCCTGCTGGAGCAGGATTCTTCTTCGTCGCCAAAAAAGACGGGTCTTTACGTCCCTGCATTGACTATCGTAGTCTTAATAAAATCACTGTGAAGAATCGCTACCCACTGCCTCTCATCTCAGAACTTTTTGACCGTTTGCGCGGAGCAAGCATTTTTACCAAACTGGACCTCCGGGGCGCATATAATCTCATCCGTATTCGTAAAGGCGATGAATGAAAAACTGCCTTCAACACTCGTGACGGACACTTTGAATACCTCATCATGCCCTTTGGTTTATGCAATGCCCCTGCGGTCTTTCAAGAATTTGTGAATGAGATCTTCAGAGACTTGCTGTACTCCTGTGTTGTTGTCTATCTGGATGATATCCTGATTTTCTCCTCTACCTTGGAGGAGCACCGTCTTCATGTCCGTCAAGTGCTCCAACTGCTCCGTGATAACCATCTTTACGCCAAACTAGAGAAATGTCTCTTTGAACACTGCAGTCTTCCCTTCCTGGGTTACTTGGTCTCTGGACAAGGGCTCCAAATGGATCCGGAGAAACTTTCTGCCGTCCTAAACTGGCCACGTCCTACTGGGCTACGGGCCATCCAGCGTTTCCTCGGATTCGCCAACTATTACCGCCAGTTCATTTCCCACTTCTCCACCATTGTCGCGCCTATTGTGGCACTAACCAAAAAAAAATGCGAATCCGAGGTCTTGGCCTCCTCAAGCTGATGAGGCATTTAACCACCTCAAGTCTGTCTTTGCCGCTGCCCCCGTTCTATCCAGGCCTGACCCTCTCAAACCATTCCTCCTGGAAGTCGATGCCTCCTCTGTGGGAGCTGGAGCCGTGCTTCTCCAGAAAGACTCCAAGGGCAAGAACATCACCTGTGGTTTTTTCTCCAAGACCTTTTCCCCCCCTGAAAAGAACTATTCCATTGGAGACCGTGAATTACTGGCTATCAAGTTAGCACTTGAGGAGTGGAGACATCTCCTTGAGGGGTCCATTCATCTCATCACGATCTTCACTGATCATAAAAATCTCTCTTACCTCCAGTCCGCTCAGCGATTAAACCCACGCCAAGCTAGGTGGTCGTTGTTTTTTGCCCGCTTCAACTTTGAGATCCATTTCCGTCCTGCGGACAAGAATGTCCGGGCTGACGCTGACGCTCTCTCTCGGTCCACCGATACCTCTGAGTCCGAGTGTCCTGTACAACACATTGTGCCTCCTGAGTGTTTGATCTCTTCTGCCCCGGCCTCCCTACTGCAAGTTCCCCCTGGGAAAACCTTGGTCCCCCCACGTCTTCGGCTTCAGGTCCTCAAATGGGATCACTCCTCTCATCTGGCTGGTCATCCTGGAATCAAGAAATCCTCCCAACTGATTTCCAGGTATTACTGGTGGCCCTCCTTAAAAAAGGATGTGACGGACTTCGTACAGGCCTGCGCCATATGTGCTCGTAACAAGACCCCTCACCAGAAGCCTGCTGGCCTTCTTCACCCTCTGCCTGTGCCTGAACGACCCTGGGCCCACATAGCTATGGACTTCATCACGGACCTCCCTCCTTCCCACGGCCACACCACCATATGGGTGGTCGTGGATCGTTTCTCCAAAATGGCACATTTTGTCCCGCTTCCAGGACTTCCTTCGGCACCTATACTCGCGAAACATTTCTTCCTTCAGATTTTCCGTCTTCATGGACTTCCATCCCACATTGTCTCGGACAGAGGCGTCCAATTTGTGTCTAAATTCTGGAGAGCACTCTGCAGTCAACTGAAAGTCAAACTAGACTTCTCCTCTGCCTACCACCCTCAGTCCAATGGACAAGTGGAGAGAGTCAACCAGATCCTGGGGGCCTACCTGCGACACTTTGTCTCGGCCCGTCAAGACGACTGGGCTGACCTCCTGCCCTGGGCCGAATTTTCTTATAACTTGAAAGAGTCTGAGTCTTCCTCTCAATCACCCTTCTTTGTGGTTTACGGCCGTCATCCTCTTCCCCCCCTACCCATCCCCACTTCTTCCGGAGTCCCCGCTGTAGACGAAGTCACCCAGGAGCTGTCGTCCATCTGGAAAGAGACCCAAAGGTCGCTTGCCCTGGCCTCTTCTCGCATGAAGAAACATGCTGACAGCAAAAGAAGACCTCCTCCGGTATTCTCCCCTGGCGATAGGGTGTGGCTCTCCTCCAAGTACATTAGGTTCCGCATCCCCAGTTACAAGTTGTGTCCCCGCTACCTCGGCCCATTCAAGATCAAGGCTCGGATCAATTCCGTGTCCTACAAACTGCATCTTCCTCCTTCCCTTCGCATTCCCAACTCCTTCCATGTTTCTCTCCTCAAACCCTTTGTTCTTAATCGCTTTTCCCCCAAGGTCTCCGCTCCTGCTCCGGTCACCGGCTCCTCCGACATCTTCTCCGTTAAAGAGATCCTTGCCTCTAGAACCGTCCGAGGTAAACGTTTCTATCTTGTTGACTGGGAGAACTGTGGGCCTGAGGAGAGGTCTTGGGAACCTGAGGGGAACATCATTGACAAGGATCTCATCCGCAGGTTCTTGGGTTCCAGGAGGAGGGGGAGGCCCAAGAAGAGGGGGAGACCCAAGGGGGGGGGTACTGTAATGCTGAGCGCTCCGGGTACCTCCTCCACCCCGGAGCGCTCACGGCGTTCTTCTCCCTGCAGCGCCTCGGTCGGCTCCCCTGACCGCAGGCGCTGCTTTGTTTCCGGGATGCGATCCACGGTCTGCCCGGGGATCGCATCCCGCTCCTCTCACCTGTCCCCTGCTGTCTTCCGTCGGCGTGCGCGCGCCCCCGCTCCCCAGGCGCGCGCGCGCGAGTCCTCCTCCACTTAAAGGGCCAGCGCACAATCAATTGGTGCCTGGCCCAATTACAGTTTTCACCTAAAACTAATAAAAACCCACTTCCCCTTCCTGTCCTCGCCGGATCTTGTGTTGCCTTAGTGCCCAGTGAAAGCGTTAGTGTGTTTTGCTCCTTCTGTGTATCAAGACCTTTGCTGTTGCCCCCGACTACGAACCTTTGCCACCTGCCTTGACCCTTTGCTACGTTGACCTTGCCTCTGCCTAATCCTTGTGTACCGCGCCTGTCTCAGCTGTCAGTGGGGTCGAGTTGCTATTGGAAGACGCGACCTGGTTGCTACCGCCGCTACTAGTCCATCCCGCCTTGCGGCGGGCTCTGGTGAAAACCAGTAGCAACATTAGAACCGGTCCTCCAATACAACCCGTGCTATCGCCCCATTGGCATAGGGGATCCACCTCCTGTTCCCCGCCGTACCCAGAACGTGACAACAGGTACTGTCAGACCCACGTGCACTCGCAGACCCACGTGCACACGCAGACCCACGTGCACTCGCAGACCCACGCGCACTCGCAGACCCAGGCACACTCGCAGACCCACGCGCACTCGCAGACCCACGCACACTCGCAGACCCACGCGCACTCGCAGACCCACGCGCACTCGCAGACCCACGCGCACTCGCAGACCAACATGCACTCGCAGACCAACATGCACTCGCAGACCACGATACACTCGCAGACCAACATGCACTCGCAGACCCCGATGCACTCGCAGACCCCGATGCACTCGCAGACCAACGTGCACTCGCAGACCCATGTGCACTCGCAGACCAACATGCACTTGAAGACCCACGTGCACTCACAGACCCACGTGCACTCACAGACCCACGTGCACTCACAGACCAACGTGCACTTGCAGACCAACGTGCACTTGCAGACCACAATGCACTCACAGACCCACGTGCACACACACACAATACACAAGTACTAACGATCCACACATCCTACTCAGACAAACGATCCGATTATTGTACGATCGATTAGAAAGCGATATTTGTCGTATGATTTTATGATTGTGTGTATGGCGTTAACTTCCTTTGCACTGGGCACTGCAAAAGGAGGACTGGAATTAACCCGAATTCGGATCTTAATAGTAGTTGGAGTGAAAATCATGTAGAAATGCTATGGAATAAATACATAACTGCCTCCACTGGGTTTCTTATTATCTGCCTGAAGTTCCACTTTAGCTACAAATTCGGATCGAATCTTTAAATGACATTGCGCTGTGGGGGGTGTGATCTGTCTTCTGTCCTCAGAGCCATCTGTTGCTTCTCCTTCCATTGATAATGTTCCTGTGGGCTGCCATTGTGTGGTGCGGGAGAGAGGCGCCAGTTACAACCCCAGCTTGCCGGGCGACGCTTCCAAGATCGAATCCGTGCCCCGAACAGTCCCTCCCACACACACGCAGACAGCGCCTCCGAGCCCACATCCTCTGCCAGCTTCCTCAGGCTGCTTGTCTTGGCAGAACGACTCCTGCAGAAAATCTGCCTTGTTACTCTGGGAGAAATTTGGAGAAGATTTCAGAGGGAAAAGACTTCTCAGGTGATATTAAAGTGCCCCGCTTTAATGCTCACAGTGTGCAGTGAAATCTGAGTAAGAAAGTTCAATAGAGGAGGGGAGCCTGTACAAGACTGCAGGGAAAGCTGGAGTAAGTTTTGCTTTATTGCATTAACAATATTAATTAAAATAACATCTAATGTTCCTGCCATGGAGGACCTGGTTCAGGCACTTCCTGTTATCAGGTAAGAACACTCTGTCCCTGTCTCCCAATTGTGTTCTCACCTTCAACATTGGTCATCTGAGAAAGGATTTCTGCCCCTCGTGGGAAGGCTTGCCTCAATAGTGGGAGGAGCTCACTGTGTGTGGACACTCATAGTACAGATATAATAGAGCACAGAACATTCATAGTACAGGTATACAGTGCCTTAAAAAAGTATTCATACCCCTTGACATTTTCCACATATTGTAATTTTACAACCAAAAGCGTAAATGTATTTTTAGGGGATTTTATGTGATAGACCAGGGGCGGTGCGTCCATAAAGGGCGCAGGAGCGCCGCCCCCCCTCTCCTGTCACTCTCGATACTCCATAGATAGATTCATGCATTGCATGAATCTATCTATGGTCGCTGCTGACACCCCCTATTCAGGTGTCCGGCCCCTTTTCGGTCACCGGGCGCCTGAATAACAGCGGTGGGGGTGTTTTTTGGAAACACCTGATTAGCGCCGTAGGCGCTAATAGGCGTCCAAAAAGGTGACAAGCGGGCGCAACGCTGTGCGTTCCTTGTCACTCAGCAGCAGCGTTAACAAACCGAAGGAATTCGGTTTGCTAACATTGTACGGCCCCTTAGCCAATCAGGAGCACAGGTCTGTGTTACCTATGCCCTGATTGGCTGAAACGACAGGCGCTGTGATTGGGCGCCTATCAGGCGTCCAATCATAGCAGAGGATGAGAGGAGGAGCGGGCAGGAGAGGGAATGGAGGACACGATGCCGCCGTCACCCAACACAAGGTAAGTGCAGGGCGAGGGGGGGGGGGCACAGTGGCAGCTTCTTTGCAGGGACAGCTTTGATGGCAAAGTGGCTGTGTTTTAGATGGGCAATGTGGCTGTGTTTTAGATGGGCAATGTGGCTGTGTTTTAGATGGGCAATGTGGCTGTGTTTTAGATGGGCAATGTGGCTGTGTTTTAGATGGGCAATGTGGCTGTGTTTTAGATGGGCAATGTGGCTGTGTTTTAGATGGGCAATGTGGCTGTGTTTTAAAGGGGCAATGTGGCTGTGTTTTAAAGGGGCAATGTGGCTGTGTTTTTTAAAGGGGCAATGTGGCTGTGTTTTAAAGGGGCAAGGTGGCTGTGTTTTAAAGGGGCAAAGTGGCTGCGTTTTGATGGGCACGGTGGCTGCGTTTTGATGGGCACAGTGGCTGCGTTTTGATGGGCACAGTGGCTGCGTTTTGATGGGCACAGTGGCTGCGTTTTAATGGGCACAGTGGCTGCGTTTTGATGGGCACAGTGGCTGCGTTTTGATGGGCACAGTGGCTGCGTTTTAATGGGCACAGTGGCTGCGTTTTGATGGGCACAGTGGCTGCGTTTTGATGGGCACAGTGGCTGCGTTTTGATGGGCACAGAGGCTGCGTTTTAATGGGCACAGTGGCTGCGTTTTGATGGGCACAGTGGCTGCGTTTTGATGGGCACAGTGGCTGCGTTTTGATGGGCACAGTGGCTGCGTTTGGTACAGTGGCTGCATTTGATTGGCTTTTTTTTCAGAATTTTTCAGTTTATTTGCGCCCCCCAAAAAATTTTGAGCACCAGCCGCCACTGTGATAGACCAACACAAAGTGGCACATACCATAAGAGGGAACTGGAGGGATTCATGCCGGAAGAGGCAGCGGGAAAGAACAAGCAAGGACAGTACAGGGACATCGCAAGGGGGGGAGACTGTCAGCTGTAGCAGTGCTCTCTGAGGACAGCCGCGTGCTTAAAGGGGTGTTTCAGCAAAAAAAAAAAAAATTTTAACAGTCAGCAGCTAAAAAAAAGGTAGCTGCTGACTTTTAATAAGTACACTTACCCTCCCAGGGGGCCCGCGATGTCGGTCGTGGAGGCCGAGATGTCCCTCGGCGCTCCAGTCCCAGCGCCGCCATCCTCAGTAATGGAAACGGGCAGCGAAGACTACGGCTTCACTGCCCGTTTCCTACTGCGCATGCGCGAGTCGTCGCGCGGCGCTTTGTGAATGGGGAACGCGATGTGTTGTGGGAAACACAGTTCCCATAACCTACCGCGCCCCATTCACTAGAAGACGGCGTAGGAGCAGAAGACAGAACAGCGCCACGGAACAGGAAGAAGCAGATTAGGACGATCTGCCTAGCAACAGCCATTTCTGGTAAGTAAAAAAAATATATATATATTTTTTTTTTTTCATTTAAATTTTTATTAACATTTTTATCAAGTTTTTTTTTCAGGGTGGCCCTCCACTTTAAGTCTTCATCCTTGTCCTGGGGAGTCTCCATAGAAGTGTGTGCCAGTCAGAAGGCCTGGGGAAGCAAGCAGCCAGATGAGCTGGTATCTTCTGTACCAGCAGAACTGGGCTCAGGGTCTACAGAAAGGCAGAAAGAGATGCTGTTCATTCCATATTGTACTACAGTGCCCCCCCCCCCCCCCAAAGTTTGGACTAATAGCGATTAATAGAACAATTTATTTTTAAATAAATGATAGATTGACTAACATTTTGTAACATCTTAAAGTTAAAAAATGTTAGTCATAATATGATTTATTTAAAAATAAATCGTTCTATGTGTGTGCAGTGCACTGCGGGACAACCGGACTAATAGAAGTCTATTAGGTCCTTCAATGTTAAACAAGCACGTGATTAGAGCCTGAGGTCCTAATTGGCTCGTTTTACATTGTGCTTGGGGCGCAGAGCACTGCGCCCAAACCTTCTCACTTTTGACTTTAGCGAATCAAAATTCACCATCGCGTCACGCCCAATCAGGAGGCTGAAGGTAGAACACGGAAGCTGCCGGGTATCAGAAGTCATGACAGCAGAGGATAGAGGCTCCGTTTGCAGGTAAGTACTTGGAGAGGTTTGTCCCCCCCCAAAAAAAAATGTATCACCAGCCGCCACTGTTGTACTACTTTATCCACAAAGGGACAGGATGTTCCCAGCCTGTAATAGGCAGTTGCTGAATTAACACTACAGACTGTTAGTTCACCCTGGAGTGATCAGCAGGAGCTGTACATGTGAACCAAGTTTGTGCAGGAGGAAGGAAGAAGGGGACTTTGTGTAAATAGGGAGGAAATTGTCCCCTTTGTTCAGAGTTTTGAACATTGTTCGTGTTGGAATGCATGAAGGAAATGCTGCGTGCCTGGTTATGTAGCAGTGGGGAATCCTAACTCAGCAGCTTCTACGTGTTGTGTGCTACATTTGGGGGCTCGTCCAGGATATTGCCCATGGTACCCTACATGGCCGTTGCCCCTAGCAACCAGAGATCATAGATCCAGAGACTGTTTCTTGTTATTCAAGTCCACAAGGGGATGATGGTGGGAAGCTGGAATTGTGCTTTGGTGAACTGAAAATGTCAAGTTGGTGTTCAAGAGCCGTTGTCCATAGCAAGCACGGGGAGGTTGCTGCCAACCAGCTATACTGCATGTCCAGTTGCCTCTTGTGATACACAAGAGTTTGCTCTAATTTTTACTTTCTCTATACTTCCCTTGTTGTACCATTTAGGTAATACCTATGATTTTGCCACCTTGTTACCTCTACTCTTATGCCCCATACACACAGTCGGATTTTCCGATGACTATTTCCGTCGGAATTTGTCCGAAGCTGGTGTTGCATACACACGGTCGGACAAAGTTGTCGGAAAATCCGATCATTCTGAACGTGGTGACGTTCGTTGCGTACGACGGAACTACGTAGAGGCTAGTAGCCAATAGCTTTGGTCTTGTAATGTGATCTGAGCATGCGTGGCACTTTGTCCGTCGGAATTCGCTACACACGTTCGGAAAAAGTCCGATCGGACTTTGTTGTCGGAAAATTTGAGAGCACGATATCAAACTTTTTCCGTCGGAAATGCCGACGGAAAAAGTCCACTGGAGCCCACACACGGTCGGAACTTCCGACAACATGGTCCGATCGGACATTTTCCGTCGGAAAATCCGACCGTGTGTACGGGGCATTATACCCTCTATTTTATTAGATAGTAGATACCATTGCCTGCCCCACTGTTGAGCTTGTTATCTACTAAACTCTTCTTTTTTATTTTTCCTTCTCCTTTTCTGCATTTTTGCCTGCACCTTTTTCTGCATCTTGTTCTTTTTCTGTACCTTTTTCTGCATCTTTTTTATTTTCTGCATCTTTTTTATTTTCTGCATCTTTTTCATCTTTTTTTTTTTTCTGCATTTTTCTTACTACATTTTATTGCATTTACAGACCCCAGTTGCGCCTCTCAGTGGGGATAATTTATAGTGTCTGACTGCTTACGGTCCCCGTATGTTTCACGAGGTTGGGTCTTGTGTCCAGCTACGCCTGCATGTGCCCTGCTGAGTTGAGTATGATATCCCACTGGAAGATACCATTACTATGCACCAGATGTCTTGTACATGATGATTACTTGTAAGTGTGCATTTTGATCCTGCCATATTATGGTCCATATGTTAACCTTACTTATTGAATATTGTATTGACTGTTTCTTTATTGTATCTATAGATTTTGTGCACCATTTTCTTCTCCCCTAAAGAAGGAATATACAAAGCCTGTTGGGCCATTATTCCCTCCTGACCGGGTTGGTGCTGCAGCCCACCTTATGAATTGGGCGCTTGTTTTTGGTATTTTGTCATCATGCTATGCTGCTATGTATTTTATTGTCCCCTCTTGGGAAATACTTTTATATTATGTGACGAATAAACTTTGTTATATTTTATACCTTGTGTTACTTTTTCACACTCCCCTAACCTGACTATAAAGTCAACGCTGGAGGCACATTCTTTCTTCGTTGTATTTGGGATGTTGGCAGGTGTCTTGGGGTTTCTACAGTGAACATTAGCTCCTCCCCCTTCTGATCAAGGATGACTGTATTGTGTGCTGTCGGCGACCATGGCGGGTGATCACGCCCATGGATTACAAAGTGGCGAGTGGTCTGAATAGAGCTGAATAGAACTCAGCAAGCTCCTACGTGGGGTGAGCTACACATGTATACTAGGACCAATTTAGAGGGGAGCCAATTATCCTGACAGCATGTCTTTGGAGTATAGGAGGAAACTGGAGTACCCGCATAAGCACAGGGATCAGTGGCGGTGCGTCCATAAGGGCGCAAGGGCGCCGCCCCCTCTCTCCTGCCACCCCCCTCTAGCACCAATAGATAGATTCATGCATTGCATGAATCTATCTATGGCCTTTGCTGCCACCCTCTATTCAGGAGCCCAGTCCCTTATCGGGTGCAGGGCGCCTGAACTACAGCAGCGGGGGGTGGTTTTGAAGAACCTGATTAGAGCCATAGGCTCTAATAGGCGTCAAAAAAGGTGACCTGTGAGCGTCATGCTGGGCGCTCGCAGGTCAGGCAGGTGTGTTAGAAAAGCGAATGAATATTCGCTTTCCTAACACTATACCGCCTCTCTACCAAACAGGTGCTCGGATCTGTTACCCGTCACCTGATTGGCTAAAACAGGCGCTGTGATTGGACGCCAGGCGTCCAATCATAGCAGAGGACGGGAAGAGAGGACGGGAGAATACATCAAGGAGCTGTCCCACCGAGACAGGTAAGTGCAGACGGCGGGCCGGCGGGGGGCACACTGGCAACATTTGGCACAGTGGCTGCGTTTGATATGGCACAGTGGTGGCAATTGATGGCACAGTGGTGGCAATTGATGGGCACAGTGGCAGCAATTGATGGGCACAGGGGCAGCAATTGATGGGCACAGTGGCGGCAATTGATGGGCACAGTGGGCTGCGTTTGATGGCACAGTGGGGGCAATTGATGGTCACAATGGCTACATTTTATGGGGCATAGTGGCTGCATTTTTTGGGGCACAGTGGCTGCGTTTGATGGCACAGTGGCTGCGTTTGATGGCACAGTGGGGGCAATTGATGGGCACAATGGCTGCGTTTTTTGGCACAGGGGCTGCGTTTGATGGGCACAGTGGCGGCAATTGATGGGCACAGTGCCTGCATTTTTTGGGGCACAGTGACTGCGTTTGATGGCACAGTGATGGTGATTGATGGGCACAGTGGTTGCGTTTGATGGCACAGTTGCATTTGATGGCACAGTGACGGCAATTGATGGGCACAGTGGCTGCGTTTGATGGCACAGTGGGCACAGTGGCGGCAATTGATGGGCACAGTGGCTGCGTTTGATGGCACAGTGGCAATTGATGGGCACAGTGCCTGCACTTTATGGGGCACAGTGACTGCGTTTCATGGCACAGTGATGGTGATTGATGGGCACAGTGGTTGCGTTTGATGGCACAGTGGCTGCATTTGATGGGCACAGTGGCGGCAATTGACAGGCACAGTGCCTGTATTTTATGGGGCACAGTGACTGCGTTTGATGGCACAGTGGCTGCGTTTGATGGCACAGTGATGGCAATTGATGGGCACAGTGGCTGCGTTTGATGGCACAGTGGCTGCGTTTGATGGGCACAGTGGCGGCAATTGATGGGCACAGTGCCTGCATTTTATGGGGCACAGTGACTGCGTTTGATGGCACAGTGATGGTGATTGATGGGCACAGTGGTTGCGTTTGATGGCACAGTGGCTGCATTTGATGGGCACAGTGGCGGCAATTGACAGGCACAGTGCCTGTATTTTATGGGGCACAGTGACTGCGTTTGATGGCACAGTGGCTGCACAGTGGCTGCGTTTGATGGCACAGTTTGATGGGCACAGTGGCGGCAAGTGATGGGCACAGTGGGTGATTGATGGGCACAGTGGTTGCGTTTGATGGCACAGTGGCTGGGATTGATTGACAGGCACAGTGCCTGTATTTTATGGGCACAGTGACTGCGTTTGATGGCACAGTGGCTATTTTATGGGGCACAGTGACTGCGTTTGATGGCAGTGGCTGCGTTTGATGGCACAGTGGCGGCATTTGATGGGCACAGTGGCGTTTGATGGCACAGTGATGGCGATTGATGGGCACTGCGATTGATGGGCACAGTGGCGGCAATTGACAGGCACAGTGCCTGTATTTTATGGGGCACAGTGACTGCGTTTGATGGCACAGTGGCTGCGATTGATGGCACAGTGGCTGTGATTGAGTGTGTTTTTTTCAGAATTTTTCAGTTTTTTTACGCCCCCCCAAAAAATTTTGAGCACCGCCACTGACAGAGAGAGCATGCAAACTCCATGCGGATAGTGTCCTGGTCAGAATTTAGACTGAGGACCTCAGTGCTGCAAGGCAGAGGTAATAACCACTAATAGAAAGTCATGCAATCATAATACAGCTGTACAGAGTGTACCGCTCTCCCCGTCCAGGGATTATAGGTTCAAAATCCATCTAGCATGCTGCGCTGATAGAGCACAGGCATCGCATACTCTTCTTTGTCTTACACGTTAAGCCCAATCACGTGGCTATACCAGGTACTGTGGACCTCATATAACACACTATTAATATAGCAGGTATAACGAAAACTGACACTGATCCTGTCGCCAAAGATACCGGCTCCTCTAGTGCTTTCTCCGAATTAGCCGGTATTCTGAGACCTTTCCCTGCCGACATTTCTCTACCTGATTAGTTCTCATTCCATTTGAAGTCCCTCCGGATTACAGCAGCGGGGGGTGGTTTTGAAGAACCTGATTAGAGCCATAGGCTCTAATAGGCGTCAAAAAAGGTGACCTGTGAGCGTCATGCTGGGCGCTCGCAGGTCACTCAGGTGTGTTAGAAAAGCGAATGAATATTCGCTTTCCTAACACTATACCGCCTCTCTACCAATCAGGTGCTCGGATCTGTTACCCGTCACCTGATTGGCTAAAACAGGCGCTGTGATTGGACGCCAGGCATCCAATCATAGCAGAGGACGGGAAGAGAGGACGGGAGAAGACATCAAGGAGCTGTCCCACCGAGACAGGTAAGTGCAGACGGCGGGCCAGCGGGGGGCACACTGGCAACATTTGATATGGCACAGTGGCTGCGTTTGATGGGGCACATTGGGAGCAATTGATGGGCACAGTGGGAGCAATTGATGGGCACAGTGGCAGCAATTGATGGGCACAGTGGCGGCAATTGATGGGCACAGTGGCTGCGTTTGATGGCACAGTGGTGGCAATTGATGGGCACAGTGGGAGCAATTGATGGGCACAGTGGCAGCAATTGATGGGCAAGTGGCGGCAATTGATGGGCACAGTGGCTGCGTTTTGATGAGCACAGTGGCTGCATTTTATGGGGCATAGTTGCTGCATTTTTTGGCACAGTGGCTGCGTTTGATGGCACAGTGGCAATTGATGGGCACAGTGGCTGCAATTGATGGCACAGTGGCTGCGTTTGATGGGCACAGTGGGGGCAATTGATGGTCACAGTGGCTGCATTTTATGGGGCATAGTGGCTGCGTTTGATGGCGTTTGATGGGGCACAGTGGCTGCGTTTGATGGTGGCTGCATTTGATGGGCACAGTGGCGGCAATTGATGGGCACAGTGCCTGCATTTTATGGGGCACAGTGACTGCGTTTGATGGCACAGTGATGGTGATTGATGGGCACAGTGGTTGCGTTTGATGGCACAGTGGCTGCATTTGATGGGCACAGTGGCAATTGATGGGCACAGTGCCTGCATTTTATGGGGCACAGTGACTGCGTTTGATGGCACAGTGGCTGCGTTTGATGGCACAGTGGCTGCATTTGATGGGCACAGTGGCGGCAATTGACAGGCACTGTGCCTGTATTTTATGGGGCACAGTGACTGCGTTTGATGGCACAGTGGCTGCGTTTGATGGCACACTGACGGCAATTGATGGCACAGTGGCTGCGTTTGATGGCAAACTGGCTGCGTTTGATGGGCACAGTGGTGGCAATTGATGGGCACAGTGCCTGCATTTTATGGGGCACAGTGACTGCATTTGATGGCACAGTGATGGCGATTGATGGGCACAGTGGTTGCGTTTGATGGCACAGTGGCTTTTGATGGGCACAGTGGCGGCAATTGACAGGCACAGTGCCTGTATTTTATGGGGCACAGTGGCTGCGTTTGATGGCAGTGGCTGCGATTGATGGCACAGTGGCTGTGATTGATGGTGTTTTTTTCTGAATTTTTCAGTTTGTTTACGCCCCCAAAAAAATTTTGAGCACCGCCACTGTCAGAGAGAGCATGCAAACTCCATGCGGATAGTGTCCTGGTCAGGATTTAGACTGAGGACCTCAGTGCTGCAAGGCAGAGGTAATGCAATCATAATACAGCTGTACAGAGTGTACCGCTCTCCCCGTCCAGGGATTATAGGTTCAAAATCCATCTAGCATGCTGCGCTGATAGAGCACAGGCATCGCGTACTCTTCTTTGTCTTACACGTTAAGCCCAATCACGTGGCTATACCAGGTACTGTGGACCTCATATAACACACTATTAATATAGCAGGTATAACGAAAACTGACACTGATCCTGTCGCCATAGATACCGGCTCCTCTAGTGCTTTCTCCGAATTAGCCGGTATTCTGAGACCTTTCCCTGCCGACATTTCTCTACCTGATTAGTTCTCATTCCATTTGAAGTCCCTCCGGATTGCTGCATCCTTGGAGCCAAGAGTACATATATATTGAATGAGACACCGCCGCACTCTGCGCTCTCTATATCCAACGCAGGATATTAATGAGAGGGAAAAAAAAAAAGAAATAGGTAAAAACATAGCCGGCTTATCCTTAAACGCAGATGTACAGCATGTGTATTGATTATTAATGGCACGTTGCCGGATCATGGCTTGGAATTATGAGATGATGACCTGATGTGCGTTATAAAAGGGGTGTCTGGCCTTTATCTAATAAGGGAAGGCACGGCATGCAAAGTGCAGCGACGCTTGTGAGTAGACACGTGCGATTAGTTTCGTACAAATCGAAAATTCTTAAGAATTTCCGTAATTCGTACATTCGGGAGGATCCAAAATACGAATTTCTATGCTTCGGAATTTTGTACGAAATTCCGTTACAACGGAAATGAGAATGTTTGTTAACCACTTCAGCCCCGGACCATTTTGCAGCCAAAGGACCAGGCCCCTTTTTGCGATTCGGCACTGCGTCGCTTTAACTGACAATTGCGCAGTCGTGCGATGTGGCTCCCAAACAAAATTGGCGTCCTTTTTTTCCCACAAATAGAGCTTTCTTTTGGTGGTATTTGATCACCTCTGCGGTTTTTATTTTTTGCGCTATAAACAAAAATAGAGCAACAATTTTGAAAAAAATGCATTTTTGCTATAATAAATATCCCCAAAATTTTTTTTTTTTCCTCAGTTTAGGCCGATACGTATTCTTCTACATATTTTTGGTAAAAAAAAAAAAATCGCAATTAGCGATTATTGATTGGTTTGCGCAAAAGTTATAGCGTTTACAAAATTGGGGATAGTTTTATAGCATTTTTATTAATATTTTTTTTTTTTATAGTAATGGCGGCGATCAGCGATTTTTATTGTGACTGCGACATTATGGCGGACACATCGGACATTTTCTGACACATTTTTGGGACCATTGTCATTTATACAGCAATCAGTGCTATTTAAATGCACTGATTCCTGTGTAAATGACACTGACAGTGAAGGAGTTAACCACTAGGGGGCGGGGAGGGTTAAGTGTGACGTGTGTGTGTGTTTTTTTACTGTAGGGGGCGTGGCTTGACATTCAACATCACTGATCGGCTTTCCTGACGACAGGGAACAGCCGATCAGTGACAGTGTCACTAGGAAGCACGGGAGAGGTTTGTTTACACAGACCTCTCGCCGTTCTTCAGCTCTGTGACCCGATCGCGGGACACCAGCGGCGATCGCGTCCGCTGGTGCCGCGGTCACGGAGCTCAGGACCGGGTTGCGAGCACGCGACCCACGGCTGGGCTCTTAAAGAGACACGTACAGGTACGTGATTGTGCCTAGCCATCCCATTCTGCCGACGTATATGGGCGTGATGCGGTCCTTACCCGGTTAATAAGCGCAAGCAAAATGCTGTTTTTTAAATTCTTTTTTTACTATTGTTATGTTATTATAATTTTTTTATTACTTTTAGACCCCTTTCACACTGGGGGCGCCTTTCAGGCTTTTTAGCGCTAAACATTAAAGCGCCTGAAAAAGCACCTCTCAAGCCACCCAACACTAGAGAGGTGCGCTTGCAGGACAGGAAAAAAAGTCCTGAAAGCAGCTTCTTTGAGGCAGTGTAGGAGCGGTGTATACACCGCCCCTACACCACTCCTACACCGCTCCTACACCACCCCTGAATGGGCAGCGCTACCGAAGTGCCTGAAAAGCGCTTTGGTAGTGCTGCAACACGGGCAGTGTTAACCCTTTCTTCGGCCGATAGCGGGGGTTAAAAGCGCTCCCCACTAGCGGCAGGAATGTGCCGCTATAACAGCGGTAAAGCGGCGCTAAAACTTGCGGCACTTTGCCGCTAACGCCCGCACCAGCCCAGTGTGAAAGGGGTACAATATGCACGTGATAGCATATTCTTTGCAAAGTGAAATTTCACCACAACTGTCCCTTTGTGTCCTTACATCCAGGGCATCCAAAGTGCTTAAAAACAGCATATTATATACTCACAAAATAAAAAGTAATGCCGCGTACACACGAGCGGATTTTCCGTCAGAAAAATCTTGGATGGTTTTTCAGACGGAATGCCGCGCAAGCTTGTCTTGCATACACACAGTCACACAAAAGTTCGCTGAACTTTCGACTGCCAAGAACGCGGTGACGTACAGCACTACGACGAGCCGAGAAAGTGAAGTTCAATGCTTCCGAGCATGCGCCGAATTGTTTCCGAGCATGCGTAGGAATTTTGCGTGTCGGAATTGCTACAGACGATCGGAATTTCCGACCGAAAAATTGAAAACCTGCTCTCAATCTTTTGCTGGCTGGAATTCGGCCAGCAAAAGTCCGATGGAGCCTACACATGGTCGCATTTTTTGACCAGAAGCTTTCATCTGTCCTTTGCTGGCCAAATTTCCGATCGTGTGTACGCGGCAGAAGAGTGCATATAGTCCACGAGAAAGAGCCAACTCAACATACAACACAGTCACAGAGAAAGAAAGCAGCCACAGCGTTCGGATCACTGTGTTGGCAGCTGACAGGTGAAGACCTGGGCTGGATGCCGGAATTCTCTGCTCCCACTCGGCTCGCTCTATTCCAAGGACAACACTCAATGGACGGTGGTCTCCTGTAAAAGTGAGGTCGCCGGACAGGTTTTGAGGACTCCTCCCTTTCTTCAGCCAACTGCCATAACCATATCAATGAATAATGCAGTGCACTATGACCCTAGAAAGTCTTTGGTTGTTATGGTGCTGGCAACTGGCTGCTGGCCGCTGGCATAGGGCAAACTGGGTCTTGTGCTTGTGGCACACTGGGGGAACTCAGATAGCACTCTGGTTGAGAAATGCTGGCTTTTCAGATCGATGCGCCAAACTATTGTAGCCAAGTCCAGAAGCAGATTTATTCCAAACTCTGTTAAGATGTACCCAACCTGTTTCGAGGGTCAGTCATGCCCCTTCATCAGGGCTTGGGGAAAGAGAGAGTGTATGAGGACAATAGAATCCGTAATGATAGGGTATTGTTGTGCTAGATTAGTATAGCATTCATCACGGGCAGGCAAAAGGACGTGTATATACGTCCCCTTTAATTGCCTAGCCGTGGGGGGCGTGCTCGCGACCCGGTCGGGAGCTCCGTGACCACGGCCGCTGGACCAGCGGACCCGATCGCCGCTGGTGTCCCGCGATCGGGTCACGGAGCTGAAGAACGGGGAGAGGTCTGTGTAAACAAACCTCTCCCCGCGCTTCCTACTTTGCCTGTCATTGATCGGCTGTTCCCTGTCATCGGGAAAGCCGATCAATGACGTCAGACGTCAGCCCCGCCCCCTAATAGTAAAAAAAATACACACGTCACAGCCCATAACCCCTCCCCCCCCTAGTGGTTAACTCTTTCACTGCAAGTGTCATTTATACAGGAATCAATGCATTTAAATAGCATTGATTGCTGTATAAATGACAATGGTCCCAAAAATGTGTCAAAAATGTCCGATGTGTCCGCCATAATGTCGCAGTCACAATAAAAATCGCTGATCGCCGCCATTACTAGTAAAAAAAAAAATATTAATAAAAATGCTATAAAACTATCCCCTATTTTGTAAACGCTATAACTTTTGCGCAGACCAATCAATAATCGCTAATTGTGATTTTTTTTACCAAAAATATGTAGAAGAATACGTATCGGCCTAAACTGAGGAAAAAAAATGTTTTTTTAAATATTGTTTGGGGATATTTCTTATAGCAAAAAGTAAAAAATATTGCATTTTTTTCAAAATTGTCGCTCTATTTTTGTTTATAGCGCAAAAAATAAAAATCGCAGGGGCGATCAAATACCACCAAAAGAAAGCTCTATTTGTGGGAAAAAAAGGACGCCAATTTTGTTTGGAAGCCACGTCGCACGACCGCGCAATTGTCAGTTAAAACGACGCAGTGCCGAATCGCAAAAAGGGGCCTGGTCCTTTGGCTGCCAATTGGTCGGGGCTGAAGTGGTTAAAAAAGGGGGGATAACACTGAAGCTCCAATGAATATTAAGGACTGCACAGACAGTTGAAGCATGCAAGCCTCTGCATAAAAAACAGCACAGCAGTGGAGCCCAGTAACTCAATTAGAGCTCTGATGAGTATAGGCTGTACAAACAATTAGGGCAAGCAGGCATCTGCACTGAATACAGCACATACATAGAACACAATGAAAACAAATAACTAAAAAACATCAGCGGTGTAAAGCCACTGTGTATAGCGTGATGGAGCGCGGGTGACTGGCATAAGCGATAGCTCCTCCCCCGTACACACGTTACGTCCTGTGGACTTCGTCAGCTGTGGGTGGAGACCCATATACAGCCTATACTCATCAGAGCTCTAATTGAGGTACTGGGCTCCACTGCTGTGCTGTTTTTTAATGCAAAGGCTTGCATGCTTCAACTGTCTGTGCAATCCTTAATATTCATTGGAGCTTCAGTGTTATCCCCCCTTTTTTTAAATATAACAAGATTTTTATACAGTCTGCACTGAGATTGCATCCTTTATTTTTTCTTGGGCATTCAACCTGCATAATCATCTCATGGTGGATCATCTTGGTTGGAGCCGCATCCTCAGGATAGTTCTGGTGTCCTGGTCATCACACACCTTTGGATTTCCTCCTGGTTGGATCGTTATCGCACCATCATCCCACGAATGGGTCCATGCGTTTTTGATTATCACATTTGGTAAGAGTACCTTTTCCGTTTGGTGGAGGATTGTCACTGTGAAACTTACTGAAAGTCTACAGTCACTGGGTGTTCTCATCCACATCACTCTACACATTGCTAATTGGATATGAACTTTTATATTCCATTTTTTATATGTTTTGCGCTGCACTTTCTTTTTTTACATATTATTCTTAAGGATTTGTGATTTTACCTTTTTGTGTTCAGCTTGCAATTTTGTTTGTGTTTTGTTAATTTTGGTTTGCGCTGATTGCTTTATATACTAAATTCAGAGGTTCTAACAGAGATTCACTACATTTTTTCTTTTGAGTAATTCAACAGTGTCATACCAGTATGTAAATAAGCAATACATTTCTATCCCAATTGGTAAATGATGAGCAGGTCCCACTCCACAATAACTCCACATAAAAGAATGAGTTTATCTATATAATAGCCTGTCCAAGATCAAGTCGGTCGGAGAAAGGCCCGGAGTATCCAGCCATGGTGACCATAATGTTTGAAATTTATGTGAGCAACTGATATACCGTATTTATTGGCGTATAACGCACACCCCAAGTTTAGAAGGGAATTTTAAGGAAAAAAAGTTTTAGGAGAGAAGTTTAGGGGGAAAAAATACTTACATTTAAGTGTCATTTGCAGTCTTGCCCAGCGCCCTTTGCAGCCTTGCCCAGCGTCATTTGCCTTGCCCACGTTTAAATTTCCTGCCGCCAAGAGGTCTGCACACGCGCCGCCGAAAAAGGCAGAACAGCCGCTGAAAAAGGCAGAAGCGCCGCCGAAAAAGACAGAGCCGACTGTTCGGCTCCGCTCGGAGTCCCGCCTCCCTGCTGTTTCGGGAGCGAGCGCAGGGAGGCGGGACTACGAGCGGAGCCGAACAGTCGGCTCGGTCTTTTCCGGCGGTGCTTCGGCTTTTTTCGGCGGCGGACGCTATTTTTCAGCGCCGCTTGCTATTTTTCAGCGCCGCTTGCTATTTTTGTCTTTTTTTTGGGGGGGGGTATCGGCGTATAACACGCACCCACGACTTTCCCCGATTTTAAGGGGGAAAAGTGCGTGTTATATGCCGATTAAATACGGTATGTATTTTTCAAATCGAATCGTATCTCCCATCGTTTCCACCCACTCTTTCCATGTGGGAGGTTCAACCGCCTTCCAGTGATGACGAATTCGCTCCCTGGCCTGAAACAGGTCTCTGGCCTGCAGTGGCGGTGCTTGCATAGAGGGCTCAGGAGCGCCGCCCCCCCTCTCCTGCACCGCTCTATCACCAATAGATAGATTCATGCATTGCATGAATCTATCTATTGTCACCGCTGCCGCCCCCTATTCAGGTGTCCGGCCCTGATCGGGCGCCGGGCATCTGAATTACAGTGGGGGGGGTGTTGCTGGAAGCGCCCCTATTAGAGCTGTAAGCTCTAATAGGGGACCCTATTAGAGCGGTGTGCTCTAATAGGCTTCCCTAAGTGTAAACAGCGGGCGCGCGGCCGTGCGTTCGCTGATTACACAGTATTGTGTTAGGGAAGCGAATACATCGCTTCCCTAACACAGACCCGCCTCTCAGCCAATCAGGTTGCCAGGTCTGTTACCTGTCACCTGATTGGCTGAGCGTCCAATCACAGCAGAAGAAGACAGGAGGAGCGCGGGAGAAGACATCCGACGGAGACACCGCTCGTCGCCTGACGCCGTCACCAGCTGCACACCGGGACAAGGTAAGTGCAGAGGGCAGGCAGGGGGCACAGTGGCAGCACTTAAGGGGCACAGTGGCAGCACTTAAGGGGCACAATGGCAGCACTTAAGGGGCACAATGGCAGCACTTAAGGGGCACAATGGCAGAACTTGGGGCACAATGGCAGCACTTGGGGCACAATGGCAGCACTTAAGGGGCACAGTGGCAGAACTTGGGGCACAATGGCAGCACTTAAGGGGCACAATGGCAGCACTTAAGGGGCACAATGGCAGAACTTGGGGCACAGTGGCAGCACTTAAGGGGCACAGTGGCAGCACTTGGGGCACAGTGGCAGCACTTGGGGCACAGTGGCAGCGTTTGATGGGCACAGTGGCAGCGTTTGGGCACAGTGGCAGCGTTTGATGGGCACAGTGGCAGCGTTTAATGGGCACAGTGGCAGCGTTTGATGGCACAGTGAGGCTGTTTGTTAGCGCCCCCCCAAAAATTTTGAGCACCAGCCGCCACTGCTGGCCTGTTTGGGGATCTCCTCCACCTGGAGGCCATCCACAATGCCCAGCAAACAGATCTTAGGGTCCTGGCCAATCTTAACCTGAAACACTCCTATTAAGAGTGTTTAGTACCTCATTCCAGTAACGGTGGAGCTTGGGACATCTCCACAGCAAGTGGATTAGGTCACCGTTTTCTATATTGGATTTTTAAATTTACAAATGCGGCAATTTAGAAATTGGATGAAAGGTTTGGCATTGGGGAAACACTTTTTGAAAGATGAATAGGGCATGTTACATACATCTATATAGATCAGACCAAACTGAGGGACAGATGAGGAGGAAAGAGGGACATTGTTCCAAATCAAGGACAGCTACTCAAAATCAGGGACAGTTGGGAGCTAAGCCTTTGGGATGAATTAGTGCGAGCCAGGCCTTCTTGTCCAACACCAGTGCCTGACCTCACAAATGTGCTTCTGGAAGAATGGTCAAACCAGTCAAGTTCCTCCACCCCAAACTCGCTTATCCATGTCTTTATGGACCTTGCTTTGTGCACTGGTCCAAACCATTTGGTGGTGGGGGGGGGGGGTTGTTTTTCAGGGGTTGGGTTTGGCCCCTTAGTTTCAGTGAAGGGAACTCTTAAGGCGTCAGCATACCAAGACATTTTGGACAATTTCATGCTCCCAACTTTGTGGGAACAGTTTGGGGATGGCCCCTTCCTGTTCCAACATGACTCTGCAGTGTACAAAGCAAGGTCCATAAAGACATGGATGAGCGAGTTTGGGGTGGAGGAACTTTACTAGCCTGCACAGAATCCTGAGCTCAACCCCATAGAACACCTTAGGGATGAATTAGAGCGGAGACTGCGAGCCAGGCCTTCTTGTCCAATATCAGTGCCTGACCTCACAAATGCTCTTCTGGAAGAATGGTCAAACATTCCCATAGACACACTCCTAAACCTTGTGGACGGCCTTCCCAGAAGAGTTAAAGCTGTTATAGCTGCAAAGGGTGGGCCAACTCAATATTGAAACCTACAGACTAATGCCCCGTACACACGGTCGGATATTCCGATGGAAAAAGTCAGGTCGGATTATGTTGTCGGAAAATCCCATCATGTGTGGGCTCCATTTCCGAGGGAACAACTTTGTCCGACCGTGTGTATGCAACACAAGTTTCGGCCAAAGTCCATCGGAAAAAATCTGACGGATTTTGTGGTCGGAATGTCCGACCGTGTGTACAAGGCATAAGACTGGGATGCTATTAGAGTTCATGTGCGTGTAAAAGCAGGTGTCACAATACTTTTGGTAATTTAGTGTATGTGAACCTGGCTTCAAGCAACAAAAAAAATGGTACTATCAAAGGTAAGGGGTCACCAACGGCCTCAACAAGGGTTTCCAGTAACCTCCCGAGGCCAACACGAGGCAGTCTTTGCACTGTACACATTGGGTACTTTCACATGATATTCATATATGGCCTCACAATGGTATGTGGTGAACCTTCACCAGATGATGGACACTCAGCTAAAAGCCTCAATGATCTGGAGGATCTGAAGTGACGGCTCATTTGATTAGGAAATCCACAAAAACCAAAAAAAATAAATAAATGTTCGTATGAATCAGACTGAGAATTGAAAGGTGGGGGTTGTATTGATATCTGCCACATTACCCCCGTCTTCTGTTTCAATACCGAGAACCTGTCTGCTCGATTCCACATGGGGCCGTTGGCCGTCTGCCATAGCAGAAGAGCGGATATTCTTCCAATTTCTAAGATCACGTGACCAAATGGATGGCTGACAGCGGATCTTTACTTCAGGAATAAGGATCGCCAATTAAAGCAGATTAGGAAAACTGCAATCGCAGCCGCGATGGAAGAACACGAAACAGAAGGTACTTTCACTCCGCTGGGCCCAGAAAAAATGCCAAGTTTACTCTTCATCTCTGCTGTGCCTAATCACCTGAAACGTACATTGAAATCTTATTAAGGCGGTATTAAACCCGAAACCAAAAATGTAATAAATTGCAGCTTAGAAATCATTAGATGAAATCATTAGATGTGATGGCTGCATTCGTTTTCTTTTTTGTTTTTAGGCTTTTTCCTTCTGGTGTGTTACAGGTAGACATGTGCAATTCGTTTCGTTTTTTTTTAGTTTTTCGTTAAAATTCGTTATATTCGTTCATTCGTTATCGTACGAATGAACGAACGATTCGCTAAAAATTTTAACGAATGTTCGAACCGAACGAATACGAAAAACAACGAAAATCCGAAATAACCAAATTAGAAACAACGAAACTACGAAAGAAGAAAATCCGAAAAACGAAAACAGGAACAACGAAAATCAAAATGAACGAAAAAATTTGTACTTTCGTAAAAAAAAATTTTTGTTGAATTGGTAATTTTACGTGTCCCTTACAATGGCGCTGCTTAACGTGCTTCGAATGGATTGAACGAAAAAAATCGTACATTCGTAACTTTTTTTTTTTTCGATTCGTAATTTTCCGTGTCCCTTACAATGGCGCTGCTTAACGTGCTTCGAATGGATTGAACGAAAAAATTCGTACATTCGTAACTTTTATTTTTTTTATTTTTTTGCGATTCGAAATTTTCCGTGTCTCTTAAGCCCCATACACACGGTCGGATTTTCCGATGGATTCTGTCCTATCAGACAATGTTGTCGGAAATTCCGACCGTGTGTATGCACCATCGGACAGTTTCCATCGGATTGTCCGACTGACAAAGTCCTATCTCCTGCTGGATAGATTTTTTGACTGAGTCCGATCACACCAAATCCGATCGTGCGTAGCGAATTCCGACGGACAAAGTGCCACGCATGCTCAGATCACATTACAAGACCAAAGCTATTGGCTACTAGCCTCTACGTAGTCCCGTCGTAGGCAACAAACGTCACCACGTTCAGAATGATCGGATTTTCCGACAACTTTGTCCGACCGTGTGTACGCAACACCAACATCGGACAAAGTACGACGGACATGATCCGACGGACCTGGTCCTCGGATAATCCGAGCGTGTGTATGGGGCTTTACAATGACGCTGCTTAACGTGCTTCGAATGGATTGAACGAAAAAATTCGTACATTCGTAACTTTTTTTTTTTTTTTTTTTTTCGATTTGTAATTTTCCGTGTCTCTTACAATGGTGCTGCTTAACGCGCTTCAAATGGATTGAACGAAAAAATTTGTACATTCGTAACTTTTTTTATTTTATTTTTTCGATTTGTAATTTTCCGTGTCTCTTACAATGGCGCTGCTTAACGCGCTTCAAATGGATTGAACGAAAAAATTTGTACATTCGTAACTTTTTTTATTTTTTTTTTTCGATTTGTAATTTTCCGTGTCTCTTACAATGGCGCTGCTTAACGCGCTTCAAATGGATTGAACGAAAAAATTCGTACATTCGTAACTTTTTTTTTTCGATTCGTAATTTTCCGTGTCTCTTACAATGTAATAATAGCATACACATTACATAAGATTATGAATTATGCTCCGATTACGAATCTACGAAAACAATGTTACGAAAGTACGAATAAATCAATCATACGAAAGTACGAATGTAACTAAATCTACGAAAATACGAATGCGTTCAAATTTCGAATAAACGAAAATTAAATGGAAAAACAAATCAACGGAAAAATAACTTACGAAAATACGAATCGTTGCGAATACGAACACCGACGACTTACGAATCGTTACGAATCAACGGAAAAGAACTAAACGAAATTAAACTAATTTTTCTATTGTGCACATGTCTAGGTACTGGCCTGATCTCCCGGTGGTGTATCTTGTACATTGGTTATCCCTAGACCAGCCAGGGATTAACATAGAACTATAGGCAAAACTTTTATTTTTTTTCCATTTTGGATAGAATAAGTTTTTTTTTTTTTGCCATCTTTGTCCCATTGGGGAGATTTACTTTCACTTCCTGTCCCATAGCCAAACCGGAAGTGAGAGGAAATCCCTGCAGATTAAAGGGGCTGTAAACCCTGGTGGTTTTTCACCTCAATGCATTCTATGCATTGAGCTGAAAAACCTCTTGTAGTGCCCCCCAGAGCCCCCCTTTTACTTACCTGAGCCCGACTGCTCCTGCGCCGGGGACGAGCACACCCGCTCCAGCCGGGGTCTCTGGTCCTGATTGGATAGATTGATAGCAGCGCAGCCATTGGCTCCTTCTGCTGTCTATTAAATCAAATGACGTGGGAGCGGGGGTGGGGGGGTGGCAGAGCCGAGTCCTGCTGTCTGTGTAAACGGACGCAGCAGAAGGACACGGGAGCGCGCTCGCAAGGGTGCCCTGAGGGAGAGCGCTTCTCCGACGGGGCACTCGAGAAGAGATGGAGCCATGAGTGCCTCTGAGGGATCCCAGAAGAGGAGGATCTGGCCACTCGAGAAGAGGCGGAACTGCACAGAGGAGGTAAGTATGACATGTTTTTTTTTTTTTTAAATAACGAACGTTTACATATCCTTTAAGGGAATTCCTTGGGGACTTCCATTAGAAGATTTCCCCTCTATAACTTTTCTGGGGAAAGGCATTTGTCACAGTTCCCCATAAATGTTTACTGTACAAAGTAAGATCCGTTGGCATGGACTATAGGGTGAGTACATCATGGATTGAAAACTGGCTACAAGGGCGAGTTCAGAGGGTGGTGATAAATGGGGAGTACTCGGAATGGTCAGGGGTGGGTAGTGGGGTCCCCCAGGGTTCTGTGCTGGGACCAATCCTATTTAATTGGTTCATAAATGACCTGGAGGATGGGGGTGGGGGAAACAGTTCAATCTCTGTATTTGCGGACGATACTAAGCTAAGCAGGGCAATAACTTCTCCGCAGGATGTGGAAATCTTGCAAGAAGATCTGAACAAATGAATGGGGTGGGCAACTACATGGCAAATGAGGTTCAATGTAGAAAAATGTAAAATAATGCATTTGGGTGGCAAAAATATGAATGCAATCTATACACTGGGGGGGAGAACCTCTGGGGGAATCTAGGATGGAAAACGACCTGGGGGTCCTAGTAGATGATGGCATGCAATGCCAAGCTGCTGCTAACAAAGCAAACAGAATATTGGCATTAAAAAGGGGATCAACTCCAGAGATAAAACGATAATTCTCCCGCTCTACAAGACTCTGGTCCGGCCATACCTGGAGTATGCTGTCCAGTTCTGGGCACCAGTCCTCAGGAAGGATGTACTGGAAATGGAGCGAGTACTAGACATGTGCACAATAGAAAAAATTGTTTATTTTCGTTTCGTTTCTGTTCGTTTCCGTTGATTCGTAACGATTCGTAATTTCGTAAGTCGTCGGTGTTCGTATTCGTAACGATTCGTATTTTCGTAAGAGTTATTCTTTCGTTGATTCGTTTTTCCGTTAGTTTAATTTTCGTTTTATTCGAAATTCGGACGCATTCGTATTTTCGTAGATTTAGTTACATTCGTACTTTCGTTAGATTGATTTATTCGTACTTTCGTAACATTGTTTTCGTAGATTCGTAATCGGAGCATAATTCATAATGTTATGTAATGTGTATGCTATTATTACATTGTAAGAGACACGGAAAATTACGAATTGCAAAAAAAAAGTACGAATGTACGAATTTTTTCGTTAAATCCATTTGAATCACGTTAAGCAGCGCCATTGTAAGAGCCACGGAAAATTACCAATTCAACAAAAAAAAGTTACGAATGTACGAATTTTTTCGTTCATTTTCATTATCGTTGTTCCTGTTTTCGTTTTTCGGATTTTCTTCTGTCGTAGTTTCGTTGTTTCTAATTTTGGTTATTTCGGATTTTCATTGTTTTTCGTATTCGTTCGATTCGATAATTCGTTAAAATTTTTAGCGAATCATTTGTACGATAACGAATGAACGAATATAACGAATTTTAACGGAAAACGAAAAAAAGCGAAAAGAATTGCACATGTCTAGCGAGTACAAAGAAGGGCAACTAAGCTTATAAAGTGTCTGGAGGATATTAGTTATGAGGAAAGGTTGGGAGCACCGAACTTATTCTCTCTGGAGAAGAGACGCTTGAGAGGGGATATGATTTCATTTTTCAAATACCGTACTGGTGACCCCACAATAGGGAGAAAAGTTTTTCGCAGAAGGGAGTTTAACAAGACACGTGGCCACTCATTAAAATTAGAATAAACTAGGTTTAACCTTAAACTACGTAGAGGGTTCTTTACTGTAAGAGTGGCAAGGATGTGGAATTCCCTTCCACAGGCGGTGGTCTCAGCGGGGGGCATTGATAGTTTCAAAAAACTATTAGATAAGCACCTAAACGACCGCAACATACAGGGATATACAATGTAATAGTGACATATAATCACACACATAGGTTGGACTTGTGTCTTTTTTCAACCTCACCTACTATGTAACCCAAAATGTGGGATTTTTATTAGACACGTGCAATTCGTTTTTTTTTTTTTTTTTTTTTCGTTAAAATATCGATATATTCGTTCATTCGTTATCGTACGAATGAACGAACGATTCGCAAAAATTTTTAACGAATGTTCGAATCGAACGAATACGAAAAACAACGAAAATCCGAAATAACCAAATTAGAAACAACGAAACTACGAAAGAAGAAAATCTGAAAAACGAAAACAGGAACAACGAAAATCAAAATGATCGAAAAAATTTGTACATTCGTAACTTTTTTTTTTTGTTGAATTGGTAATTTTCCGTGTCCCTTACAATGGCGCTGCTTAACGTGTTTCGAATGGATTGAACGTAAAAATTCGTACATTTGTAACTTTTTTTTTTTTTTTTCGATTCGTAATTTTCCGTGTCCCTTACAATGGCGCTGCTTAACGCGCTTCGAATGGATTGAATGTAAAAATTCGTACATTCGTAACTTTTTTTTTTTTTTTTTTTTCGATTCGTAATTTTCCGTGTCTCTTACAATGGCGCTGCTTAACGTGCTTCGAATGGATTGAACGAAAAAATTCGTACATTCGTAACTTTTTTTTTCGATTCGTAATTTTCCGTGTCTCTTACAATGTAATAATAGCATACACATTACATAAAATTATGAATTATGATTACGAATCTACGAAAACAATGTTACGAAAGTACGAATAAATCAATCTAACGAAAGTACGAATGTAACTAAATCTACGAAAATACGAATGCGTCCGAATTTCGAATACACGAAAATTAAACTAACGGGAAAACGAATCAACGAAAAAAAATAACTCTTACGAAAATACGAATCGTTACGAATACGAACACCGACGACTTACGAAATTACGAATCGTTACGAATCAACGGAAACGAAAAAAACGAAACGAAAATAAACGAAAATTTTGATCGTGCACATGTCTAATTTTTATATACTTTCACGTTCAATGATAATAGTAAACAGGACAAATAGAGAGGGTGGACACAGACCGCAATAAAAACTGACAGGGTTTCTAATCCATCTCCACTCTATCCAAAACTAAAAAAAAAAAAAAAAAAGTTTTGTCTTTAGTTAAACGTTTAATGAAAAATAAATGGAATGAACGAATGTTCTACTATATAAAGCGAATGTGCCCGGAGTCCGGGTAGTCACTGGGAGGACATGGGGAAAACGTTGCTTACCCTTTTTACCCCGGCCACGCCCTCTAGATTTATATTGTACTCGGTGTGTGTTATGTAATGATTGCCGATGTATTTCTGTAACCTACATTCCAAGCATTGCGTACTTTGTACAGTGACGCGGGCAAGGCCTGGACGTTTTTCTGCATGTTCTTTTCTTGGAATACAAATAAAAACCATTGAGAAGTAAAGGATGGGTATTATGTGCTGCATTTTATTGAATACATAGCGGTATTAAAGCGGAACTTCACTCTCTCCATCAGCATTGCCTATTTCTAATCCTTATGCTGCTAGTTTTAGTGAAGCTGTCCTCGGGCTCCGGTCAGTGATTTTGTCTAGGCTAAGATAATGTTGTCAATCTGCCGCTCACGATCGGATTGTACAATGTAACTTTGTAACAAGTCACAAGGTGAGAGGCTGATCTGTGTCATACTTTTGTGAACACAAGGCACCGGGATTTACATGACTGTGTCATCTCAGTCTAGGAAGTAAACGGTGAACATAAATACACCCCGGTACTCTGCATCCACTGGCCCGATCGGTTCCTGCTTGTGGCTCCTAATTCAGATTGATGATATGCCTGGATTCTTGCACAGTAGTGTCTTAATGCCTTTCACCCTACTCCCTATGTCAGTAATGTTCTTTTAGTGGAATAAAAGTTGTTTTAATGCTACACTTAGTTGGCGCTGTGTATCTCTCTCTCTCCTCTCCTGTCACTGAAACCAGCCCACTGAGCCATCAGCCACCCAGGAAACTCCCACTAGTCTCGAAGGCCAGTAGATGCCTGCCTATCAGTGCCCATCAGTGCTGCCTATCAGTGCCCATCAGTGCTGCCTATCAGTGCTGCATATACCAGTGCTGCCTGTCAGTGCTCATTAGTGCTGCATATACCAGTGCTGCCTATCAGTGCTCATCAGTGCTGCATATATCAGTGCTGCCTATCAGTGCCCATCAGTGCTGCATATACCAGTGCTGCCTATCCGTGCCCATCAGTGCTGCATATATCAGTGCTGCCTATCAGTGCTCATCAGTGCTGCATATACCAGTGCTGCCTATCAGTGCCCAACAGTGCTGCATATACCAGTGCTGACTATCCGTGCCCATCAGTGCTGCATATACCAGTGCTGCCTATCAGTGCCCATCAGTGCTACATATACCAGTGCTGCCTATCAGTGCCCATCAGTGCTCATCAGTGCTGCATATACCAGTGCTGCCTATCAGTGCTACATATACCAGTGCTGCCTATCAGTGCCCATCAGTGCTGCATATACCAGTGCTGCCTATCAGTGCTACATATACCAGTGCTGCCTATCAGTGCCCATCAGTGCTGCATATACCAGTGCTGCCTATCAGTGCCCATCAGTGCTGCCTATCAGTGCCCATCAGTGCTCATCAGTGCTGCATATACCAGTGCTGCCTATCAGTGCCCATCAGTGCTGCCTATCAGTGCCCATCAGTGCTACATATACCAGTGCTGCCTATCAGTGCCCATCAGTGCTGCATATACCAGTGCTGCCTATCAGTGCCCATCAGTGCTGCCTATCAGTGCCCATCAGTGCTGCATATACCAGTGCTGCCTATCAGTGCTCATCAGTGCTGCATATGCCAGTGCTGCCCATCAGTGCCCATCAGCGCTGCATATCAGTGCTGCATATTAGTGTCTCCTCATCAGTGCCCATCATTACCACCTATCAGTGACCATCAGTGCCACCTCATCAGTGCATATCAGTATCAATGAAGGAGAAAGGTTACTTATTTACAAAAATTTTATAAGAGAGACTAAGAAAAACATTATTTTTTTTTCTGTCTTTTTCGTTTAGCAAAGAATAAAATCCCCAGTGGTGATTTAATACCACCAAAAGAAAGCTCTATCTGTCTCTAAAGTAATTTGTTTGGCTACAACGTTGCATGACTGCGCAATTTTCATTCAAAGTGCGACAGCGCTGAAAGCGGGCCGGAAGGGGGCACTAAGCAGGAGGGGAGAACCGAGGGAAATACCAAATGGCATAAGTAAACAAGTTGCACTGGCAGTAACCCCCCTCTAGATGTCAGCATACGTCAGAACAATAGTAACCCGGTGCAGTTCAATACAGAACAGAAAATAGAACATATAGGTGTCAATTATGACTAATTACATACACGTCTTCTTGTGGTTGGAAATCTGGTAGAGGGGGGTTTATTATTATTATTATTATTATTATTATTATTATTATTATTATTATTATTATTATTACATACCTCCCAACATTTTGAGATGGGAATGAGGGACACCTACTAGCAAACGTATGAAGGCATAGGACACGCCCCCTGCCACACCCCCTTAAAGGAGAATTAACCAAAAAGATAATTAAATTCACAAGGACTTTTTTTTACCACTACTATTCCTTTATATTGGCTTTTAAAATTTACAAATGCAGCAATTTAGAAATCAGATGAAAGGTTTAGAGCTGGGAAACATTTTTGATAGATAAAAAGTGCATTTCATATACAACTATATAGATCAGACCAAAATGAGGGACAAATGAGGAGGAAAGAGGGACAGAGGAACATTGTTCCTAATCAGGGACAGTCCCTCGAAATCAGGGACAGTTGGGAACTATGTGATTATACAACATTTTTATAGCGCCAAGAGTTTGGGCAGCGCTTTGCAACAGGAGGGCACCGGCTGAGCAAGCCAAAAATGAATATCTGGACCAATCCCTTATGGTTTCGCATTCTCATCCTTTCACTCTATACAAATAATAAAAGCCTGGTGGAGGCTCTAACCCCTCTGTACTTGGCTCTATATGTAGTCGGGCTTGGGAGGCCCGGCGTGGTTTGCGGAGATCTGAGCTGACATTACTGTACCGGCTGGCACGTGCGCGGCTTTGTACCTCTGACCTAAAAAGATGGTCTGATTACGGGGTGAAAGGCAGCGCGGTACATTTAACCCCCCGCGCTGCTGAAAGGCACAGCACGTGTTCGCTGTTCAGACAATAGATCAAATATGCCGGGACTGGGACAGATGGTCCCCTGACCGGTCCTAAGGAAAGGAAAAGGCAGGATGTATCCGATATCAGAGGGACTCAAGCTGTGAATACTGGAGGCAGCACCTGCCAGGAGGGCAACCTCAGTACAGGGGGGGGGCACCAAGTCTAAGGTTTAGGCAGGTGATGGGAAGAATGCCCAGGCAGTGAGATTCCGAGGTCCAAAAGGTAGCCGAGTACAGGGGAGGGGGGGGGGGGGGGGCTGCTGATATAAAACTTGAAATATGGAGGGACACGTGCCCCATGGCGCATACTGCCCTAAACGTTCGTACCGCTCGGCGCACTGTTCAGCCGCAGCGGCTGTCAGCCTCTCATAGACTTTTACAGGCTAAACGGTGCGTCTTGACTTTCTGCCCGCCCCGAAACGCCAGAGGGTCAAGCACCAGGGGGAAAATCTCTGGTGTGTATGAGGTCCTAATAGCATAGCTCCCAACTGTCCTGATTTCGAGGGACTGTCCCTGATTTGGAGGGACTTTCCCTGATTTCGAGGGACTGTCCCTGATTTGGAGCAATGTCCCTCTGTCCCTTATTCCTCCTCATTTGTCCCTCATTTTGGTCTGATCTCTATAGCATAGCTCCCAACTGTCCCTGATTTCGAGGGACTTTCCCTGATTCCGAGGGACTGTCCCTGATTTGGAGCAATGTCCCTCTGTCCCTCTTTCCTCCTCATTTGTCCCTCATTTTGGTTCTGATCTATATAGATGTATATAAAATGCACTTTTTATCTATCAAAAAGTGTTTCCCAGCGCTAAACCTTTCATCCGATTTCTAAATTGCTGCATTTGTACATTTGAAAAGCCAATATAAATCAATAGTAGTGGGAAAAAAGCACTTGTGGGTTTAACCAATCTTGTTTTTTTGTACAATTCTCCTTTAAGGGGGCGTGGCAAGGGGTGTGTCCTATGCCTGCATACTTTTGCTGATAGGTGTCCCTCATTCCCATCTCAGAAAGTTGGGAGGTATGGGATAGCATGAAATCCAAACTTCAGGCTGCATTCACATCTCTGCATCTCCTGAACGTGATTTGTTTGGGGGGGGGGGGATCAATGCGCATGGCACCCCCTTCATTTGACGTGTGATAAATGCGCTAAAGAAGCTCCCGCAAATTTTTTGGGGTATTGGGCTTCACACACACACGTCTGCTGTCTGCATTTGGGGTGCCATTAAAGCGGAGCTCCACCCAAAAGGGAAAGCTCCACTTGTCTGCCTCCTGCCCCCCTTCGCTGCTACATTTGGCACCTTCAGACCCCTTTCACACTGGGGCCGCATTAGCGCTAAAGCGCCTCTCGTTTTAGTGGCGCTTTAGCGATGTCTAACCTCCTTGCCAACCAGCCGCCGTATTGACTCTCCTGCGCAAAACGCCATAGGTGTACGTCGGTCTGGGCAGGGAGGCAAGCAGCCGCACGTGCACCCGGCGCGGGGGCGTGCCCGCGGGTCCCACAGACTCGCTGTACAAAGGCAGAACAGGGAACTACCTATGTAAACAAGGCATGTCTCCCATTCTGCCTAGTGACATGTCAGAGATCTTCTGTTCCCAGTCATCGAGAACAGCGATCTCTGTCATGTTCTAGTGAGCACACAGTTAACCCCTTGATCGCCCCCTAGTGTTAACCCCTTCACTGCCAGTGATATTTATACAGTAATCAGTGGCTATTTTTTTAGCTCTGATCGCTGTATAAACGCCACAGGTCCCAAAAAAGTGTCAAAAGTGTGTGATCTGTCCGCCGCAATGTCGCAGTCCCGCTAAAAATCGCAGATCGCTGCCCTTACTTAAATGCCATAGATCTATTCCCTATGTTGTAGACGTTATAACTTTTGCGCAAACCAATCAATATACGCTTATTGCGATTTTTTTTTTTTTTTTTTCTAACCAAAAATATGTAGAATACATATCAGCCTAAACTGATTAAGATTTTTTTTTTTTTGGAGGGGGGGGGGGGGGGCATATTTATCATAACAAAAAGTAAAAAATATTGTTTATAGCGCAAAAAATAAAAACCGCAGAGGTAATCAAATACCACCAAAAGAAAGCTCTATTTGTAGGTAAAAAAGAACGTACATCTTGTTTGGGTACAACGTCGCACGACCGCGCAATTGTCAGTTAAACAGACGCAATGCCGTATCACAAAGAAGGGCCTGGTCATTAAGGGGGGAAATCCTCCCGGAGCTGAAGTGGTTAGGCGGCGCGCTTTTAATCCCAAAGAAGGGGTTTAAAGCGCCTGTGTTGGCGTGCTTACGAATCGCTTTTCAGGCGCTTTGGAAGCCCTGCCTATTCATTTCAATGGGCAGGGCGTTTTGGGAGCACTTTTGGGAGCTCCCAAACCACCCCAAAGAGGTTGCTTGCAGGACTTTTCCTAACGTTCCGCAAGCGCACCGCCCCAGTGTGAAAAGTCACACTGAAATGAATGGGAGGTGGTTTTCAGGCACTTTACAGGTGCTATTTCTAGCGCTAAAACGCCTGAAAATAATTTTTTTATATGTTGTGATTCTGTAAATATGCGGCAGAAATCGGAGTCTGGCTGCCTCCATTTTAACTGTGGGCAGCTGAAGCTGCTGCCTGTTCACTTCCTGAATTTACACAGACACACAGAGGTACACCTCCAGCTCTGCAGCTCTCATTGGCCCTCTTATGACTCATCCTCCCTTCAAACTCTCAGGAGAGTGAGAGAGAGAGAGAGCTGTGCATGATGTCATAAGCCTAGGTTAATGACCAGACAAGAAACAGGAAGTGGGCTGTATAAGGGATTTACTGGCAGAAAAAAAAAATGTTTACTATCCAAAGTTAAATCAACAACAAGGGCTGAAGATTTAATAGATAGGAATAGGAATGATGAAAAAAAGTCCACTTTAACCACTTCAATACCAGGCACTTTCACCCCCCTTATTTTTTTTAAACCCAACCAGTGGCGGTGCATCCATAGAGGACGCAGGAGCGCCGCCCCCTCTCTCCTGCACCACTCTATCACAAATAGATAGATTCATGCAATGCATGGATCTATCTATTGTCGCGGCTGCCGCCCCCTATTCAGCTGTCCGGCCCCTTGTCGGGCGCCGGGCATCTGAATTACAGCGGAGGGGGGATTTGGAAGCGCCTGATTAGAGCTGTCGGCTCTAATAGGCGTCCTGATTAGTGCAGTGGGCTCTAATAGGCTTCCAAATTGGTAAACAGCACGCACAATGCTGTGTGTTCGCTGTTTACACAGTGTTGTGTTAGAGAAGCAAATACATCGCTTCCCTAACACTGACCCGCCTCTCAACCAATCCGGTTCCCGGGTCTGTGTTACCTGTCACCTGATTGGCTGAAATCGCAGGTGCTGTGATTGGACGCCTACCAGGCGTCCAATCATTGCAGAAGACTAGAGGAGGAGCGGGCGGGAGATGACATCAGGGTCAGGATGAAATGGAGGATACCGGACACCGCTCGCCGCCTGCCGCCGCCACCCACTGCCCACCCGAGACAAGGTAAGTGCCGGGCAGACGGCGGGCACAGTGGCAGCACTTGGGGCACAGTGGCAGCATTTAATGGGCACAGTGGCTGCGTTTGATGGGCACAGTGGCTGCGTTTGATAGCACAGTGGCTGCGTTTTGATGGGCACAGTGAGGCTGCAATTGTAGGGATTTTTTTTCTGAATTTTTCAGTTAGTTTGCACCCCCCCAAAAAAATTTGAGCACCAGCCGCCACTGAACCCAACCCTACCTTAAACTTCTCCAAAATATATCCCTGACCTGTCTGGTGTGTTACTTGGCCTTCATGATGCTGTTTGTTCACTAAGGTTCTCTAACAAACCTCTGAGGGCTTCACAGAACGGCTGTATTTATACTGAGATTAAATTACACACAGGTGGACTCTATTTACTAATTAGGTGATGTGACAAAATGTCCCTACACTCCTCTTGAGTGCTTTCATCATATACCACTTCCTGCCAGTCTGAATATAGATATTAGATATTCCAACCGCTCACAAGCACAAAACAAGACAACACTTGCTTAGCTGCTCAGCATGGACTGATTTATTAGAACCAAAATGACAAGTATTTATAATACAGTAGAAGAGGAGGCCCCCCTCCTGCTCATATTATTCTAACAATACAACTGTAGCCAGAAACAGAATTAACCTGAGCTAATTATCTAAATCAACACTGGACTCCTTCATACAATTGCAGGGTTAATTAGCACATACAACAATAGATGAAATACTCTTTAGAATCTGTGTCAAGCCAGACTGGACTAATTTACATTATACAAGACAACAGACAGGTGGCTGGAGTTGATGATATTAGCATCTAACATGTGTGTGTCCCAACAGCATGAGACAACACACATTATATATACATATATACAGCATTGAATCTGACTAGCACAGATTATAGTGGGGTTCTCATTCACCCTGTGCCCCTTAACAACTTCAATACCGCCCACCGTCATATGACGTCCACAAGGTGGATCTCCCATCCTGGGTGGACGTCATATGACGTCCTCCTATTTCCGGCCGTCTATTCCCGGTGCGCGTGCCCGGCGGCCTCGATGTCCGCCGGGCACCCGCGATTGCCCGGGAAAACAGCGGGACCGCGGAGCTGTGTGTGTAAACACACAGCTCCATGTCCTGTCACTGGAGAGGAGACCGATGATGTGTTCCAAGTACTGAGGTCTCCTCCCCTTGTGAGTCCCCTCCCCCTACAGTTAGAATCACTCCCAGGGAACATATATTAATCCCTGCAGCGCCCCCTAGTGTTAACCCCTTCCCTGCCAGTCACATTTACACAGTAATCAGTGCAATTTTATAGCAACGATCGCTGTGTAAATGTGAATGGACCCAAAAATGTGTCAGAAGTGTCCACCGCAAAGTCGCATTCATGAAAAAAAAAAATCGCAGATCGCCGCCATTACTAGTAAAAACAAATAAAAAATAAAAATGCAATAAATCTATCCCCTATTTTGTAAACGCTATAACTTTTGCGCAAACCAATCAATAAACGCCTTTTGCGATTTTTATTTTTATTTTTTTATTTTTTTTTACCAAAAATATGTGGAAGAATGCATATCGGCCTAAACTGAGTAAAAAAAATTTTTTTTTTTTTAAAAAATTGGATATTTATTATAGCAAAAAGTAAAAAATATTGTGTTTTTTTTCAAAATTGTTGCTCTTCTTTTGTTTATTGCGCAAAAAAAAAACGCAGAGGTGATCAAATGCCACCAAAAGAAAGCTCTATTTGTGTGAAAAAAAGGACGTCAATTTTGTTTGGGTGCAACGTCGCACGACTGCGCAATTGTCAGTTAAAGCGACACAGTGCCGTATCGCAAAAAGTGCTCTGGTAAGGAAGGGGGTAAAATCGCCCGGGGCTGAAGCGGTTAAAATCCAGGGCCCATAATCGGTCGGCAAGAGGCTCGCATTCAGTCCTCTCCAAAAACCTGTGTCCCGGCCAGGTCTGTCACAGGTGACTTATAGCATTTGGTTCCACTAGATTTTAGTTAGGGGTATCAGGGCAAAGGGGGCTGAATACAAATGTACCCCCCACACTTTTCACATATTTATTTGTAAACAATGTTGAAAACCATTTATCATTTTCCTTCCACTTCACAATTATGCGCCACTTTGTGTTGGTCCATCACATAAAATCCCAATAAAATACATTTACGTTTTTGGTTTCCACAAAATGTGGAAAATTGCAAAGGGGTATGAATACTTTTTCGAAGGAACCGCATAATCAAAATTGTCCTCAATTCGCATATATAATAAAGACTGGTCTGTAAACTCTTTGGGAGGCAGAGGCTGATGTGCAATAGTCAGTGACAGGAAATAAGAAAGATCGCGCAAGGAGACAGGCTGCATTTCCCCCGCGAAGGCCTAAAACCTTCGTTCCAAACAGCAGCCGGGGACAAATATCTTTCTCCTTGACACACACGCTGCCAAGTCCCATGCCTTGCCCCGAGCTGTATCATCTTAGGCCTGCTCCGGTAATGAAGAGGTTAACGTCATTGGCGGCTGAGGCTCGCAGGCTGACATATTGTGGCCTCGGTAAATTATTCACTCGCAGACTCGCGAGTCAGAAGCGTCCCGGTACATCTGAGGCCCCGGGGAATCAGGAGGAGTCACCCGAGGACTCCGAGCGACATATGATTAGGTCAATTATTCAGGAGATATTCAACATTAATTGGATTATTTCTACATTTTTTTTTACGTTTTTTTTTTTTTCTTCCTCTCGGCAGCTCACTGGCACACCGCGACTTCATGCAACCTGTGTGTTCCGAGCGCAACTTCTCTCCTTGTAGAATTTCTTAATGAAAGAGATGAAGCTGTGCGTTCCGCGGCGTGATTTATGTTACGCCATCACTTTTAAATATTTATAGAAATCATTTCTTAGTTAGCCAGCTCCTTTTAATTGCAGGAAAACGTGAATTTGATGAGGCAACGCGAAGCGCAGTGACGGTGCAGATTTCCCACCATCCGTGCTCTTGGAAGAAAGGCCGCCTTCTACCCTGTTTCCCCGAAAATAAGACCTAGCATGATTGTTCGTTTATGGCTGCAATATAAGCCCTACCCCCCAAATAAGCCCTAGTTAAAGTCCTTGTAGGTTTTATTTTCAGGGTAGGGCTTATTTGGGGGGTAGGGCTTATATTGCAGCCATCACCGACAATCACGCTAGGTCTTATTTTCGGGGAAACAGGGTAGCGCCAAAATTGCGCTGTGCAAAAGACACGTCCCCGGGGGGGGGACTTCCATCATTTCACATAGTCATAGAATATAAAAAGCTGACCATTGATACATATAGGGGTTGATTTAGGCCGGCTTCACACTGGGGCGGTGGGGGCGGCAATATTTAGCGCTGCTTTACCGTCTATTTAGCCACGGTAATCGGCCGCTAGCGGGGTGGTTTTAACCCCCGCTAGCGGCCGAAAAAGGGTTAAAACCCCCCGCAAAGTGCCGCTGCAGCCGGCGGTATTACCGCGCTATCCCCGCGGTGTCCCATTGATTTCAATGGGTAGGAGCGGTGAATACACCGCTCCTTCACCGCTCCCAATATGCTGCTAGCAGGACTTTTTTTACCGTCCTGCTAGCGCACCGCTCCAGTGTGAAAGCCCTCCGGCTTTCACACTGGAGTTAAAGGACGCGCTTTTTTCAGGCGCTATACAGACGCTATTTTTAGCGCTGTAGCTCCTGAAAAACGCTTCAGTGTGAAAGGGGCCTTACTAATACTGGAGAGTGCAGAATCTGGTGCAGCTCTGCATAGAAACCAATCAGCTTACAGGTTTCATTGTCAAAGCTTAAAGGGGTTGTAAAGGTTTGCACAGGGGGTCCAGTGCGTCTTTTGGTCCGTTTCAGGTCCGAATTCAGCCAAATTCGGGCTGAAATCGGACCTGAAACTGTGAACGAGGACACACCTTAACCCCCTGCTGGGAGCCTCATGCGGTGAACCTAGCCTCAGGGATTGCCTGCGAGAGCTGTTTTGTATTTTTTGCACGCATGTATAAAAAAAAATATATATATATTATTCTAGGCCTGAAGATTAGCTAAAACCCCAAAAAACAATATACACTATATTACCAAAAGTATTGGGACGCCTGCCTTTACACACACATGAACTTTAATGGCATCCCAGTCTTAGTCCGTAGGGTTCAATATTGAGTTGGCCCACCCTTTGCAGCTATAACAGCTTCAACTCTTCTGGGAAGGCCGTCCACAAGGTTTAGGAGTGTGTCTATGGGAATGTTTGACCATTCTTCCAGAAGAGCATTTGTGCAGTCTCCACTCTAATTCACCCCAAAGGTGTTCTATCGGGTTGAGGTCAGGACTCTTTATGGACCTTGGTTTGTGCACTGGTGCGCAGTCATGTTGGAACAGGAACGGGCCGTCCCCAAACTTCAAACTATTCCCAAAAAAGTTGGAAGCATTAAATTGTCCAAAATGTCTTGGTATGCTGACACCTTAATGCCGCGTACACACGATCGGAATTCTCGTTGGAAAAAGCTCTGCCGGTTTTCCCAACAGAATTCTGACGGAATTCCGCTCAAACTGTCTTGCCTACACACGGTCACACCAAATTCCGACCGCCAAGAACTCGGTGACATACAACACTACAACAAGACGAGTTCAATGCTTCCGAGCATGCGTCAAATTGTTTCCGAGCATGCGTAGGGATTTTGCGCGTCAGAATTGCTACAGACGATCGGAATTTCCGATAGAAACCTTTTCCATCGGAAAAATTGAGAACATGCTCTCAATTCTTTGCTGTCGTAAATTCGGCCAGCAAAAGTTCCTCCATCCCAAACTCGCTCATCCATGTCTTTATGGACCTTGCTTTGTGCACTGGTCCAAATCATTTGGTGGAGGGGGGATTTTGGTGTGGGGGTTGTTTTTCAGAGGTTGGGCTTGGCCCCTTAGTTCCAGTGAAGGGAACTCTTATGCCGCGTACACACGATCGGAATTCCGGCCAGCAAAATTCCGATGGAGCCTACACGGTCGCATTTTCCGATGAAAAGCTCTCATCGGTCTATTTCTGGCCGGAATTCCGATCGTGTGTACGCCGCGTTCCCTTCACTGGAACTAAGGGGCCAAGCCCAACCCCAACCATAATCCCCCCTCCACCAACTGATTTGGACCAGTGCACAAAGCAAGGTCCATAAAGACATGGATGAGCGAGTTTGGGGTGGAGGAACTTGACTGGCCTGCACAGAGTCCTGATCTCAACCTGATAGAACACCTTTGGGATGAATTAGAGTGGAGACTGCGAACCAACATCGGTGCCTGACCTCACAAATGCGCTTCTGGAAGAATGATCAAACATTCCCATAGACACACTCCTAAACCTTGTGGACGGCCTTCCCAGAAGAGTTGAAGCTGTTATAGCTGCAAAGGGTGGGGCCAACTCAATATTGAACCCTACGGACTAAGACTGGGATGCCATTAAAGTCCATGTGTGTGTAAAGGCAGGTGTCCCAATACTTTTGGTAATATTGTGTATATTGTTTGACATAAACATAATATAGTACCCAATTTTTTTGGTAAAACATAAAAAATTAAGTTGCTCCAAGTAAATAGATACTTAACATGTCAAGGCTCAAAATTAAATGGGCCTGTGAAACATTAATGAATTTCAGTACCCTACACTTTCTAATGGTCCGGACATGTATGCTTCTATTCAAAGGTGTGTGTATCTGGGGACTCACATTTTTATTTATTTTTTTGGGGGTGGGGGGGGGGGGGGTTGGTGGTTTTAAGTGCTTGGTGTGACTTCTATTTTAAAAAAAAAAAATTACATTTTACATGTTTTTTTTCTATTTTACACTATTTTTTTTATACTATTTTGTAATGGTGCACCAAATTTAAATGATTTTGCACTGAAGTCAACAGGATGCAATTTTGCATTGTAGTCAATGGAATGTGATTTTGCATTGAAGTCAATAGGGGGCGTTTTTGCATTACAGTCAGTGGGATACGGTTTTGCAATAAAGTCAGTGGTATGCAGCATGCCATCATCTTTTTTATTTCTATTGCCAAAATGCCAATAACCCTATTTTCAGGTGATCATTTTTGCCTGCCGATCTATCGGTGCATCCCTACTATTTTGTTGTGACAGGTTTTCATTAATGAGACATCAGGGGCCTTGAAGTTTCACCAGCCCTCCATTATTGCTAATGAAGTGCAGATTGCACTCTATTAACTTCTTCCTCGGACAGAGTGGCTGAAAAAGTGACAGCAGAACCCAGAAGTGATGTAATACATGCCACTTCCAGTTATTACCAGGTAGGGGAGATCAACGGATGGACGTTCGCTAGGGTGGGATCCTTCCAGGCCAGCCTCCAGAGCTCCAGCCCGAGGTAAAGCCCCTCAAGGGCCACCGACTCCAACCTGCTTCTCCATCTTCCACCCGACTCCCCTGCTAGCATGGCTCATGTCTATTTAAGGGCTCCTTAGTTTATTGCCAGGCCCCCAACCTGGGGATTGGCTAAGGCCAGGGGCGGACTGACAACTCATGGGGCCCCCGGGCAATAGGAGATTATGGGGCCCCCGGGCTATAGGAGAAGATTACGGGGCCCCGGGCAATAGGAGATTATGGGGCCCCCCAGGCAATAGGAGATTATGGGGCCCTCAGGCAATAGATTATGGGGCCACACAGTATGCACACACTCATATACAGTATACACACACAGAAACACAATATACACACACAGAATACCCATACACACACTGAACAAATACACACACTGAAAAGGTACTGGAGAGGCGGGGCAGCTTTAATCTTGGGATTTAAAAAAAAACACAGATTTTTACATACTGTCCCTGGTTTTATTGAGGCTGGCAACCCTGATGGGGCCCCTTAGTGGCATGGGGCCCTCGGGCAGTGCCCGAGTGCCCGAATGGTCAGTCCGCCATCTAAATATTCAAGGCAACCCCTCCTAGCTTAGATGCCCATAAGACACAGCACCAGCCACATCAAAGGCTGGTGATAAAATACCCTTCTGGTCAGAGGACACACCCAATGTTTTTACTGAAAACTCTGCAACTCCTGGTTGTAGTTGAGGCCCTTGGAATCCTGGAAGATCCTACCGGGATCCTGCAAGGAATCCTAGACGACTTGGCAGTGATCTTGCGAGGAATCCTTGAGGATCCGGGAAGGAATCCTGGAAGACCCGGCAAGGTTTCTGGGAGTAATGTATGGTTAACATGGTCAGGTAAATTGATTCATTGCCCTCATTTAGCCCACAGGACTGAACAAGAGAAATCTAAGCATGCATGGCTAACCTTAGAATTGACACTGAGCTCCTGGGATCCGAGGTCCTGAAAAAGACTGAGGAGCTACCAAGGACAGAGCTGTTGACTGGAAAGTGAAGGTTAAAAGATAATTCCCTGCACTGTCTTCGCTGATCATTTCTGTCCACAACTCTGGTCCCTAGGAATGTACTGACTATGCTGACAGCTCTCTTGGTACCTGTCCTTGATATAGACATACTCTAAGCTAAGATCAATGACAACGGGGAGGTCATGTGGGGGTGCTATCAAATTTGTGATAAGAAATATTACAAATACTGTAAGTATGTCGTCAACGTACCAACCAGCCGGAGTGAGCAGCTGGGAGAGCAGTGAAGTTATGGCTTTTTAAGAAATGGTCCATTGGAAAGGTAAGTCTACTCAATCTTTTAGCAGGTATGTTTCAAGTACCAGTGACCCACTTCTGACAGGGTCACTTCAGGGTGATAATCTCATGTCTAGAGGTTCTGCTTGATGCTGCTGTCTGGCCCTCCATCATGGCAAATGTTGTCACGTAACTTAAAGCGGTTCTGCACACATTTCATTTAGTAAATGTCTTTGCCTTCCAAATCAGGCAAAGAGTACTAAATGAAATGTGTTTTTTTTTTTTTCTTTTTCACTTACCTTGATAATCGCTGACTTCCTGTCCTCTGTCTCTGCGGCGGTGGGCGGGGTCTCTGCGTCGATCGTCGTCAGGCCGCACTGTCTCCTGGGATCTGGTGTCATTGATCCCAGGAGTCTGTGCGGGCATCTTCCGAAATCTCGCGAGATTTCGGACACCTCTTCCGAAATCTCGCGAGATTTCGGACACCTCTTCCGAAATCTCGCGAGATTTCGGACACCTCTTCCGAAATCTCGCGAGATTTCGGACACATCTTCCGAAATCTCGCGAGATGTCGGCAGATGTGCCGACATCTCGCGAGATTTCGGAGAACGTGAGCTGCACTTTGCCGTTACTGCGCATGCGCGAGCTCGGCGCAGTAACGGCGGTGCATGCTGGGCCATCTAAAGTGCCTGTGGGGTTTCACATGCCCACAGGCAAGATGGCCCCCAGCAGAAAAGCAGTATATAAATAATTTTATTGGAGGAAAACCGGCTGCGATCGAGATGGAAGATGGAACACGTGAGTCCCCCAATTTACCTCGTAATCCTTATCATATTCCCCAAAAAAAAAAAAAAAAAAAAAAACACAGTGCAGAACCGCTTTAAGGCAGAGCCCGCAGTGCAGGGAGCGGCCCCTTGTAAACCTCTGGTTCGAGAACCCCTGGTAGGGATGACAGGGGCTCGGGAGCACAGAGGAGCACAAGTGCCTGGCTGGTAAGCTGGGTAGAGGGCTGAAGGTCCGTATCGAGCAGGAACCAGAAGGTGCTCTGTAGTCCAGCAGCAGGAAGCAGACAGGTGATGTGCAGCAGACACAAGGAGGTGTCCTGTAGTCCAGCAGCAGGAAGCAGACAGGTGATGTGCAGCAGACACAAGGAGGTGTCCTGTAGTCCAGCAGCAGGAAACAAACAGGTAATGTGCAGCAGACACAAGGGGGTGTCCTGTAGTCCAGCAGCAGGAAGCAGACAGGTAATGTGCAGCAGACACAAGGAGGTGTCCTGTAGTCCAGCAGCAGGAAGCAGACAGGTATTGTGCAGCAGACAGGTCTCAAGCAAGCAGGGTCAAACACAGGCGGGCAGATCAAGCACAGAAGGGACATCCAAAGAATAGTCAAAGTCCAGAACCAAGATCAGGGCAGGCAGCGGTCAGAGGAGTCAGAGGCAAGCCAGGTATCAGCACGGATCAGGTAAGTCAGGTTTTGCAGGTCAGTGAGTACACACAGGAAACGCTGTTGATCGGGCAGCAAGGCAGCAAGGTCTGGGTCCAGCTTAAATAGCGCTCTTTTAAGTTCTGAGCCGGGGGACTCTTCTGTTCCTGGGGATGTTGAAACGCCCGCTGGGGGGGCTTTCCTGACAAATGTGCAAGTGGGATTTTTTTTTTAGTTAAGTGACAGGGTCTCTTAAAAGCCCACACCCTGTCCAGTTGTCCTGACAATTATAGTGCCCCCCTGCTGCTCCCTCGTCCATTGAGAACCTTCTTCCCTCTAAAGCTGCTACCTCCTAAACGCCTTTTTTTTTTGTTTTTGACCGAAGTGGGATATTTGCATGATATTACCATGCTGCAAACTGCGAACAAAGCATTTGGCTCACGGTTGCGGCACGGTCCCATTGACTTTAATGACCAAATTTGACAGGCGGTGACCCTAGTCAAGCTCAACTTATAAAATTGCGCCGCACCAAACCGCACAGTACTGTGATATCATGCGATTTTGGTGGCTGCTTTTGCAAGACGCATTGAGGTGTCATTAAGAATTAATGGCACCTGCGTGTGTCTGCAGCTGGCAGAATATTCCTGTGTGTTTCAGGAAAATGTGTGCTTCCCCAT